>JARQOD010000002.1:275893809-275952696 GCA_033576555.1 Oophaga sylvatica | reverse complement strand
AAGCAGTAGACTTTGTAAAAATTAATATTTGTGTCATTCTCAAAACTTTTGTCCATGACTGTAGTAGCAGCCATCTCCATATACAATAAACAAAAAAAGTTGCACTCTGTAGTCCTAAAGCATAGCAATATGAAATATATGAAATATGAATAGCAATACTACTTCTGGATACTAGGAAAAAAATGAGACACTTAGCACATAATTTCATGCATGCCCAGCAGTCAACGACAAGGCAGGCTCAAATCTGCTCTCTTTGAAGAGAGGTATTCACATCTGCTCAGGAATTCAGACTTCAGCCTTAGGCTACTTTCACACATCAGTTTTTTTTTGTGTCAGGCATAATCCGTCGAATACCTGATGGGACGGATCCGGCGCTGAAATGAAAAAACTGATGCAACGGATCAGTTTTTTTGCTGGATTCGACCTGAACTTTTGAACCCGGAAAAAGAAGTTTTGCAGCCGGAAAATGCAGGCTCGCATGTCTGGAGACAATGGAAAATGTAGTAGTAGTAGTAGTAGTAGTCCTTGATTTCCAGAATCCGGATCAGTCTTTTGACGGATTGCACAAAAGACTGTTCCAGTTCCATAGACTTCTATTATTTCCGGCCGCCTGATGCGCCGATTCAGGCACTATCAGGCGGGTCCGGAAAAAAAAAAAACGTTGCAGTGACCGTTTTGTCTGGCCGCCAGAATGTACATTTCCGCCGGATCCGGCCAAAAACGGATGCAACGCAATGACATCAGGCGCGATCCGGCGCTAATGAAAGTCAATTACAAAAAAACGCATTCCGGTACCGGATCCGTTTTTTTAAAAACACGCCGGATCACGCCTGACGTCAAAAAATGATGTGTGAAAGCAGCCTTAGAGAGGTATTCACACTGGACATGTAGGAGACAGCCATTGCCCTAACTTGGCCTGGATAGCTGTCTACAACTCTTGAACTGTGTGACTGCGATTTCCAAGGCATACCAATTATCACACTAATTGCTAATTGCTGTGAGCTATGGCTGCACAATACGGAGGTGGGGAGTCTATCTGCAATGTTGGAATGCATGTCTGATTAAGGGAGAGTTTGAGGGCACAGGTAGAGGCCCTGGAGGATTTGGAGGGGCCAGAAGCAATGGATGAAGTGTTGAATACAGACGTTTGTCCCACGAGCCTTGGTGATTCAAAGACTTGTGGAACAGCCCCTTGATCAAGGCCCCTACAGCCACCAAAGTCACCCGGTGACCAGTGAGCGAGATGTAATACCCTTGCCCATGTTTGATCATCCAGTGGTAAAATGCACCCTGGCAGACATATATTTTTTCAGGGAATGGGTGATGTCTGCAACAGAGAAGTAATGGCGACTGGGAAACTGGTACTGGGGTACTGCAACAGCCATCAACTTTCTGAAACAGTCTGTATCCCCAGGCGGAAAGGCAGCTTTTTTGTGGCAAAAAGATTGGAGATGGTGGAGTTCAAGCTCTTAGCTTTAGCATGTGTAGGAGGAAACATTCTTTTATGTGTCCACACCTGCTGGACTGAGGGCTGGCTGCTGTACTGAGAGAGGTTGGAGTATGGAAAACAGGACAAACTGCTGGACTGTGAGTAAGGTGCAGGCTGAGATGTTATGGTGGATTGAGAAAGATGTTTTGAGCTAGAAGACACAAATGCAGCAGTCACGTAACAGCTGACCGGCTCTCACTCACCCCGACTGTGGGGGGGTAAACAAGTGGAGTTTCTGCATCTGGAGACCTGTGTGAGAAGACTTGGCACGGTGATGGAGAAGAAAGCAGCAGCAGATGTGGTTTATGGGATGGCAGTTGGTTGGCGAGGTTCGCTAGTCAGCATTTTAACGCAGTGAGATTCCCACACTAAGGCATGTCGATCACGCAGGTGCAGGTTCATGCATGTAGTGGTCCAATTTTTGCAATTTTTGCCTCTGCTGAGTTTTGAAAAAAAAAAATTGACAGATATTGTGAGTTGGGTCATCCTTTGTGGTCTCAAAAACTACCCAGGCTAGGCAATCCTTGCTGCCCCTGCAAACTGCACACTCACGAACAGTGCTGGCCACAGCCAGAGTTGTTGCTGAGCATGCAGTGCTTGTCATTATTACATCACTTAGTGTATGTGTGGGAAACTGCAACATAACCTCCTCATTAGAGTTGAGCGAAACAGGTCGGTCAGATTAAAAAAACACCGACTTTCACTGAGCGAAACCCGACCATAGCGTGAGGTCGGCCATGCGTTCGGCGACCCAAGCGCCAAAGTCGGTTTTCCCATAATGCTTGAAGGTCCTTTTCTCAGCCAATGAGCAAGGACGCAGACTGTGGGCAACGCAATGACATGGGCAGCGGCCAGCACCATCTTAGAGAAGGGCATTGCAGTGATTGGCTTGCTTTGTGTGGCGTCACAGCTCCCAAAAAAGCCCTCACCGCCGACTGCCATTTTACTTCTGCTGATCTTAGCGTAGGGAGATGTTGCTGGCGTTGGTTCTTAGTAGGGAGAGTGTTAGGCAGTAAAAAAAAAATAATTCTGTGCTTGTGCTGATAGCGATTAGCTGTACAGTTAGTGTGTAGTGACAGGGGAGGGAGGATTTTGTTGTGTGCAGCAGCGCTGGTCCTTAGGCTGCCTGCCAGTCACAGGGGAGGAATTGCTTGTGTGGAGCAGCAGAGCTGATTAGTAGGTTGCCTGCCAGTGAGAGGGGAGGAATTTATTCTGTGCAGCAGCAGAGCTGATTATTAGGCTGCCTGCCAGTGACAGGAGAGGAATTGCTTGTGTGGAGCAGCACAGCAGATTATTAGGCTGCTTGCCAGTGACAGGGCAGGAATGTCTTTAGCTGTGTGTACACTGCTGTGCAGATTGCATTTTAACACAGCACCTACACAGCACTAATACTTTTATTTTTTTCTGCACAGTTACTGAGCGTTCATTTTATCCCACACCATATAGAGCTGTACGCCCTCACACTACCGTGTACCGGCTGATATTACAGACAAATACATGCTGACTACCTGTGTGTGACTCCGGAAATATATACGGAGATTTCAATTTTCCCCAAAACCATATACAGCTGGTATCTTCTGATACAGTACAGTTTTTCTGCCTTGTGTATTACGGTCAAATCCATACTGAGAGAGCGTCTGTGTGGGACTCCGGAAATATATACAGAGATTTATTTTTCCCCAAAACCGCATACAGCTGGTATCTTCTGCTACAGTACCGTTTTTCTGCCTTCTGTATTACGGTCAAATCCATACTGAGAGAGCGTGTGTGTGTTACTCCTGAAATATATACGGAGATTTAAAATTACCCCAACACTGTATACAGCTGTACGCTACTGATACAGTACACTTTTTATGCTTTGCATATTCTGGTGTTATCCATACTGAGCCTGTGACCGTGTGTGTTACTCCTGAAATACATAGGGAGATTTAAAATTACCCCAACACTGTATACAGCTGTACGCTAGTGATACAGTACACTTTTTCTGCTTTTCATATTCTGGTGTTATCCATACCGAGCCTGTGACAGTGTGTGTTACTCGTGAAATATATACGGAGATTTAAAATTAATCCAGCACTGTATACGGCTGTACGCTTCTGATACAATACACTTTTTTGCTTTTTATATATTTGTAATCCATACTGAGCCTGTGAGAGTCTGTGTCTGTTACTCCGCAAATATATATGGAGATTAAAATTTTTCACCCTCACCGTATACAGCTGTACGCTTCTGATACAGTACCATATAGCTGCTGGTATTTTGGGTACATTTTCACAAACATGAGGAAGAATGGTGGAAGAGGCTGCGGACGAGGCCGTGGGGGGCTACCTGGTACTGATGGTGGTGGTGGTGGTGGTGCATATGCTGCTAGTGCCAAAAGCACAATAGCACCTAAGGCTGGAGGTGTTGAGCATGCGTCATCATCTGGCTCCAGAATGCCTGGAAGGCTCCCTTTTCTGGGACTACGTAAACCGCTTTTAAAGCCGGAGCATTAGGAACAGGTTTTGGCTTACACTGCCAAACAGCCTCCAGCTCTATCGCCTCCTCTTATGAAGGTTCAAAAACTCCAAGCACTGAGTCGTCAGTGAAGGCGTCTGGTCAGGAACAACCCCTTTCCTTGTGTCCTTCACCCCCACCAAAAGGGAAGGATGCGGCAGGCCACACTTCAGATTACTCCACATACCATGCCTGGGTTATCAAGTCAAATCCTGAATTCCCCAGTCCAACATGAATCTGACATGGAGTGCACTGATGCACAGCCACTGCTAGATGATTGTGCTCGTACATTCAACCAGACCACTACATTGCCCTCGCAGTCTACTGAGCCAGAATGTGACCCTGATGAAACTCCGGTGCACCCTCCTGCATACTACACCACCTTACACAGTGACACAGAGGAAGGTGCACATGAAATTGAAGAGGAGGTGATGGATGACCCAGTTGTTGACCCTGATTGGCATCCAGTGGGGGAATAGGGTGCCGCTGGCAGTAGCTCAGAAGAGGAGGAGGATCCGCAGCAGGTATCGACATCGCAGCTGGGATTATCTGGCAGGCCCGTAGCAGTCCAAAAAGGTGTTAAAAACAAAAAAAGTTGCAGGACAGCTTGGCCAGACGGTCAAATTAACATAGTGTGCAAGTCCTGAAAATTTATACCATAGTAGGAAGAGTCCAGTGTGGCACTTTTTTGACCAAAATCCTATTGATGAGGCAAAGGTTATCTGTAAGAAGTGCAGAAGGACCTTTAGCCAGGGGACAAATCTCAGCAATTTGAATACCAGTTGCATGCTTAGACATTTAATGAACATGCACTTGCAAGTGTGGACGGACTACAAAACCTCAGGTAGAACATGTGTACCTGGTCCGACTGAAGGTAGCCAGCAACGCTCCATCGCTTCCTCCACTGTAAGCCCACCGGTTGGCAAACCACCAGCAAGAAATGTTGAGGTGTCATTGCAAGGCCAAAGCAGTCAGGGAATCACAATGTTTTTGCAACGAAAGACTGCATCTAGGCAATCACCACTACCACCACCATCACCAACCCCCTCTCAGTCCGTCATGTCCACCAATAGTTCCACCATATGCCGCTCTCAAGTCCAGCTCACCCTACCAGACACTCTGAGTAGGACATGAAAGTACTCACCCTCTATACGCGTACACTGTGTTTGAACCCTACATCGCCAAACTGATCTCATTAGAGATGATGCCCTTCCGTTTGGTTGAAAGCGCAGCGTTCAGAGACCTCATGGCCTACGCTGTCCCATGCTATTACCTACCCAGTCGGCAGTTCTTTTCTAGAAAAGCCATCCCTGTCCTCCACCTGTGTGAAAGACCGCATTGTCCATACACTCAAACAATCAGTGAGTGGAAAGGTGCAAATCACAACAGATGCATGGGCCAGTAGGCATGGCCAAAGCCGTTACGTGTCCATCACTGTGCACTGGGTTAATGTGGTGGATGCAGGGTCCACAGGGGACAGCGGCGGTGGGACAGTGGTGACTAGCCCACGGTATAGGCAACAGTTGGCTGTAGGCGTTCGACCCTCCTCCTCCAGAAGCGAAAGCTCGTCGACAGAGCACAGTCGCGCAAGCACTCCATCAGCAGCTGTCAGTGTTTCACACGAGGTGTCCCACTATTGACAGCTAGTGGTAAGCGTCAGCAGGCTGTTTTAAAGATGATGTCTTTGGGCGACAACAGACACACCGTGAAGGTACTGGCCGACTACTTGCAGCGAGAAACTGAGTCATGGCTGGGCAGTCTACATCTTGCGCCAGGCAAGGTAGTCAGTGATAACGGCCGTATCTTTGTGGCGGCCATAGCCCTGGCAAAACTAAGACACATTCCTTGCCTGGCTCACACCTTGAACCTGGTGGTGCAGTGCTTCCTAAATAATTATCTGGAGTTAACAGCCCTGCTCCATAAGGTGCGAAGACTGTGCTCGCACATCCGTCGCTCGCCGTAGACTCCAGTCATATGCAGAGGCTGCAGCGATCGCTCCACCTCCCCAAGCACCGCCTAATCATAGACGTTGCAACAAGGTGGAACTCCACCATGCACATGGTTGAGAGGCTGTGCGAACAGAGACAAGCTGTAATGCATTTGTGGGAGGATACACGGGAAGGCAGTTTGAGGACAGACATCGAGTTGTTGGGTGTGCAGTGGTCAGAGTTGAAAGACCTCTGTAAAGTCCTTCAGTGTTTTGAGGAATGCACACGGCTGGTAAGTGCAGATGACGCCATCATAAGCATGAGCATCCCACTTATACATCTGCTCATGCAAACTTTGACGCACATTAAGGATTAGGCGTCTGCAGCAGAGAAGGAAGAGGAGGAGGAGGAGGGAAGCCTTGATGACAGTCAGGCATTGTCTGCTCAGGGAACTGTCCTGGACGAGGTGGAGGAAGAAGAGGAAGAGGAGGAGGATGAGGGGGATGATTATTTTGGGGATGAGGATGCTTCTCAGGGGCAAGAGAAAATGATGGCTTGCCAAGGTCAGGTACAGGGTTTGTGTGTGACTGGAGGGATGTGGATTTGTCAGAAAGTGCTCCTCCAGCCACCATTGTCAGTGCATCATTGACACCTGGAACATTGGCCCACATGTGTGACTATGTCTTGCGTATCCTAAAAAGGGACCCCCGCATTGCCAAAATTTTGAATGATGACAACTACTGGTTGGCCAGCATCCTCGATCCACTGCTATAAAGGCAAATTACAGAACATCATGCCACAAGAGAACCTAGAGTTAATATTGGCGAACAAACAAGCAACTCTGGTAAACCATTTGTTAGTGGCATTCCCAGCCAGGGGCCTCAGGCAGCACATCCCTGAAGAGTGGGGGGCAGCAGATTCTTATCTCCTGGCTCCTGCATCAGCTGGTGTTTCTCATGTATTGCTGCTCTGTGCACACAGGACCTGTGATGAGGTCACAGGAGGGAGGGGTCAGGGGTCACATGATCAGGGGCCGCCTTCAGTGTATGCAGGGGCGGCAGATTCTTCTCTCCGGCATAGGCTCCCGTTGATCGTATATTGCTCTTCTGTGTGCACAGGACCTGTGATGAGGTCACAGGAGGGGAGGAGTCAGGGGTCACATGATCAGGGGCCTCGGTATGTATGCAGGTCTCTGCTGTTCTGGTTGTCATGGTGCTGGATGAGAATAAGTTTATGTGTGGGGTCAGTAGGGGTTTTACAGGGTGGATGTAGCAGTGCTTTGTGTGTGTACGATGTGGACGGATCGGAGCCGCGTGTGTATGGGGTGTGCGGTGTGGAGCCACGTGTGTACAATGTGTGCAGAGCCCTGTGCGTATGAGGTGTGCGGAGTGGAGCCGCGTGTGTACAAGGTGTATGGAGCGGAGCCATGTGTGTATGAGGTGTACGGAGCGGAGCCATGTGTGTACGTTGTGTACGGAACGGAGCCCTGTGTGTATGAAGTGTACGGAGCAGAGCCGTGTGTGTACGAGGTGTACAGAGTGGAGCTGCGTGTGTATGGGGTGTGCGGAGTGGAGCCACGTGTGTGCAAGGTGTACGGAGCGGAGCCGTGTGTGTACGAGATGTAAGGAATGGAGCCCTGTGTGTATGAAGTATACGGAGCCACGTGTAAACGAGGTGTGTGGATCAGAGCCACGTGTGTACGAGGTGTGCGGAGCAGAGCCACTTGTGTACGAGGTGTGCGGAGTGAAGCCGCGTGTGTACGAGGTGTGCGGAGCGGAGCCACATGTGTACGAGGCATATAAAGTGGAAATCCATAAGGGGCATGTGTATGAGGTCAGTGTATGGTGGGGAGCATTCGTACCTTCCAACCATCCCAGATCCAGCGAGACTGTCCTGATTTTGAGAGTGTGCCCACTGTCCCTGCCAGGAGCTTACTTTTCTCGTGGACACAGGAGTACACGGCGGAGCCCGAGGAGCACTTTAAAACTCGCACATGACGTTCTCCTGGAAGTGATGTGCTGGAAGCTGACCGGAAATGAAGTAATTTCGGGAGGAGATTGTGATGGAACCATGGAGGCACTTCAGGAAATGCTTCAGATCTATCACCATGTCCTCCTCCGACAGCATGGACAGCGGGATCGCCTTGGAATTGGAGATGTCAGCCATGTGAGCTGATCATATGTCCTGCATCGGGAGGCTCAGGTGGGCATGACAATGGGAGCCGGGCTGCTGTAGTATCTTTATAGAATCTTTCTTTCTCTCTGTTGCTTTCTCTCTCTCCTTTCTTTCCTCTCTTTCTTTCTCTCTCTGTTCTTCTTTCTCTCTCTGTTCTGCCTTTCTCTCTCCTTCTTTTTTCTCTCTCCCTGTTCTTTCTCTCTCTCTGTTCTTTTTTTCTTTCTTCCCCTCTTTCTTCTCTCTCTCTGTTCTTTCTATCTCTCTCTGTTCTTTCTTTCCCTTTCTTCTTTCTATGTTCTTTATTTCCCTTTCTTTCTTCCCCTCTTTCTTTCACTCTCTCTGTTCTTTCTTTTGCTCTCTGTTCATCTTCTTCCCCTCTTTCTTTCTCTCTTTTCTTCCTTTCTCTCTCTGTTCTTTCTCTTTCTTTCTGTCTCTTCTTTCTTTCTTTCCTCTCTTTCTTTCTTTCTCTCCTCTGTCTTTCTTTCCCTCTTTCTCTCTCTGCTCTTTCTTTCTTTCCTTCTCTGTTCTTTCTTTCTTATTCTTTCTTTCTTTCTCTCTCTTTCTTTCTTTCTCTCTCCGTTCTTTCTTTCTCTCCGTTCTTTCTTTCTCTCTCTCATTTTCTTTTTTCTCTCTCTGTTCTTTCTGTCTGTTCTTTCTTTCTACTTTCTTTCTTTTTTCTCTCTCCTTGTTCTTTCTCTCTGCTCTTTCTTTCTTTCCCCTCTTTCTTTCTTTATCTCTCTCTGTTCTTTCTTTCCCCTTTCTTTCTTTCTATTTCTTTTTTCCCTTTCTTTCTCTCTGTTCTTTCTTTCATTCCCTCTTTTCTTTCTCTCTCTCTGTTCATCGTCTTTCCCCTTTCTTTCTCTGTTTTTTCTTCTCTCTCTTTCTTTCCTTCTTTCCCCTCTTTCTCTCTCTATGTTCTTCTTTTCTCTCTCTCTGTTCTTCCTTTCTCTCTCTCTGTTCTTTCTTTCTCTCTGTTCTTTCTTTCCCCTCTTTCTTTGTCTCTCTGTTCTTTCTTTCTCTCTCTGTTTTTTATTTCTCTCTCCTTCTCTCTCTCTCTGTTCTTTCCTTTTTTCAGTACCAGTCAGTGTGCCCAAAGTATAAGCCACTGACACTACATACAGAGCTTCTGTGTATAATGTCACTGGTCAGCACTGTATTACCTGTACACTGACACTATATACAGAGCTCCTGTGTATAATGTCACCAGTGATCACTGTATTACCTGTACACTGACACTATATACAGAGCTCCTGTGTATAATGTCACCAGTGATCACTGTATTACCTGTACACTGACACTACATACAGAACTCCTGTGTATAATGTCACCGTCTCCACCTTTTATCGGCGCCATCTTGTCACTGCAACTTCTGTCTGCAAGAAGTCAGAAGTAGCAGAAGCCCTCTCTCAGGCCACATTCACACATTCAGTATTTTACCTCAGTATTTGTAGGCCAAAACCAGGAGTGGAACAATCAGAGGAAAAGTATAATAGAAACACGTCACCACTTCTGAATTTCTCACCCACTCCCGATTTGGCTTACAAATACTGAGGTAAAATACTGACCAAATACTGAACGTGTGAATGTGGTTTTATGCTGGTTTCACACATCCTGATATTTCCGGTACCGGAAAAAACTGTTAGTGGAGATATCCATGTCCGTGTGTTTAATACGTGTGGCAACTGTGTGCCGCATTAGTACCACACAGGACCGCCGCCAGGAAAGAAGCGCTACAGTAAGCACTGTTCCCCGGCCAGGGGCGCACCTAAAATGAAACAAGTTGATCACTTTGTCTCAGGCGGCATTGAGTCCCTGAAGACAAGTGTAAAGATCGATGTTTCAAATATATTCTTTATTAAAAGTGTATGTATTTTACATGTGCGTCAGGTTAGGCTAGTAAAGAGTAAACCAGATTTATTTGTACTGATTAGACTACGGGGGGTGCCATTTTGCAGTTCACCTCAGGCAGCAGAGAGGCTAGGTTCACCACTGTTCCCAGCACACAGCAGCGGTGCAGGTTCTACCACGAGCTGTACTGGGTCAAACGGAAGAGGTGTTCGTGGTGAACACAGCCGAAGTGGCGTTGGAGACAGGGGTTTCATGACCATGTTGTGGTCTGATATCTCAAGTAACGCTCACACGACTGGTAATACTGAATTGATTGCAACAGACAGGAGACAGCAGTTATCAACTATGGTTCAAAATTACCTCTCCTCCCCTATCGATGTTCTCCCTCACGGTTCATTCCCCTTTGACTACTGGGCCTGTAAACTGGACACCTGGCCTGAATTGGCCCAATATGCTTTACAGGAGCTTGCTTGCCCTGCTGGTAGTGTGCTATCAGAAAGAGTCTTCAGTGCAGCTGGATCAATCCTGACAGAAAGTAGGCCTGGCTGTCGACCCAAAATGTTGGTGATCTAACCTTCATAAAAATGAACCATGCCTGGGTTTCAAAGGATTTTGTACCACCTTCCCTGATGACACAAGGCTGCCAGCAAAATGGCTCACTTTGTCCTCCTCTTACTCCGACTTTTCCAATTCCTCCATTTGCAGTTGCTGAACGTTCAGCCTACACCTCAACATATGCCAGTTTTTCCACCTCCCTAACTGGGCTGCACCCCCCCAAGGCCGGCGTCAGCACCTGGCACACCCGGGCAAGTGTCAATTCCCTGAGCAGGTGGGGGGGCCGACTCGTGGGCGACGGCACTGGCACAGGGCCCCTCATAGTACGCAAAAGTGTCTCTGACGGTGGGGGGGCCCACTTGCCATCAGACACACCGGCGTATTATGAGGGGCCCTGTGCCAGTGCTGTCACCTACAAGTGGGACCCCCTGTTTGCTCAGAGCCACAGCACTTGCAATACTTACCTCTCCCTGCTCCACCGCTGTGACGTCTTCCGCATTTCCTGACAGTGACATTCAGGTCAGAGAGCGCGATGACATCACATCTGTACGCCCTCTGCCTAAACAGTCCAAGTGCAGAGAGCTGGAAGATGGCGACACTGAGGAGTCCAGAGTAGAGCAGTGCCCAGCTAGGAGAGGTATTTCATTTTTTTAATGTTTGGAGCAATATATGGGGAGCATTATACACTGGAGAATGATATATGGGCCCATCATACACTGGAGCATCATCCATATGGCCCATCATATACTGGAGCATTCTAAATGGGGGACATCAGACACTGGAGCAGCATCTACGGGGCCCATTATACACTGGAGCATTATAAATGGGGCCCATCATATACTGGAGCATTCTAAATGGGGGATATCAGACACTGGAGCAGCATTTACGGGGCCCATCATACACCGGAGCATCATCCGTGGAGCCCATCAAATACTGGAGCATCATATGGGGTTCATTATTTATGGGGCATCATATAAGGTATGGAGCATCATATGGAGACATATGGGGCCTATTCTGTATGGAGCATTATATGGAGCCCATTCTGTATGGAGCAATATATGGTGCCCATCATATACTGTATGGAGCTTTATATGCGACTCATTATTCTGTATGGCGCAGTATGTGGTGGCCATAATACTGTATGGAGGAATATACTGTCCGGTTTTTGAGCTATTGTAGAATTTAAAATAGATATCAGTCATGTAATGTAAGAAGTGAAGTATTTTTCATTGTACTATACCTATATTTCTGTGCCGTATCGGACCATCATGAATTGTGGTATGTGTTAAAGGGGCCCACTGACACTCTTTCGCCCGGGGCACACGAAAACCTGAAGACAGCCCTACCCCCCATAACTTTAGCCAAATAACCCCCAGTTTTCAATGCGTAACTATTATTATAAAGTAAATGAAGGTTGCCAAGCTTAAGTAATAGGAATTGATGTCGTTGGCATTGAAATGGGCACTGTAGGTGTGTTTTACTGTCTTCCACTCCCTGCCGACTTTGCTTCCCCATTGACTTGCATTGGGTTTCGTGTTTCAGTCGGACCTCCGACTTTTCCCGATAGTTGGCCGATTTTGTTCGACTCGACTTTTGAGAAAGTCGGGTTTCATGAAACCAGACTCGACCCTAAAAAAGGCAAAGTCGCTCATTTCTAGTCATGACACCAGCTGTTTCTGACATTGATGACAAGGTTCCAGTGAACAATGTTGGGGCCATAATACAGAAAGAACATAATTTCACCATAAACCGGTCACAACCAGGTGCTCCCTGCAAAATTTCAGAAAGAAGAGTGAAAAGAATTATCAGAAAAGATGTCCAATAGCCAAGGACAACCTGTGGAGAGCTAAAGAAAGACCTGGAGTTAGCAGGTACAATTATTTCAAAGACAACAATAAGTAATGCACTCAACTTCCATGGCTTTTATACACACTCACCACGCAAGATTCCATTGCTAAATACAAAGCATGGTCAAGCACATTTACACTTTGCTCAACAACATTTAGACAAGCCTGTGAAATACTGGGAGAATAGAGTCTGGTGAAATAAGACCAAACTTAAGCTATTTGGATGTCATAATACACACCATGTTTGGAGGTCAAAAGGCACTACATATCACACCAAAAACACCATATCAATAGCAAAGTTTGGAGGTGGGAACATAAAGGTGTGGGGCTGTTTTTCAGCATAATGCACTGACAAACTTCATATGATTGAAGGAAGAGTGAATGGACAAATATACTGAGATATTTTTGATAAAAATCTTCTGCCATCTACCAGGATGATGAACATAAATAGACAATAGAAAATTTTTGGAAGGAAATAAAGCTGAGTTCATAGAAGGAACCCACAGAACCTTCAGGATTTAAAGAGTTCTTGTGTGGAAAAATGGGGCAAAATCACACCTGAGCAATGCATGTAACTAGTTTCTCCATGCAGGCATCTTGAAGTTGTCATTACCAACAAAGGCTTTTGCACAAAGCATTAATTACATTTCAGTATGCGTGTTTAATACTTTTTCCCTTTGTCATTTCTCATTATTACATATAACTTTATTTATGGACATTTATGGTTTGATTTCTTTGCCTGTATAGATTGGATGGGTTGTTACCAACATTTGGTGAGAATTTCATAATTTCATGTCAATAACACCTTTAGAAATATATTTCATTATATTGTTGACATGTTCAATACTTATTTCATCTGCTGTATCATAATAACTAATCCACCTTCATTGTATTGCTTAGACACGCATTTGTGACAAAAGCATACATTAAAATGTACCTCCTGTTATGCAGAAAACTGACTACAGTGATTCAGGTTGTACAGTAACAGCTTTTTCTAAAACAGTTTTATTACAGATTCAGCCCTTAACAGCGGCATGACCCATGCTGTTTCCTAAGTTTTCATCTACAGTGTCATATAATGCACTATAATTGCACAGTGGTGTGGATGGAAACATAGGAGTCAATGGCTGGTCCGTTCTTCTTTTTATGACAAAAATCACAAAAACAAGTGATTTAAAAAAAAAAAAAAAGATTATAGTGCAGAATCCGGTAGCTGCGCATAGAATGTCTATGGAAGTACTGGAAGTACACTTTAATAGTTAACGTCCCCATCTAGTCTACTACCACTTTTGTAACTATTATAAAACAATATTCCTTGTAAATATGACTCAAAAATGTACAAATGCACTATTGATGATATACATCAGCTAGACATATATTGAATGACGTACTGTTATTGCTTTAACTACTAATACCAAGAATATCACATATTATGCAGCTAAAAAAATGCTCTGGACAATCTGGCAGAGAAGCACTTTATACATGAATCATGACTGCTGGCATTGAAACCAAGTGAACAACTGTATTCTATTTAAAACACAGAAAACTATATCCATGTGAATGATGGTCTGAGAATAAGCAGCAGAAGAGAGGATGAAATTACATCCTCTCCTCTTTCCCTATAATGCATTAAACACATTTCAAAACTACACTCTGTAACTTAGTTAATATTTCATGAGCCCTTAAAGGGAACCTGTCAAAAGCAAAACCGTTGTAAACCTGCAGATATGGAGTTAATCCGCAGGTTAATAGCGTTACTAACCTGCCCGGTGCCTCCATGTAGCTGAATGCTCTTGTGAGAAAATTAACTTTATTCTCCTCGACAGCATTTGGTTTCAGTCACGGGAGCGACACCGGGGCTGGTACAGTCATTGCTCTGAATATACAGAGTGGCGGCTGTAACTGCGCCCCTGCCCAGACTGACACTGGCTCTGCATTGGGGCTGGCTATTAATCAGGGCCGCCACTGTGACTGGATGCTCTGCGAGAATAAAGTTAATTTTCTCCCCGCAGAGTTTGGCTACGTGCAGGCGCCCGGCAGGTTAGTAACGCTATTAACCTGCACATTAAGCCCAGATCTACAGGTTAATAGCATATTTGCTAGTGACAGGTTCCCTTTACCTACTATGATATTTGGTCTTAGGCAGACAACAATTAAAGTTGGAAGTGACTAAACAAAGTACCATACCAATTGACAAATGCACATAAAAACTTCTAGGAAATTTACTTCCGAAATTGCAAATAATTGGGTCCTCTATTATAAAAGATAACAGAAACTGTGAAGAGTTTTGTATCTGAAACCTTGGAGAAGTCCTAACATGACCAGGTTATTTTGTATGGACAACAATAGTATGCCCGACTAAGAGAAACAGCATTCCTGCCAACAGAGAAAAAAATATTCCAAATGGTGCCAGCATGAAGGACCAGCCATAGCGAATGTCCACAGTGAATCCTGGGCAATCTTCTTGTTTCATGTCCTGATAACTCCTCACATCGGAGACGCTCTGAACCCAGATGACATGCATCACCACCACAAAAGTGAAAAAGATACCTGAAAAAAAAAATGAAGCTGAATTATTTTGTAATATATTCCCATGTCTTGGATATGTTATTTGGTTATTAAGTGAGCATAATCTTTCACATGCAAGTGGTTGTAAATATGATTATTAAAAAAGTTATGAAAAATATTAAGTGACACATTGATTTTAAAACTACACTCAGAGATCTGATAAAGGACGTAGGACAGCATCTGAAACGCGTAGTTACCGTACACAGTTAAAATGAAGGAATCCATATGAAATTATGTTTTTACATTTTCTACAATGCAGTTCACATTTTTAACCGGAGCTGGAAAATCTCCTTTTTCTTGGATTTATACATTTTGGTCAAAAACGGACTTTGATGCTCCCACATCACAGGATCCGATTCGAGTGAGCTGGCTGCATTTTTTCTTTAATTGGATTTCTGGACTTTTGACTGGAAGAAACATGCATTAAGCTATGCTATTCTTGCCATCAAAAATGCCTGAACATGGGAACTCGTTTTTTTCACATGTCACTGTCTTCGGTCAATGTGCTCTCAGTGTGCAGTCCGTTACATATGTAGCCTATGTGCTCAGTGTCGGACTGGCTTGACAAAGGCTCACCATTAACATTGATTGATTCTTGGTGCCCACTGTTTAGCTACATGCAAAAATAACCTGACTCTAGTACACAAATTTACTTTTGCTTGTTTTAATGAACTAATGAATTAGATTGTACCTATTTCTGCAAATTGTGAATCAATTATTTTAGCACTACTCATAAGTACTCCTTCATAGGGGCCTACCAGAGGATTTTCCTGTTCTCCTGTGGACCAGTCCAAGCCTGTATGTGTTAGTGAACACATGAGATTTTTCACACTGACCAAATAATCTCAGTACGTAATAAACTGATCCATTTTATGGACCAGAATATGACATGCAACAGTATGCAGGTCTGTGTACAGACAAAAACTCAGAGCTGTACACATACAGGTACTGCACTGCTCCAATAATTTGAGTGCTTATATGAACTTGATGTTAGATATCATCAAACGTTTCTAGACCTCTAAAGTACATTGATTTATAGCCTGTATGGCTGTATAATTGGACATATTTACCATTTGTGGGTATGAAAGCTGGGTGACATGTTCTGTGAGGGTTGTAAAGGTGACAATGCTGGTTGTCACGTTGCATTATCAGATATACCTGTAATTTCTACTATTACAGAATCAGTGTCCAGACATTGTTTGATATTGTTCTGCAGATTGCTGGAAAGGATTTGTTAGAAATCCCAACTTAAAGTTAAGTTATATTAGAAAATAATATGGATGGTTGATGAAGCGCATTTTTACGCTAAATCTCACACATAAAAAGAATAAAAGAGTATCCAAGGGTGCCGCTAGCAGACAAAATGTGTGTTTAGTCATATTTGTGTTATGAAGCACATAAATATGAATGTGTCCGTCAACAACCCTTTGATACAATATTCTTGAAGTTTAATACCATCACTATTAATTAAAATTGATATTTAGAAGAAAGCAATCAACTGTACGTTTTGAACAGACATTACAGAGGAAGTGTAAAATATTTTGAGGGGGGTAGAATTCTTTAATTAGAATGGCTTTTAAGTAAATTTTCTTTTCATATGTATTTGCAAGTTTCCTTCTTTAAGAAAAAAAATTAAAAAAATACATCACTAACAGCAAAGGTTTTCTTCCTGTCAAGCCATCGCTAGTGGAAACATGTCTAATGAGCCGAGACCCCAAAAAGATGTTGACATTTGATTAAAAAGGCCTAAGATGTAAACAGATAATTCATTAATGATCTTTCATGAAATGTTAAAGACTTTAATAAAGTAATGAGAGTGAACTTTAAGTCCTCAGTTTTAAAATCAATGTGTCACTTTCTGCTCTGTTTAGTTTCAAGGCATTTATATTTTATGAGTCGCTAATGTACGTGGTGACATTGGCAAGTTAGGGAAATATTTAAGACAGGCGTTTTCTGTTCACTTTAAGATCCCAAAAAACAACAAATTATAAAATGAAGGTAGAACAAATAAATCAGAAAATAATAAGAGTAAACTCAATAAAACAGCTATACTCTTTTACTGTCCTTTACAATGGAGTATTTTTATTCCCTCTCTTTAGCCTAACAGTTCTATTGGTCATCTGTAAAAATTTACTTCTTATACCTTAAAAATTCCAATCACTCTTTGTGTATGTGTACAGTACAGTGTCTTTTTTAGGTGGATTCTGCCCAGACTCTGCTAAAAAAAGCGTCAAAAATGTGCCTCATAAAATGAACATAGCTCACAGTAATATCAAAACAACATTTCTGTGCACATACTTTACAGGTGATTTCCCCAGCAGTAATCCAAATTGACAAACTATTTCAATGCGGATTTGCAGTTTGCATAGATGTAAATCCATACTATAATTAGAAATGCTGTCATTCGCTGGAGCAAAACTTCTGCTTTTCTGTGCACAATGCATAGAAACAAATAGCATACTCATGGTTTGGATGATGACATTGGTAGCATTCCTGTATTGAAAGTTGTGCCAGATTTAACACTTATGAACATGTCCTAAAGCCTTATGCACACTGAAAACATTTCTGTGCAAAGCCTAATGGCAACATTAGGTCCCATACTTTAGGATTATAACAAGTGATGAGCACAAGTGCTCGTTACTTGAGTTTGCCTAGGGTGCTCAGGTATGCACAGAGTATCGCGGGTGCTCAAGTGACATGTTCGAGTCCCTGCGGCAGCATATTTTACACCTGTTAGACAGCGACAAAACATGTGGGGATTGCTAGTGTTTGTCAGGCAATCCCCGCATATTTTGTTGCTGTCTAACAGTAGCGAAACATGAGTGTGCAGGGACGTCAACATGTCACTCAAGCACCTGCGGTACTTGGTGCATACCTGAGCACCCTTGGCAAACTCGAGTAACGATCAATTGCATTCATCACTAATTGAAACCACTGAGTGCAGCGATAGCATGTTTAGGAGAGAATATTAACAAAATACTGAGTCCATTGGAAGAGATTCAGATTCTATGTGAATTTGAGAGAATAGGCCACTATATGAGATATGAAATGTGATACAGGCAAAGGAACAGCATAAGCCCATAGACATACAATCTATTGACAAAAGTATTAGGGCACCCACACAGATCATGTGTTATGAGATTTCAATTTAAATCCATAGGGATTAATATGGAGTTTGTTCCTCTTTTCAGCTAAAAAGTATTCTACTCTTCTGGAAAGGCTTTTTACAAGACTTTGGATTGCATCTATGGAACATTTTTGCTCACTTATTTAAAATAGCATTTGTGAAGTCAGACATTGATGTTGGATGACAAGTACTGGTTCACAATCTCTATTCTGTTTCATCCCAAAGGTATTATGGGATTGAGATTGGGGCTCTGTACAGACCAGTCATGTTCTTCCGCACCAAACTCACCCAACCAGGTCTTTATGGGCCAATCTTTGTACACTAAAACACAATCAGGAACAGAAAAGGGCCTTTCCCACACTGTTCCAACAAAGTTGGAAGCACATAAGTGTCCTAAATATCTTGATATGCTGAAACAATAGTTCCCTTTACTGGAACTAAAGGGCCTAGGCCAGCCCCAGAGAAACAATCGTATCGTATAGTCCCCTTTCACCAAACTTTACAGTTGGCACAATGTCGTTCAGCATGTAATGTTCTCCTGGTTCTCCTGGTATTTACCAAACCTAGACTCCTTTGAGTTGAAACGGGTCGGATTTTTTACCATCCACTGGGGTATCCACTACCTGTAACATGCTCTTTAAATGAAAAGAAATAAAGGAATATTTTTTATAACTACCTTCCTGCCCGAGATCGCTGGAGATTACTGTGTGTTAGGAGTGGCATAAGGTCACCAAAAAGCAGTGTGAAAGACTGGTGGAAAGCATGCCAAGATACATGAAAGCTGTGATTAAAAATCATGGTCATTCCACAAAATATTGATTTCTGAACTTTTCCTGAGTTAAAACCTTAGTATTGTTGTTTCTAAATGATTATGAACTTGTTTTCTTAGCATTATTTGAGGTCTGTAAGCACTGCACTTTTTTGTTATATTGATCATTTCTCATTTTCAGAAAATAAATACAAATGAGGGCGGCATGGTGGCTCAGTGGATAGCACTGCAGCCTTGCAGCGCTGGGGTCCTGGGTTCGAGTCCCACCAAGGACAACATCTGCAAGAAGTTTGTATGTTCTCCCCGTGTTTGCGTGGGTTTCCTCCGGGTACTCCGGTTTCCTCCCACACTCCAAAAAAACATACTGATAGGGAATCTAGATTGTGAGCCCCATCGGGGACAGCGATGATAATGTGTGCAAACTGTAAAGCGCTGCGGAATATGTTAGCGCTATATAAAAATAAAGATTATTATTACAAAATTTATTGCTTGGAAATTCGGAGACATGTTGTCAGTACATTATAGAATAAAAAAGCAATTTATATTTTACTCAAAAATATACCTATAAAGAGAAAAATCAGACAAACTGAAAATTTTGCAGTGGTCTCTTAATTTTTGCCAGAGTTGTATATTGATTAAATAACTGTACCTTGAATGTGTTTTGATAAACAGCTAAAATGCATATAAGTGCTGTGCAACATGAAATTTGTGCATAGCAGTAGTACGGCAGTGTGCATGAAGCGTAAAGTAAACTAGCTTGCATTTCTGATCTCTTTCCTAGAAAAAATGTGTACAGATGACAGTGGTGATAAAAAGGATAAAAGAGGAGTGAGTAAAATGCTTTGTCATTTTGATGACAGGACATTAGTGCAGTCAGCTAAAAACAGACGCAGATGACAGAGGAAGTGATAGACACAAATGTACATTATACACATAGAGAAAGGTGTGTGAATATTGCTAATAATACTGGTTTATACAGAATGTAATGCCAGTTTTAGGACAACATACACTATTGTATCTTGGTTTTACCTAGTAATATTCTTTATATTAAGTGAAAAATGTACAGGTAAGTCACATTGAGTGTGGTCATAAATGTCTTTTTTAGCTCCTTCAGAATAGGCATAAATTAAAGAGCTGTTATCCCACAGGGGAAGGATATGAAAATTGCTGTCAGAATAGCATAACATTTGAACTTGAACAGAATTTCAACATTTTCCTAGTTAAAAAGTAAATGGATGGCCGAAGAGTGTGTATAGAGATCAATGTAGTCAACTTAGAGATGTTTTCCCAAAATGGACATACCGTATTTTTTGGACCATAAGACGCATCTAGGTTTTAGAGGAGGAAATTAGGAAAAAATATTGAAGCAAAAAAGTGGTCAATTCTGTACTTAATATCCCCTATCCTAGTATATATGGTCCCCTCATCCCATCCTGATACACATGGCCCCCTCATCCCTATCCTGGCATGCATGGTCCCCCTCATCCCTACCATGGTATGCATAGCTCCCTCATCCCCACCCTGGTATGCCTGCCCCACCTCATCCCTACCCTGGAATGCATGCCTCCTCATTTCTAGACTGCTATGCATGCCCCCCTTATCCTGGTAGGAATGGTCCCCTCATCCCTATCCTGGTAGGAATGGTCCCCCTCATCCCTATCCTGGTAAGAATGATCACCCTCATCCCTATCCTGGTATGCAGGGTCCCCAATCTCATCCTAGTAGGCATGGCCCCATCCCTATCCTGGTATGCAGGGCCCCGTCCTTAACCTGGTAAGATTGTCCCCATCCCGGTCCTGGTATGCATGGTCCCATCCTTACCCTGGTATGATTGGCCCAATCCCAGTCCTGGTATGCATGGTTCCATCCTTATCCTGGTTTGATTGGCCCCCACCCCCATCCTGGTATGCATGGCCCAATCAGAAAACATTAAAAAAGCAAACTATTACACTTACCTTCCCAGTGCTCCCTTGCAGCATCCTGTTCTAATGCCAGCAGCTGCTTAATGCTGGTAAGCAGTGCATTTCAGGGACATTATGCACTGCTTGCAAGCCGAAGGGCAGCTGCGGAATACTCAATGCTCTACACGCCGGGACTGTGTGAGTGCAAAGCAGTGAGTATTCATTGCTCTCTAGCGAGCACAGTATCAGCTGGAGGCTTCCTCCTGCTGCCAGTGGTCACGTGTGCTGATACTTAAGAGAAATTAATATTCATGGAATGAGGTGAATATTCATTTCTCTTAAGCATCGGCATATGTGACCACCGGCAGCAGCAGGAAGGCTCCAGCTGACACTCTGCTCACTAGAGAGCAATGAATACTCATTGCTCTCTGCACACACAGTCCCAGCGTGCAGAGCATTGAGTATTCCTGCAGCTGCCCTTCAGCTTGCTTGCAGCGCATGACGTCCCTGTCATGCTTTGCTTACAAGCATTAAGCAGCTGCTGGCATCAGAGCAGGATGCTGCGAGGGAGTGCCGGGAAGGTAAGTGTAATGGTTTGCTTTTTTTTAATGTTTTCTGATGGGGCCATGCATACCAGGATGGGGGTGAGAGCTAATCATACCAGGATAAGTAAAGGATGGCACCAATCATACCAGGACAGGGATGGGGGCCAACTATTCCAGGACTCCATTAAAAAGAAATGAATATTCATTGCCCTCCACACCCATTGGCATGGAATGAAGTGAATATTACCTTCTCTCTAGCAGCGGGCACAGGAGTTAACCTCAGCAGCCGACTCCTGCCTCTGTGACCTGCTGCTTCGCCGAAACCACTCCCCCACCTCCCCAACATAGCCAGAGCCGATACATCTGGACTATAAGACGCACCCCCCATTTTTGGAGGAAAAAATTGCGTCTATAGTCTGAAAAATACAGTATGTAACTTATCCACCATATAGATGAAAAAACTCTGGTCTCTACAGGCCTCACTACTGGGAACCCCTAGTGGAAGGTCCTCCTCTTTGCTAAACTACAGTGGCCAGACATTTGTTTAGAGCTGAAGGAGCGCATGAGCATGGCAGCCCCAATCTGTGACTATGGGGCTGACACAGATCCAACTTAAAAGAACATTTGGGAGGAGCATTACAGGGAGAGACTGTCAGACAGCTGCTCTTAGCCAGTCAGCAATGTTGGGAAAGTTCTCAGATTATTGGATTGGCTATGAGAGTTGTACAGCAAGTCTTCCAAATGCCCTTTCAGTAAGTCGAGTAAGTATACGGCTTCTCTTAAGAACAGGTCCTTAACAGCTGTTGTACATATACAGGTCCTTCTCAAAAAATTAGCATATAGTGCTAAATTTCATTATTTTCCATAATGTAATGATTACAATTAAACTTTCATATATTTTAGATTCATTACACACCAACTGAAATTTGTCAGGTCTTTTATTGTTTTAATACTGATGATTTTGGCATACAACTCCTGATAACCCAAAAATCCTGTCTCAAA
The DNA here is from genome assembly GCA_033576555.1 of Oophaga sylvatica. Lineage (NCBI taxonomy): Eukaryota > Metazoa > Chordata > Amphibia > Anura > Dendrobatidae > Oophaga > Oophaga sylvatica. Next base: position 275,930,446 of record JARQOD010000002.1, on the reverse strand, counting down.
AAATTAATATATTTCAACCGTCCAATAAAATAAAAGTGTTTTTTAAAACAAACAAAAAAACCATCAAATAATAATGTTCAGTTATGCACTCAATACTTGGTCGGGAATCCTTTTGCAGAAATGACTGCTTCAATGCGGCGTGGCATGGAGGCAATCAGCCTGTGACACTGCTGAGGTGTTATGGAGGCCCAGGATGCTTTGATAGCGGCCTTAAGCTCATCCAGAGTGTTGGGTCTTGCGTCTCTCAACTTTCTCTTCACAATATCCCACAGATTCTCTATGGGGTTCAGGTCAGGAGAGTTGGCAGGCCAATTGAGCACAGTAATACCATGGTCAGTAAACCGTTTACCAGTGGTTTTGGCACTGTGAGCAGGTGCCAGGTCGTGCTGAAAAATGAAATCTTCATCTCCATAAAGCATTTCAGCCGATGGAAGCATGAAGTGCTCCAAAATCTCCTGATAGCTAGCTGCATTGACCCTGCCCTTGATGAAACACAGTGGACCACACCAGCAGCTGACATGGCACCCCACACCATCACTGACTGTGGGTACTTGACACTGGACTTCAGGCATTTTGGCATTTCCTTCTCCCAGTCTTCCTCCAGACTCTGGCACCTTGATTTCCGAATGACATGCAAAATTTGCTTTCATCAGAAAAAAGTACTTGGGACCACTTAGCAACAGTCCAGTGCTGCTTCTCTGTAGCCCAGGTCAGGCGCTTCTGCCGCTGTTTATGGTTCAAAAGTGGCTTTACCTGGGGGATGCGGCACCTGTAGCCCATTTCCTGCATACGCCTGTGCACGATGGCTCTGGATGTTTCTACACCAGACTCAGTCCACTGCTTCCTCAGGTCCCCCAAGGTCTGGAATCGGTCCTTCTCCACAATCTTCCTCAGGGTCCGGTCACCTCTTCTCGTTGTACAGCGTTTTCTGCCACATTGTTTCCTTCCAACAGACTTCCCATTGAGGTGCCTTGATACAGCACTCTGGGAACAGCCTATTTGTTGAGAAATTTCTTTCTGGGTCTTACCCTCTTGCTTGAGGGTGTCAATGATGGCCTTCTTGACATCAGTCAGGTCGCTAGTCTTACCCATGATGGGGGTTTTGAGTAATGAACCAGGCAGGGAGTTTTTAAAAGCCTCAGGAATCTTTTGCATGTGTTTAGAGTTAATTAGTTGATTCAGAAGATTAGGGTAATAGGTCGTTTAGAGAACCTTTTCTTGATATGCAAATTTTTTGAGACAGGTTTTTTGGGTTATCAGGAGTTGTATGCCAAAATCATCAGTATTAAAACAATAAAAAACCTGACAAATTTCAGTTGGTGTGTAATGAATCTAAAATATATGAAAGTTTAATTGTAATCATTACATTATGGAAAATAATGAAATTTAGCACTATATGCTAATTTTTTGAGAAGGACCTGTATATATTAATTTCTGTTGTTATTTGGGAAATTAGCCCCTATGTACGGGATATACTGTATCAATATGGGACATATGTCGCTACTGTTTCTAAACACGGAAGAGGAAGGTGAGATTCCATTGCTAGAATTTTGAAGTTTATAATTATCTGCTGGAAGAGGGGAACATTTTGCGTATATCTCCAGCTCACATTCTCTGTTAGTCCCAGGCATGTACTGTTGTAATACTGCGTATGTACTGACGTGAGAGTATGTTACAGAGCATCTCAACACAGTGATTTTAAGATAATTAAGCATATAATTAAACAACATCATTGTTGTCACTTGCCAGTTGCCTTTTTTCAATATGTCGTCAGTGTCCTGGTAATTAGATGCACCACCAAAGGGGTGATCCATATGTAATTTAAGGACAGTCAAGAAACAAGTCAATGTCACATTGCAAACAACATTCTGACATTGCTCCAGTAAATCTAACATGAAAACCTGAAACAACGTTACAAGTAGTTTTATTTTTAAGTATTACACTGGTTTGTGCACATACAGTAACTGCTATACAGACCCAAGTGTACCAGGTAATTCAGATCATGCTAGTTTGATACTTTAAACTAGGGGTACACAGACTTTCCTGGCTTGAGGATCACATTCTCATACTCAACCACTCCAAAGAGTAATAGTAAAGCTTAAATGGGTTTTACTATGCGCATCATTTTTGGCATCAGAAAAATCTCATAACTGATAAATGCAGATTACACTTCCAGAAGATGAACTTATAGAATTGGGAGTCCCCTTCTACCTCAATCATCACTCCAGTAAGGAAGAGACCATGCATGTAGCTCTTTTATTGGAGATCAGAAGTGATGATTTCATTGAATCCATAGACTAAAAAATAATAAAAAAAAAACTCCGACAAAAATAATCTCAAAAAATAAGCTGGAAGAAATAGTGGAAGAGGAAAGGCAAATTTATTAAACACCTTGTATACAGTATTTACAGAGGAAAATCCAATGACAGATGACATGATCAGTGATACCATAAATTCTCCATTAAATGTCACCTGGGTCTGGATAGCATAGACCCTTACGTTCAGCAAGAATTAAGTACTGCGGCAGATAGACCATTATTTCTAATATTTCGAAATGACCCAGCAGCATTCACATATGCATATGTAATTTCCCTGCCTAATGAACCCTTTATAACATTATTCAGTGAAAACAAGGTATCAAAAAAAACACTTAATGTCCCTTTTTCCAAAACTAATGAGTACTTTGACTAGTCAATTGGGCATTAGTTACTTTGCAAAAGCCGGCGTCATCGCAGCTCATGCAAATCTCGCGCATGTGCAACGCTTATTTCGGCAGCATTATTGCGTCTCTGAAGCCAAGTGTACACTTCCCGGCTTCAGAGGCACACTGTGCAAGACCAAAAGCCAGCTTCTGAACTTCCAGTCATTTGTAGTGCACCTCTGAAGCCATAAAGCGTACACTCGACTTAAGAGACGCAGTAACACTGCCGAAATGAGAGGAGCGCATGTACAAGATTTGCATGAGCTACGATGACGCTGGCTTGTGTAACTTATGCTATCATGCCCATAAGGGGAGTGATAATATGGGGAAACTAATGCCCCATTGACTAGTCAAAGTCCTAATTAGCATAGGAAAAGGGGACATTATAAATGCTTTTTTACCTCGTTTTCACTGAATAACATTATAATGGGATCCTTACACAGGGAATTTACTCATACAAGTAGATAGATGAATGCTACTGGGTTGAAGGGCATGGGGGACCTGACAGGTTTCCTTTAGTGATTTAATAATGGCAGGGTCTGTTCCAGAGTAGTGGTACTTAGCAAAAGAAAGCACTGGAGCCATAAGCGGAGGAGGACATGACTTGGGGATGGGCAGATCTTTAACTCCTGCAGCTTTGTTGGTACAGTGGTGTAGATTTTTAGCAAGAGTAATGTTGCTTTAAGAGTAAGAAGCACAGCATGTCTGTGCCTGGTGTGTTACTGTGAGGAGGGTAAGGCTTATATAGAAGAGGAAATCTGTCTCTCTCCCTCTTTATTTCACAGGATGAACTGGAGGAAGCATTTCCCGCCCTCCCGCCCTGTTTATAATCATTGTCCTAAAACATTTTAATTATTGCTTGTATAACAATGAATGCTTTATTGTATTTTTGAAATTACCATTGTATATTTTATACCAGGTTCAATTTTATCATGGCTATAAAGAGTTAACAGCATTAACCTTCTAAGCCCAAGGGAAGGGCAATCCTCCGGCCATGGTTCCCTAGAGGTTTCCTCCACAGGGAGTTTTTCCTCTCCTGAGCGCTGTAGGATGACTCTTTGTGAGTCGGAGGTTTGCCAAGTTTAGTCCCCTTAATACTTTTTCAGGGGCTTCTAGTTTATAAGTTTACAAAAGTGATTTATTTAAAAAAAAAACAAGTGTCAAATGTGACTTGGAATTTATAACCCGTCACAGCTTTGGGGTTTAGGAGTCTGGTGGATGCTGCAGACAAGTTAAGGTGGACTAATTTTAACTAATAGAGGATGTAAAACCTCATGGTGGTGAACAGGCTAAGCTTTGGTGGCCATCCTCAAGGACGTTGTAATGGTAACGTCAATCAGGGGCGGGAACAGAGGTTACACACAGGAGTGAGAATAATAGGGTCATTGGTGCCCTGAAAGTTTACTGGCTCTGCTTGAGGGGCAAGCCAGTGCGTGCCACCCCTTTATGACTGTCTGTCCTGGTACTGTATGTCAGACAGTACAGAATATCATAGTAATTGTGAATCCCAATGTACTAGCACTTCACCTGACTTCTATTGTGATTGTTTTAATCCTGTGATTTAAATAAAGCTGTGGCCATTTGGACAACCAAAATAATGTGCCGAGGTTTACTTTAGTTATGGTGGTTTTAAGATGGAGTGGGGGTCTGTCTCATATCCAAAAGTCAAGGATTTCAATAATGAAAAAGGGCTCAGAATCTGAGCCCGGAAACTACAGACCAGTAAGTTTATCCTCAATAGTGGGAAAACAAACTTTGAGGGCTTTCTAAGATATTCTATCCTTCAATTTCTTAATAAAAATATCTTTATAACCCAGCATCAATATAGGTTTATGAGGGATCGGTCAGGCCAAACTTATCTGATCAGCATTTATGAATAAATGAATTCCAGACTGTACCATGATAAGGCTGTGAATGTTGCTTATCTGGACAAAAGTGTTTGATACAGTGCCACATGAAAAGTTTCTACATAAAATGAGAAAGGAAAATATATTGGGTAAATAACTAGCTTTGTGATAGGTAACACATGGAGGTTATTCATAGATTACACTCTAATTTGGACATAGGTAACAGTGGGGTACCACAGAGGTCAGTATGGGCCCCCTTCTTAATACATTTATTAATTACATTTTAGGGACATAAAAATTAGTATTTCAATATTTGACCTTGATACTAAGCTCTGCAAGTTAAGGAACACAGGAGGATAATTTAACACAACAGAGAGGTCTCTGGAAGCAGGAGTCTTGGGCCAAGAAATGGCAATTGAAGTTTAACATAGATAAATCTAAAGTCATGCACTTGGGCAGAAGAAATAAAATGTACAGTTATGTCTAAATAGTAAACCTGAGTAGATCTGTATCTAAAAAAAAATACATGGTCTTATTGGTAGACAGCAAACTCAACTTTACACTACATTCCCACAATGAGCTTTTGGTGAGTTTTTGATGTTGTAGATTTTATGCACCATGTCTACACCTATTATGTAAATTGGGCTACTTGCGCTTTTTAAATTGCGTTTTGGAGTGGGTTTTTTACATGCGTTTGACATTGCATTGTTTGTCTCCTATTACCCCACTTGCCACCACCACAAGCGGATGAGGGCTGATGTTGGTAACCTTGTGGGGGGCAATATCTCTGACCCCATCCCAGGCTAATAATATCAACCTATAGCTTTCTGTTTAGCCTTTGCTAGTTTTAATTTATAGGGAGACCCTACGCCTTTTTTTCTGGGGCCCCCCATAAATTCACCAGATAAGGCTAAGCAAACAGCTGTGAGCTGTTATTAATAGCCTGGCAAACTTCAGCGGCCGCCAATGCCTGGGATCAGCGCGAATTGTACAGCTTCTCCCCAGGTGTTGGCAGCTGAATACAACTCCCATCACTGTCTCCTGGTCGCGGTGATCTCAGCGCAACCAGGAGACAATGATGAGAGCTGCCTTCAGCAGCTGGTCGGCACCTTGGATTAGCGCAAACTGTACCACTTGTTCCCAGGCACTGGTACGTGTCACGCTGATTACACACGGATGTCATCCGTATGTCATCAGTGTGCACCAGGTATTTTGTCCGTGCTGCACAAAAAAACTGACATGCTTGCAAGTTTTTTAAAACAGACACCTGATCCGTGTAAAAAACCTGACATGTGCGCAACACCATTAAATACAATGGGTGTACATAAGTTCGTATTTGAGGTCCTTAAAAAACGGACAAAGTGTGGACACAAAAACAGGACATCTGAAGAAGGCCTAAAACATAGCCTGTGGCTGGGCTTCAAAGTAGACCATGATTTTTATTATATCATCAATACTGTGGTATTGCTGCATATAGCATAAGCAATCAGACGATCGTAGGTTCAAGTCCCCTAAGCAGAGTAATAAATACAGTGAAAAATAAAAAAAGTTTTAAAAAATATCACAACAATAAAATGTTCAACTCACTGCCCTTTTACCTATTAAAAATAAAGATAATACAAAATAAAAAAAACACATGTATGTGGTATCATCATGATCAGAAAAGTCAGATCTAATGAATACAATTTGTAAACATTGCAAACAGAAAAAAATTCAAAAACGCCAAAACACGGATTTTGGTAAAGACTTACCTGTAAAATCCTTTTCAGCGAAGGAAGGAAGAGAGACACAGTATTCATTACTGATGGGTAGGCGGAGCCCCAGATCAGGATGTTACCTCAGATCAAAAGAGTGATGACTGGCTGGCCCCTCCAGCTCGGGCTCCTCCTACTCAGCTCCAGTCGTACCAAAGCTTTTAGGAAAAGAGCCAAGATCACCAGCGGAGCAACATAACCCCTTCTGAAGGAACTTCAGAGAAAAAACACAAGGATACAGGTTATGCATGCAAAGAAAGCCAAAAACCACAGAGTTCCAGGTACTACTCACGGAACCTGACTACTGCGATGAGCTGGCGATGCTGGAACAGAGCCTTAGCGCGCTGACCTCAGCCCAGATAATCGCTATCAGATAAGGGTCGCGCTGCATCTGAAAACCTCAACACACTTCTGCCGTGGGAGGGTGCTGTGTCTCTCTTCCTTCCTTCGCTGAAAAGGATTTTACAGGTAAGTCTTTACCAAAATCCGTGTTTCAGCTGCAGATGAAGGAAGAGAGCCACAGTATTCATTACTGATGGGACGTCCCAAAGCAGTTCAAAAATAAGGGTGGGAAAAAACCAACAAAAGGCAGAAACCCAACAACCTTAACAACAAAGCGCAACCAGCGCTAAACACAAGTTCATCCAGAACTTTAAACTACAGCTGCCTGCAGGACCCTACGTCCGAGGGCTGCATCAGCGGAAGCACTGACGTCCACTTTATAAAACCTTGTAAACGTGTGGACAGAGCGCCAAGTCGCCGCTCGGCAAAGCTGCACTGCCGAAGCACCTTGATGAAAAGCCCACGATGAAGCCACAGCTCTCGTGGAATGGGCTCGAATCTTAATCGGGCAAGATTCACCCCGAAGACGGTAAGCTTCCAAAATAGCTGACCGGATCCAACGAGCTATAGAACCCTTGGAAGCTCGTTGACCACGCCGACGACCTGCCGGAACCACAAACAGGGAGTCCGTCTTACGAAAACCTTGAGTAATAGATAGATAAAACTTCAAGGCCCGCACTAAATCCAATGTGTGTAAATCTCGCTCTTTCGTATTCTTCGGATCCGGACAGAGTGAAGGCAACACAATATCCTGGTTAACATGAAATTGTGACACCACTTTAGGCAAAAAATCACCCCGAGTGCGAAGCACTACACGATCCGGAAAAAACTCCAGAAAAGGAGGCGAACAAGAAAGAGCTGCCAATTCAGAAACTCTCCTCAAGGAAGTGACTGCAACAAGGAAAGCCACCTTCCAAGAAAGTAAAGAAAGGCTAGCAGAAACCATAGGTTCAAAAGGTTTATGCTGAAGAGCCTCCAAAACAAGGTTGAGCCGCCAAGGAGACACGGGTGCCTTCCGCGGCGGAAACTTACGAGAGATACCTCGGAAAAAGGAGAGCACGTCTCTATTCGAAGCAATGGTTCTCCGGAACAATAAGGACAGAGCAGAAATCTGACCTTTCAGAGTGCTAACTGCCAAACCCTTGTCTAGCCCATGCTGCAGAAAAGCCAACAGGTTGGGAATGGAAAATTTTCTCGGGTTCCGAGAAGACCCCAAACACCACGAAAAGAAGGTTTCCCAAATTTTGTGGTAAATCCTAGAAGTAGCCGGACATCTTGCAGCACGAAGGGTAGCAATGACCTCGGCTGAAAAACCTCTACGGGTCAAGATTTCGGTCTCAAGAGCCACGCCGTCAAACGCAGGGACATCAAGTCCGGATGACAAACGGGCCCCTGAGTCAACAAGTCCGGTTGAAGAGGGAGTGGAAACGGAGGTGCCGCCAACAGCGACATTATTGTCGAGAACCACACCCTTCTTGGCCAGTCTGGAGCTATCAGAATAGCTGGAATTCTCTCTAGTCTGATCCGACGCAGCACTAGAGGAAGTAAGGATATCGGCGGGAATACATAGATCAGCTCGAACTGATCCCACTGAGCCACTAGAGCATCCACCGCCACCGCCTTCGGGTCCTTGTACCTGGACATGAATGTCGGTAACTTGGCATTGGACCTGGATGCCATCAAATCCACTTGGGGGGTTCCCCAGCGAGAGCACAGTAGTGCAAAGACTTCCGGGTGGAGGCTCCATTCCCCGGGATCCATCCTTCTGCGACTGAGAAAGTCCGCTGTAATATTCTGAACCCCTGGAATGTGAATCGCCGAAATGGCTGGTACATTGGCCTCTGCCCAAATCAGAATTCGGGACACCTCTACCATGAGTCTGGAACTCCTTGTCCCACCTTGGTGATTGATATACGCGACAGCCGTCGCATTGTCTGTCTGCACACGGACTGGCAGACCGCTCAAAGGGACCGTCCAATGTTGGAGGCAAAGGAAAATCGCCCTCAATTCCAGGATGTTGATCGGAAGCACAGACTCTTCCGGTGACCATACCCCCTGAATCCAGAGATTGTTCCAAACACCCCCCCAGCCCGTCAGGCTGGCATCGGTGGTTATGACTGACCACTTCAGAGGGAGGAAAGACTTCCCCAGGGAGAATGCCCCTGGACGTAACCACCATTCTAGAGAATCCCGCACCGCGCGAGAAATGGTGACACTGCAATCCAGCGATTGCGACTGATTCCATCGACTCAAGATGAACCTTTGAAGAGTCCTGGAGTGGAACTGGGCAAAAGGAATTGCCTCCATGGACGCCACCATCAGTCCCAGAAGACGCATACACTTCCGTAGGGACATTTCCAGAAAATCGTTCTGTGACAGAGCTGCCACAACGGAACGAAGCGACTCCATGCGAAATTTCCGGGCATGGACATGCCGGTTTAATCGCTTGAGATCCAGAATCGGGCGAAATTTGTTCTCCTTTTTGGGAACTATAAAAAGGTTGGAATAAAAACCTTTCCCTCGGTCCTCTGACGGAACCGGTATCACTACACCCTTTTGTAGTAGCGATTCGATTAGTAATAGCGCTGCTCATTCAGACGCTAAAGCACTCACACATAATTATTATTAAAATTTGTGTGGAGTACTCACCAGCCAAGGCGCCACAGGGACCCTCAGGGGTTTCTGGCGCAGTGCCCATGCTTCCCCCCAGGGCGAAGAACGCAGTGACCGCACGTGTGGTTTGCGTTCCCGCCAGAGAAGCTCTCCTCATCCCCCAGGGCCGGCAAGGATTCTGCAGGGACTTTGAGTAAATACAGATCCGCCAAGGGAGAGGTTGGGGTACAGCAGCGCTGATACCCCTGAGACCTCTAGACCAACTAGTGATCCAAGTCTCCTGTCCGAATATTAAAATAATAAAATCTTCTGAGGAGCTGCATTAGCAGCGACCATCCTCTGGACCTCAAATCTTAGACTGGAGCTGAGTAGGAGGAGCCCGAGCTGGAGGGGCCAGCCAGTCATCACTCTTTTGATCTGAGGTAACATCCTGATCTGGGGCTCCGCCTACCCATCAGTAATGAATACTGTGGCTCTCTTCCTTCATCTGCAGCTGAAATTAAGTTTTTTTGATTGCTGCAATAACACAAAAAATGCTGTAACAAGTGAATAAAATGGCATATGTATCCCAAAATAGTATCAATAAATATGTAGTCTTGCCCCACAAAAGTAATCCCTCATACAGTTGAATCGACCTAATAATGAAAACATTATGGGTCTCGGAAAATGGCAAGACAACTCCCCAAAAAATGTTTTTAAAAACTTCTGATTTTTTTTTTTAACTAGAAAATAATGAAAAAAACTGGACTTGTTTGATATCGCCATAATCGTACTAATAAGGAGAATTTTATTGTGAAGTCATTTTTACCACACAGTATAAACCGTGAAAACAATTCCAATAAAACAATGTTAAAATTATGTTTTTTTTCACAATTTCACAGCACTTGAAATTATTTTTTTCCTGTTTTCAAGTACACTATGTGGTGAGTCATTCAAAAGTACAACTCATGCATAAAAAAAAATGCCTACATTTGTCTATAAAGACAGAAAAATAAAAATGTTATGGCTTTGTGAAGGAGAGGAATAAACAAAAGGACGTCACTAGGCGGGGCAAGGCCTTGCTGTACACAAGTGTATGGAGCAAGGATGCACACACTAATCGGCTCTGGCTGGGAGTTTGTAAACGCATACATACCTGCTGGTCCCGACTAAGAAACTGGTGAATCCTCGCAGCGCACAGTGCGCGTGCTGGGGAGGGATTCATAAGTCTACAGACACACAGAGTGACTGCAGACTTATCAGTTTAAACAGGACAACTCCTTCATGGGTGAATTGCAATACCAAGAGCAGTTATCAAACTTTGGGTTATTCATTTTGGCTTAGGGGCAATCTAGTTACAGTGTACAAATATATGAATGATCAGTACAAAGATCATTCTAAGGATCTTTATATATCGAGGCCTGTAGAAGGCATCCTGCTCATCTAGAGGAAAGAAGGTTTAATCATCATTACGGATGGCTGGCAATTCTTTACTGTAAGAGCAGTGAGACTATGGAATTCACAACATAATTGAATGTATGATTCACTAATCACGTTCAAGGACAGCCTGGATGTCTTTCTTGATAAATATATTAGTACAAGGCATCGGTACTAAGCTGTAAGTTTGGACGTTGATTCAGGGAACTAGTCTGATTTTTGTATGCGGAAAGCGAAAATAATTTTTCTCCCATATATGAGGCAATTAGCATCTGCCTCAAAGTGTTTTTGCCTTCCTCCAGATCAACCTGTAAGAGCATAGGTTAAACTCCATGGAATTCTTTTAACCTTAATCCCTTTTTTACCCATACAATTTACTGAAAAACAGGCAAAAATTCAAATTTGGGATGAAATGGTGAAAATAACCCAATTCAGTTATTGTTTTTTGGGGTTTTGTTTTTCTTGTTCACTGTTTGGGAAAAATGACAAAATGTGATTTGCCAGGACAGTATGATTACGGCGATACCAAACTTGTATAAAAGTTTTTCTATTTAAGTGGTGAAAAAATATCAGAAATTTGTGAAAAAAAAAATTGGGGTTTTGTGTTGCCATTTTTGGAAGCCCGTTTATATTTTTCCATCGATTGAGATATGTAAGGGCTTGTTTTTCCTTGGGTGAGCTGATTGTTTTATTGAGACAAATTTCGGGAACACACTTCAGAGTGTTATACACATCTTTTGAAGGCATTTCTAGGTTTTGGAAAAATTGGTAAAGCCTGCAAATACAAATTTCAAAATTTTCGCTCATCTCTAGTTACACACAGCTAGCTTATCCCAAAGATTTTCACATGAATGAAAAGCAATAGAAAAAATAACAACACTTGAGGTGTTGATAACCCTTGCTGTGTCCTTTAAATATGCAATTATATGCACAACAGTACACACAAGGCATCAAATATAGTACATGTGATCTGCTTATTAAACTTTCTTACCTGCAGTAATAAAAAGGCCACCTCCTGCTTTATAAAGTCTGTAGTTTACAAAAGGAGCTGCACAGATGATGATGAAGCCTCCAGCTACAACTGTGACCACACCGAGAAGCATGAAAATGTTCCAAAATCCTCGATATACTAAAATGAAAAGATGAAATGCATCATAACAAGAAGAAAAACTGCATAGCAAAAGTCAGAAAGCACTTCTGTAGCCCAAGAAAATCCACATGTGCAATGCTAGGAGAGAGATCTAGTTTGAAGGCAATTTATTAAAACAAGGGACTGAAGTGCGGCCTAAATATGTCACAAAGAAATACAGAGAATAAGGATAATTTTATCTGTATCTTATGTTTATATCTGTAATTGACAGGCTTTGATTTTAGTTAAGGGATTTTCCACTTTTAGAGTAGTGGACCCCAAATAATTCCTGTAATTTAAAATGTTAAAAACAGAGACCAGACCAGTGGCAGGAAGCTGGCACTGGAGCGGCCGAGGGTGATTACTGTCTTAGTTATTTTACATTACAGGATTCTTTTGGGGGCCACTTTTCTAAAAGTAAAAAGTGGCTTTCGAGTATGTGCATATGTCTTTTGAACATCAGCAGAGTTTTTATTAAAGCATTTTTTTTAAACTCTTAATAGTGATTAGTAAACAGCTTCCAACCTAAAGCCACCTGAAGAATGGACGGATCACTTCTATTTACCACTTTGTCACTTGGGAAGCCTGAAGAGGTTAAAACAAAGTTGGAAAAGGCAGAAATTTGAATAGCAAGTTGTTTTTACTTTGTAGTGCTTATGATCATTCTTTTGAGCTTCTTTTGGTGCTTATTCAGGTGGGTTATAGGCAGAATCTATGTGAAAAAAACATTGCACATATACTAATATCTGTGTTCTGTCTGCTCTCATATTTCAATCTTATATTGAAGCTCCAAAAATGGACAGCTGTAAAACGGCATTCCTATTGAGCACCGAATTGAATTTATGGCATACCCACAGGAGCTGTTTCCTTAGCTTCCCAAGACTGCATTGGAGAAAGTATGTGAATTTGCCATAAACGTTTGATCTAAATACCCCTACAAGTATCAATAGTAGTAATTATAATGTAATTATCAGTTAATTTCTGTGTGATTTTTCTAGCATACAGTACAGACCAAAAGTTTGGACACACCTTCTCATTCAAAGATTTTTCTGTATTTTCATGGATATGAAAATTGTAGAATCACACTTAAGGCATCAAAACTATGAATTAACACATGTGGAATTATACATTACACTTTACAAAAAAGTGTGAAACAACTGAAAATATGTCTTATATTCTAGGTTCTTCAAAGTAGCCACCTTTTGCTTTGATTACTGCTTTGCACGCAGAAAAGGTGAAAGGATGGACTCTACATGCCTGGTTCCCACCGTGAAGCATGGAGGAGGAGGTGTGATGGTGTGGGGGTGCTTTGCTTAGGATGTTACACAAAAATATATGAATATCCACAAAGATTTCAAAATTATATGGCAAGTGCACAATAGTGGGTAAAAAATAAAAAATAAAATGTGGTAATAATGATTAAACCTGATGTCAGGGGTGTGATTCAGCCGGTTCTCCCCGGTTCGATGGAACCGGTTGTTCAAAAAGCAGCCGGTTCCCCGAACCGGGGAGAATGAGAGCGGCGATCCGGAACTATTTTGCACCTGAGAGTCGGCGGTTCCCTGTGCCGGCTGTCAAGCTGACAGCCGGCGCAGAGAAGCTGCTGCGTGCCGGCTCCCAGGGATCAATTGCACTGGTGTCTATACAGACGCCAGTACAATTGAAGCTCTGACTGCGGGTCAGAGCGACGCCAGCAGCGTGATCAGGTCATGTGATCACGCTGCTGACGTCACTGGCCGGCGGCGGCAAGGTGGGGGAACGATGGTGGTAAGTGTGCTCCAATATGGAGCTGAAGATACCACCGAAGATGGGGGGGGGCATAATGTGTGAGTATGGGGGGTGAATTTAGAGTGGGGATGGGGGGTTACTTTATGTGTGGGGGGATTTGGGGATGGGGGCTATTTTATGTGTGGGGGATTTGGAGTGGGGATGGGGGACTATTTTATGTGTGGGGGGATTTGGAGTGGGGATGGGGGGCTGTTTTATGTGTGAGGGGATTTGGAGTGGGGATGAGGGGCTATTTTATGTGTGGGGGGATTTGGAGTGGGGATGGGGGCTATTTTATGTGTGGGGGGATTTGGAGTGGGATGGGGGGCTGTTTTATGTGTGGGGGGATTTGGAGTGGGGATGAGGGGCTATTTTATGTGTGGGGGGATTTGGAGTGGGGATGGGGGGCTGTTTTATGTGTGGGGGGATTTGGAGTGGGGATGAGGGGCTATTTTATGTGTGGGGGGATTTGGAGTGGGGATGGGGGGCTATTTTATGTGTGGGGGGATTTGGAGTGGGGATGGGGGCTATTTTATGTGTGGGGGATTTGGAGTGGGGATGAGGGGCTATTTTATGTGTGGGGGGATTTGGAGTGGGGATGGGGGGCTATTTTATGTGTGGGGGATTTGGAGTGGGGATGGGGGGCTATTTTATGTGTGGGGGGATTTGGAGTGGGGATGGGGGGCTGTTTTATGTCTGGGGGGATTTGGAGTGGGGATGAGGGGCTGTTTTATGTGTGGGGGATTTGGAGTGGGGATGGGGGGCTATTTTATGTGTGGGGGATTTGGAGTGGGGATGGGGGGCTATTTTATGTGTGGGGGGATTTGGAGTGGGGATGAGGGGCTATTTTATGTGTGGGGGGATTTGGAGTGGGGATGAGGGGCTATTTTATGTGTGGGGGATTTGGAGTGGGGATGGGGGGCTATTTTATGTGTGGGGGGATTTGGAGTGGGGATGAGGGGCTATTTTATGTGTGGGGGGATTTGGAGTGGGGATGGGGGGCTATTTTATGTGTGGGGGGATTTGGAGTGGGGATGGGGGTATTTAATATGTGTGGGGGATTTGAGGGTACTGAAGAGTATGTATGTATGAGGAAACAGTATGGGGGATGGTTGCAGACAGTATGGGTGAACGGGTGAATGTATGTGGACACAGTATGGGGAGTCAGGGTATGTGTGAGCAGACAGTATAGTGAGGGGGTAAATATATGAGGAGACAGTATGCTGAACAGGGGGGATGTGTGAGGAGGGAGGGGAATAGTGTGAGGTGACAGTATATTGCAGATATTTTTATTTTGGGGCATTATAATGACTCTTCTGTCTTTAAGGGCATCATGCGGAGAGTTGGTGCAGAAGAGCGGAGAAGATGGAGGTCTGCAGAGACGGCTGTGGATGAGAAAACTCCTCATGGGATCTTGACAAGATGAAGAAAAGGAGAACGACTCCAGAGACAGCGTCATCTATAAGGTACCTGGATGTAAATATTATTTGTGAAATTGACTAATTCTCATGTCTTTATTTGTTAGGAGCATTAAAGGGGTTCTCCAGGTCTGTGTCACATAGAATGACTGCAGACTCAGCACAAACCTGGACAAGCCCTTTAATGCTCCTAACATAAATAAAAACATGAGAATTAGTCAATTTCTGAATTCTCACAGTGCGCATTGCACGCTGTCAGGATTCTCTCGTGCCGGTGATTTACATACATGCGGTTACATGCTGACTAGATGTGTGTGGCCTCACTCAATGAAAATGAACGGAGCGAGGCCGGGCACGTCTAGTCGGAATGTGGCCAGAAGTATATAAATCACATGCTTGTGCTGACATGACCGTGTACTCTTGCCACCGGTAAGGGAGAATCCTAAAAGTGTGCAGAGCATTAGTTGTGAGAATTCAGAAGCTGCAATGTCAGGATTCAGCTCTGCAGGTTCCAGCAGTCATCACATGGACACTTCACTCATATGCCATTTTCATACTTATGGTCCTGTGACAATGAGCTTCTCCTCCTGCTTCTCTCAGTTTTTCACTGAACATTGAGAGCATTAGGGAGAGCAGCTCGTCAGTACATGACTAAGTGTGCAAATCGCATGTGTGCGGGGGGGGCGCCGAAACAAATTCTTGCCCCGGGTGCCAGAAAGCCTAGATACTAGAGTTGAGCGATACTTTCCGATATGCTAAAGTATCGGAATCGGAATGGTATCGCCGATATCACTAAAAAATCGGCGATACCCGATACCGATACCGGAAGTCCCATGTAAGTCTATGGGAACAAAATATCGCAACTAAAAAAACCCCATTCTTTCCTTGTAAACACTAAATATACACACATAGAATACATATATATATATATACATGTCATTGTGACATATATATATACATATATGTATAGTTTATACACTTCTACATAGTAAAATATCCTTTGATTCAATTGCCGGGTAAAGCCGGCTTCAGTGAAAAGACAGAAGCACCCGACATGAAATGACACTTGGTGTACATAGGGTTAAACATTTCTTTTCATGTCCTTTGCTATCTAATTTGCACAAACAATTAAATCAGACTATGTGTGCAAAATTTCACACCTGTAGGGGTTAATTAAAGGTGTAAATTCGTTGTAAAAAAAACGGACTTTTTTGCTACGAATTTACACCTTTAATTAACCCCTAGAGGTGTGACATTTTGCACACATAGTCTGATTTAATTGTTTGTGCAAATTAGATAGCAAAGGACATGAAAAGACATGGTTAACCCTATGTACACCAAGTGTCATTTCATGTCGGGTCACCCGACATGAAATGACACTTGGTGTACATAGGGTTAAACATTTCTTTTCATGTCCTTTGCTATCTAATTTGCACAAACAATTAAATCAGACTATGTGTGCAAAATTTCACACCTCTAGGGGTTAATTAAAGGTGTAAATTCGTTGTAAAAAAAACGGACTTTTTTGCTACGAATTTACACCTTTAATTAACCCCTAGAGGTGTGAAATTTTGCACACATAGTCTGATTTAATTGTTTGTGCAAATTAGATAGCAAAGGACATGAAAAGACATGGTTAACCCTATGTACACCAAGTGTCATTTCATGTCGGGTTCTGCATTTTCACAAAAGCCGGCAATTGAATTAGCGGCTATTATACTATGTAGAAGTGTATGAACTACAAATATAAATATATATATATGTGTCACAAATTCAATGACATGTATATATATATATGAGGTGTAAAATTGCTGAAAAAAAATGCGTGGGCTCCCGCCCTATTTTCGCAACCAGACAGACAAAGCCAGTGAGTGGGGGCAGATAATAATAGCCCAGAGAGGGACCATTATTTTTGCCCCCCCCCGGCTACTAACATCTGCCCCCAGACACCCCAGGAAAGACAAATCTATAATTAGATTCGCCCTTTCTGGCACTTTGCCCGTCTATTCCCATTGCCCTGTAGCGGTGGCGAATGGGTTAATATGGGGTTAAAGCCACCTTGCTATTGAAAGGTGACCTTAAGCCAGGTTAATAATTGAGAGCTGTCAATTAGACAACTATCAATTATTAATCCTATTGCATGAAATAAAAATAAAACACACACACTTTAATTAAAAATCATTTTAATGAAATAAAGACACATGTTTTTGACCATCTTTTATTTTACTGCAAAAACCATTTCCTGTAATAAAAATAAAATAAAAAAGCAAAATTATTCTTACCTATCCCATGCACAGTCAGGTCCCACGGTGTAATCCTTCAGAAAGGGTTAATGTTTACTGCAGGGACCGCAGCTAATGCTGCAGCCTCACAGTAAACCCCAAATGAATGAGTTCCTCTCCTGCCTGACAGGAGAGTAAAGGCTGGGTGTCACATAACGATACACCAGCGATCCCGACAACGATATGCACTTGTCAGGATCGCTGGTGTATCGCTACATGATCGCTGCTGAGCTGCCAAACAGGCAGCTCAGGCAGCGATCTGGGACAGCGACACTGCGGGTAACATCGCTTAAGGGCCCGTCTCACATAGCGATATCGCTACCGAGATCGCTGCTGAGTCACTAGTTTTGTGACGCAGCAGCGAGCTCACCAGCGATATCGCTGTGTGTGACATTCAGCGACGATCAGCCCCCCTGCCGGGTATCGCTGATCGTCGCAGAAATGTCAGGACCTTTTTTTGATCGCTGGTTTCCCTCTGACAGGCACGCATCGCTGCGTGTGACAGGCGGGAAACCAGCGATCAAAGGTCCTGACATTTCAGCGACGATCAGCGATACCCGGCAGGGGGGCTGATCGTCGCTGAATGTCACACACAGCGATATCGCTGGTGAGCTCGCTGCTGCGTCACAAAACTAGTGACTCAGCAGCGATCTCGGTAGCGATATCGCTATGTGAGACGGGCCCTTAAGTGGAAAGCTTAATTGATTGCTTTCCACTTTCACTTCAGGTCAGCCAGGGACACAATCAGTGACGTCAGAGGGAACTGATTAACAAAATAGGGGTTCCCTTCGAAAAAAAAATGGCGTGGGGTCCCCCCTATTTTTGTTAACCAGCCAGATGAAGCAGACCGCTGAGGCCTGGATTTTCAGGCTGTTAAGGAGCCAAGATCCATGGACCTTGCCAGCCTGATAATACCAGGCCACAGCAGTCTGCATATCTTGGCTGATTAACAAAAATAGGGGATCCCCTCGAAAAAAATTGGCGTGGGGTCCCCCCTATTTTTGTTAACCAGCCAGATGAAGCAGACCGCTGAGGCCTGGATTTTCAGGCTGTTAAGGAGCCAAGATCCATGGACCTTGCCAGCCTGATAATACCAGGCCACAGCAGTCTGCATATCTTGGCTGATTAACAAAAATAGGGGATCCCCTCGAAAAAAATTAGCGTGGGGTCCCCCCTATTTTTGTTAACCAGCCAGATGAAGCAGACCGCTGAGGCCTGGTTTTTCAGGCTGGTAAGGATCCAATATCCATGGACCTTGCAAGCCTGATAATACCAGGCCACAGCAGTCTGCTTAGCTTGGCTGGTTAACAAAAATAGGGGATCCCCTCGAAAAAAAAACGGCGTGGGGATCCCCCCTATTTTTGTTAACCAGCCAAGTAAAATGCAGACTGCTGCGGCCTGGTATTAAAAGACTGTCAAGGCCCATGGATTTTGGCCCTCAACAGCCTGATAATACCAGGCTACAGCAGCCCCACATTTGGCGCATCAAAAGATGTGCCAATTGTGGCACTTTACCCGGCTCTTCCCACTTGCCCTGTAGCGGTGGCAAGCGGGGTAATAAGGGGTTATTGTCACCGTTGATTGCACGGTGACAATAAGCCCGGTTAATAATGGAGAGGTGTCAATAAGACACCGATCCATTATTAATCCCAAAGTTATTAAATGTGTAAAAAAAAGACAAAGCAAGAAAAAAGTATTTTAATGAAATAAAAGAGACAACACAGTTTTCATTTCTTTTATTACACTCTCATTCCTGCGACGCCATCGATCTCCTGTAAAAAAAGAAAAAAAACAAACCAACAGTATACCACCTGTCCGACGCAGTCCATAACGATAGTCCCACGACGATCCAACTCTGCTACATCGCAATGACAGGCAGAGCCTGTCATTGCAACGCAGCACAGCTGATTACCTGCTTCCCCGGCGGTGACGTCATCGGACTGACTGCTTTACGGCCGGGATTACCCAGCAGTCACTGCAGTTATCGCGAGAAACTGCATGTGACCGCCGGGAGAAGAGGATGGCGGCCATGAAGCAGTCCAGGACGTGACCGCCGGAGATCTTCTGCCAGGTAAGTGCCGCTGACTCCTGACAGACCCGACAGACGGACACTGACAGTGACAGTGACATCCCGATTCCGGTATCCGATAAGACGAAAATATCGGAACTCGGAATCGGAATTCCGATACAGCTAATATCGGCCGATACCCGATATTTGCAGTATCGGAATGCTCAACACTACTAGATACGCCTCTGGGCCGCAACACACCGCCAGCCCCAGCCCCCGCGGACTGATCTCTGCAGTGCGGCGATTGGGTAGCGGTGCGCCGCGGCCATCTTCAGTCACGAGGAGGAGCTGAAGAGAGAGGAGAGAGCAGAGGCTGCGAGGCAGAGCTGCAGAGTCTCTGAGGTACTGTGTGTGTGAGCAGCTAGCTGCCTGAGCTGCGGCGCTGCCTGGGGCTGGCCTGGCCTGGAGACTATTTGGGCAGTATGTGCTAAGTTCTATTTGGGCAGTGAGTGTAGTATGTCACTGTATTATTTGGGGCTGGGCAGTGGGCCCTCAGCACTGTATGACAGTGTGAGCAGCTGCCTGAGCTGCGGCGCTGCCTGGGGCTGGCCTGGCCTGGAGACTATTTGGGCAGTATGTGCTATTTGGGCAGTATGTCACTGTATTATTTGGGCACTGTATGAGGTATTATATGAGCACTATGTGATGATATTATTTGGGCACTGTATTGTTTGAGCATTATGTGACGGTATTATTTGGGCACTCTGTGACTGTATTATTTGGGCACTGTATTATTTAGGCACATTCAGTGCCAGGAGCCCTTCCTTCTTGCCTGCGGCTCCTTAGCTGCTGCAGAACCTCATTTTAAAGAGGGAAGGGAAGGAGAGTGGAGTGGTTTTTGTGAAGCTATGAGGGGCTGCCTTGCTGCTGCAGAACCTGTTTTTGCCTAAAACCTTTTATGTGGAAAAAATTAATCACACCTGGATCCTGCAGTTCCTCCAGGACTACAAGTCCCAGCAGAACATGGGGAGCAGTGATGTAATCCTTCAGCCTCTGACTAGCTATACCTCCCCCCTTCTTTAAAAAGAGGTTCTGCAGCTGCGGAGGGAAAATATATGTATGAATCACAACCCAGCTGCTGCAGAACCTCTTGAGGGAATCCCATTCCGCAGGCTTCGGGGGTGTGGCTTCAAAAATGGGTGTGGCTTAAAAGGGTGTGTCTTAAAAATGGGTGTGGTTTACCGACGCACAAACACAGAACCTGTTGTTAAAAATTTGAATCCCACCCCTGCCTGATGTAATGTCCAATTAGTTTGTGCAAACAATTATAAATTCACAAGATACTGAGTAATTATCGCTACAAAAATAGCCATAGTAACGTGCAAAGTGCATATAATAAACCCTGAATCAAGCTACATCAAGTAATATAAATAACATCTGCAAATCATTGCTATATGTGAAATGCTACGGACATCATGTAAGACAACCATGAATGAAAATCATGTGTAACCATAGAGGAAGCATTTGCGAAACGGCACTGTCGGGGTTAGAACAAGCTCCTGTGAGACTGGCACTTCTAGTATTCCTTAGGTATTGTTGCACTTGATTTTCAAGCCGCATGACTGTCAGCCGAAATATGGAAAAATTATAGCTCTCAAAATATGATGACGCAAAAACTAGTTTTCGTAATAAAGAGCATCTTTTAGTGTGTGACAGCAGCCAAACATAAAAACACAATATAAATCTAGTATCACTTAATCGCACTGACCCGATAAATAAAGTCGCCTAATCACTTACACCGCACGAGGAATGGCGTTAAAAAATAAATAAAACCAATTCTTCACATGCTGTTGATTTTTCATTCTGCCTCCCAAAGATCGCAGTAAGGCTCGGCGCACATTTATACTGCGCTCTGCGTTGAGCGCTTACACCAGGGTTTCCATGTAAAACTCTGAAATATGTGATTCAGACAGAACCTCTGGTGGAAGATTCCCAATAATGAGGCAGATGGAGTCACTGTGATCCGGCAGTGTCCGTCTTTTTAGGATTGCATAAAAGTGCCGTCGGCCACATTTTTGTGCACTTCTGAAAAGGACACCGATGAACAGAGGCCATACGGAGTCCAGAGTAAATCTGCTACCTCATTATAGTGAATGGATCCCTCGGGGGTTTCATCTGTCACGTCACTCAGAGATTTAGATGGAAACCGCAAAGTAAGTGCTCAGCGTAGAGCGCTGGATAAATGTGATCCCAGACGTTATGTAAAATGTTCCCAATAAAAGCTTCAACTCAATCAACAAAAAAAGCAAGACTTCACTCAGGTCTGTCATCTGTTAACGGAAATATATGGGAATCCACATTACTGGTATCACAAAGGCTCTGGAAAAGCAAAATGGCTTCTTGCTCCCCAGAAGAAATTCAGCAAATTCTCCGCTCCCAAATCCAAATGCCCCCTCCCTTCTGAGCCCAGTGTGCCTAAACAACATTTAGCGCCCACATGTTTGGCATTTCTGTAGCGAAGAGAGCTCTCCTAATTTACAGGTGCGTGTCTCCAGAAGCATGAGCTGGGTATAACATACTGGTCACTACAACGGCAGTTTGCAATTTTCACTCAGCAACATCCACTGCTGCCTGTTTAT
Organism: Oophaga sylvatica; assembly: GCA_033576555.1. Classification (NCBI taxonomy): domain Eukaryota; kingdom Metazoa; phylum Chordata; class Amphibia; order Anura; family Dendrobatidae; genus Oophaga; species Oophaga sylvatica. Next base: position 275,908,530 of record JARQOD010000002.1, on the reverse strand, counting down.
GGAAAACACCCATGGAGTCAAAATCGTCACTAAATCTGTAGCTAAATTCCCGAAGGGTTATAATTTCCAAAACGTGGTCACTTAAGGGGGATTCTGCTTTTCTAGCGCTTAGGGGCTCTTTATATGGAATCCACAAACTAGTCTAGGAAAATCTGCGTTCCAGGAGGCAAATAGCGCTCCATCCCTCCCGAGTCGCTCCGTAAGGCAAAGTAGTATTGTACATCCACATATGGGTATTTCTACATTCAGCAGAAATTGTGGGACAAATTTTGGTGCCATTTTTACCCATTTCCCAGTGTGAAAATGTAAAACTTGGAGCTAACACGCAATCTTGGTGGTAAAAATGTAAATTATTTTTTCTTCACTGCCCAATGGTATAAAAGTCTGTGACACACCTGTGGTGTCAATATAATCACTGCACCCCTAGATGAATTCATTGAGAGGTTTAAATGGTAAAATGGGGTCACTTATGGGGGGTTCTGCTGTTCTGGCACCTCAGGGGTTCTGCCAGTGTAACATGGCACCCGCAAACAAGTGCAGCAAAACATGCACTGTAATATGGCGTTTCTTAACATCTGAGCTTTGCACTGTGTCTCAGAAGTAGTTTTCAACCACATATGGGCTATCTGTGAAGTCAGGAGAAATTGCACAACAAACTTTGGGGTCCAATTTCTCCTTTTGCCCTTGTGAAAATACAAAATTTGTAGCTAAAAAAAAAAGATTTTTGTGTGAAAAATGTGATTTTTTTTTCCCCCAAAAAATGTGATCCTCCACATATTTGGTATCTGCGCACTCAGGAGAAATTTCACAACAAATTTTATGCAGCAAATTCTCTTGTCACCCTTATGAAAATGCTAAATTTGGAGCTAAAAAAGATTTATCTGGGAAAAATGTAATATCTTTTATTTTCACGGCTTAGCTTTATAAACTTCTGTGAAGCACCTGGGGGTTCAAGGTGTTCAATATACATCTAGATAAGTTCTCTAAGGGGTTCGGTTTCCAAAATGGTGTCATTTGTTGGGGGTTTCCACTGTTTAGGCACATCAGGGGCTCTCTAAATGAGACATGGCGACTGCTAATTATGCCAGCAAATTTTTCATTCAAAAAGTGAAATGGCGCTCCTTCCCTTCTGAGACTTGCCGTGTGTCCAAACAGTAGATTTCCCCCACATATGGGGTACCGGCATGCTCAGGAGAAATTGCACAACAAAATGTGTGGTCCATTTTCTCCTGTTGCCCTTGCAAAAGTAAAACAAATTAGGTCTAAAGGAAAATTTTTGTGAAAGAAAAATAAATGTGAAGCACCTGAAGGGTTAATAAACTTCTTGAATGTGGTTTTGAGTACCTTGAGGGGTGCAGTTTTTAGAATGGTGTCATTTTTGGGTATTTTCTGTCATATAGACCCCTCAAAGTCACTTCAAATGTGAGGTGGTGCCTAAAAAAAATGCTTTTGCAAAATTTGTTGTAAAATGAGAAATCGCTGGTCTACTTTTAACCCTTATAACTTCCTAACAAAAAAAAATTATATTTCCAAAATTGTGCTGATGTAAAGTACAGTCATGGCCAAAAGTTTTGAGAATGACACAAATATTATATTTTCACATGATCTGCTGCCCTCTGGTTTTTATGTGTGTTTGACAGATGTTTTTATCACAGACAGAAATATAATAATTGCAAACATATGAGTAACAAAAGCTTATATTGACAGTTAGAATGAGTTAATGCAGCAAGTCAATATTTGCAGTGTTGACCCTTCTTCTTCAGGACCTCTGCAATTCTCCCTGGCATGCTCTCAATCAAATTCTGGACCAAATCCTGACTGATAGCAGTCCATTCTTGCACAATCAATGCTTTCATTTTGTCAGAATTTTTAGGTTTTTGTTTGTCCACCCGTCTCTTGATGATTGACCACAAGTTCTCAATGGGCTTAAGATCTGGGGAGTTTCCAGGCCATGGACCCAAAATCTCTGTTTTCTTCCCTGAGCCATTTAGTTATCACCTTTGCTTTATGGCAAGGTGCTCCATCGTGCTGGAAAAGGCATTGTTGATCGCCAAACTGCTCTTGGAGGGTTGGGAGAAGTTGCTCTTGGAGGACATTCTGTTACCATTCTTTATTCATGGCTGTGTTTTTAGGCAAGACTGTGAGAGAGCCGATTCCCTTGGCTAAGAAGCAACCCCACACATGAATGGTTTCAGGATGCTTAACAGTTGGCATGAGACAAGACTGGTGATAGCGCTCACCTTGTCTTCTCCAAATGAGGTGTTTTCCTGATGTCCCAAACAATCGAAAAGGGGATTCATCAGAGAAAATAACTTTACCCCAGTCCTCAGCAGTCCACTGCCTGTACCTTTTGCAGAATATCAGTCTGTCCATGATGTTTTAACTGGAGAGAAGTGGCTTCTTTGCTGCCCTCCTTGAGACCAGGCCTTGCTCCAAGAGTCTCCGCCTCACAGTGCGTGCAGATGCACTCACACCTGCCTGCTGCCATTCCTGAGAAAGCTCTGCACTGCTGGTAGCCCGATCCCGCAGCTGAAACACTTTTAAGAGATGGTCCTGGCGCTTGCTGGTCTTTCTTTGGGCGCCATCAAGCCTTTTTGGCAACAATGGAACCTCTCTCCTTTAAGTTCTTGATGATGCGATAGATTGTTGACTGAGGTGCAATCTTTCTAGCTGCGATACTCTTCCCTGTTAGGCCATTTTTGTGCATTGCAATGATGACTGCACGTGTTTCTTTAGAGATAACCATGGTTAACAGAAGAGAAACAATGATGCTAAGCTCCTTTTAAAGTGTCCAGTGGTGTCATTCTTACTTAATCATGACAGATTGATCTCCAGCCATGTCCTCATCAACACCCACACCTGTGTTAATGGAGCAATCACTGAAAAGAGGTTAGCTGGTCCTTTTAAGGCAGGGCTGCAATGATGTTGAAATGTGTTTTGGGGAAAAAGTTCATTTTCTAGCCAAATTTTGACTTTGCACGTAATTGCTGTTAAGCTGATCACTCTTTATAACATTCTGGAGTATATGCAAATTGCCATTGGAAAAAGTGAAGCAGTAGACTTTGTAAAATTAATATTTGTGTCATTCTCAAAACTTTTGGCCATGACTGTAGACATGTGGGAATGTTATTTATTAACTATTTTGTGCGATTTGACTCTGATTTAAGGGCATAAAAATTAAACTTTTGAAAATAGGGAAACTTTCAACATTTTCACCAATTTCAGTTTTTTAACAAATAAACGCAAGTCATATCAAAGAAATTTTACCACAATCATAAAGTACAATATGTCATGTGAAAACATTCTTAGAATCACCAGGATCCGATGAAGCATTCTAGAGTTATGACCTTACAAAGTGACAGTGGTCAGAATTGTAAAAATTGGCCTGGTTAGGAAGGTGAAAACAGGCTTCGGGGCTAAGAACCTTTATGAATGCTGGCCCCTTCCCAGAATAATAACACCAGCCTACAGCTTTCTGCTTTCCCTGCTTCTGCTGGTTAATAAAAATAAGGGGGACCGCACGCCATTTTTTTAATTTATTTATTTAATTATTAGATTAAGTACACCCATAAAGCACTGACTATATATATTTCACTGACATATTTATCTATCTATGTATCTATCGATCTATTTCTATCTTTGCACAACTAACACCTAAACATCTGTCATTTGTATTCTTCATTCTTTTCCAGTACTTGTAACAATGATGGTGCACGCGGATGACACATGGATGGCAAGCAGATGATACACACGTACACAGGTACACGGACATACGTATGGCACACGGACACAGACCACGGACTTCACTGTTACTGGTTTTTCCAGTACAGGAAATATCAGAACGTGTGAAGGGGGCCTTAGTATTCGGCAAGCTGCAGTGCATGTTGAAGATTTAACTAGGGGTAGACCACTCTTTAAATGATTTTAAGATCTCAACTATTGCTATACTTAAAAGTGAGGTACTTGGATTACAGTTTTGATGTTTATGAGCTTATCCACCAGTGACAAGGTGACCTCATGTCAGAAGGGATACTGTTTCTACAAATTTACCTTTACACGTGCCTATTCCTAAAACGAACTGGGGAAAAATAACATTTAGCAAAATTTTGCTCTAGTTTAAAAAAAAGCCGGGGAATGATGGATGGATAGAGTCTGAGACTTTGAAAGTGGCAATTTTCTACATTGTGTGTTGGGGGGTGTAACCACACCAAAAGCCACATCTTATCCACCAAACCACTTAAAATTAGAGCAAAGTATAGCTGAATATTATTTTACCCCAGGTCATTTGAGTCCAGCGTACATGGACAGTTAAGTCTGTAGAATCATGGTCCAATCTCAAATTTGACCATTTTGTAGTTGGTAAAGGAGCTTACACAGCTTAAACCTAGTAACGTTATTTTTTAAGGGGTTGTCCACTACTAATACATTCCCTTCTCAATCTGAATGTTTGCCCCCATTAAATTAAAAACACCTTCAGGTGATAAAAATAACATTTTTCTTTCCTGTCATGCCACTTAAAATTAATTCCTGAAAATCACCTGAAGGGTTAATAAACTAATTGAAAGCAGTTTTGAATATGTTGAGGGATGCCGTTTTTAAAATAGTATTACTTTTGGAGGTTTTTTATTATATATGTCCCCATAGTCACATCAAAACTGTATAATAAGTCCCTAAAAAATAAGTTTTGTAAATGTCCTTGAAAAAATGAAAAATCACTACTACCATTTCAAAGCTTCTAACATCCTAACAAAATTAACAGACACTTTACAGATCGTGATGATGGAAAGCAGACATGAGGTAAATGCTATCCATTAACTATTTTGTGTGGTATGTGTTGTGAATGGGCTTGAGATGAGTTCTGAGCAGAGGCTCCCTCTGGTGGTTACAAGCGGTACTGGTCTGTCCAGTGAAGATTGTGAAGATTGTGAGGATTGGGAATCAGGTGTTACTGACTGGTCTTATATAAGGGAGTCACCTTCCCATCAGGGTTGCCGGTGATCAATTGTTCTGGTCTCTATCCTTGATTCCTGTTTCCCTTGTAGCCTGCTGTGTCGTGTCTGCATCTCCTGCTAACAGATAAGACATTTTCTTCTTTTTGTTTTTGTGCTTGATTTTTGCATTTTGTCCTGCACTTCTGTGGGGGCCTTCAGGGTCCCCTCCGGGGGCTTTTGCCCTCTCAGTTTAGTTCAGCCACTGATGTTTGTACTTTTTCTTTTTCCAGTTTTTTCAGTGGCTGCTGTTTTGATTTTGTTACACCAGAGAACTAATTTAGGTGGTAGAGGTCGTGTGATCTCAGGTGTTTTTGAAATTAGTAGTGTTGGTGCTTTTCAGGGTTTTCTGGGATTGCAGTGAGTACCCTTCCTATCCTTTTCTATTTAGTTAGTTTGGGCCCCAACGTTTGCTCATACTATTTTCTGTCTGTGTCAGTATTTCTTCTTGTCTAACCGCCATTACATGTTTGGGGGCTTTCTATTATCTTTGGGGTTCTGCTCCGGGGCAGATAGCTTTCCTATATCTATCTTTAGGTGTAGTTAGTTTCTCAGGCTGTGACGAGGCGTCTAGGACCAACGTAGGAACGCTCCACGGCTGCCTCTAGTTGTTGTGGTTAGTCAGGGTACTGCAATCTCATAGATTCCAACTACTCTGGTGTATTGCCTTTTTTGCCTGCACTCCTCAGCTACCGAAACATAACAGTATCACCGGCCCAAAATTTAAAATTGTATGGTACTCACAGAAGGGAAAAAAATTGTGAAAGAAAAAACGGTTGTCAGAGTTGTCAGAGATATTTTTCTGTTTGTTGCATTTTTTTTTTTTTTTTCCCTCTGTATCTCTGGGTGCTGGGGAGGATTTTTTCTCTCAATGGAGTTTGCACAGTTGTCTGGCCGTGTGGATCAGCTTGCCACTGAGGTTCAGAGTATTGCTGCATATCTTGCTAGGTTGCCTGTTGTGGAACCTAGGATTCCCATGCCAGATTTGTTTTTTAGGGGATCGAGCTAAGTTTCAGAATTTCAAAAATAATTGTAAATTGTTTTTTGCCTTAAAATCTAAGTCCTCAGGGAACGCAGCGCAGCAGGTTCAAATTGTCATCTCTCTCCTGCGCGTCGATCCTCAGGATTGGGCTTTTTCCCTGACACCTGGGGATCCTGTTTTGAGTGATGTTGATGCATTTTTTCAGGCTTTGGGGTTATTGTACGATGAGCCTAATGTCACTGATCAAGCTGAAAAAGCCTTGTTGGCATTAAATCAGGGGCTTGATGACGCTGAGTTATACTGTCAGAGATTCCGTAGGTGGGCAGTCCTGACCAAGTGGAATGACGACGCTTTGGCGGCCCTTTTTCGGAAGGGTCTGTCAGATAATGTAAAGGATGTTATGGTGGGATTCCCTGTCCCCTCTGGTCTCAATGATTCTATGTCATTAGCGATTCAAATTGACAGACGTTTGCGTGAGCGGAGAAGTATGCGTGGAATAGTGTTGCCTTGTGAACCTGCTTCTGAATCCATGCAGTGTGATAGAGTGGTGTCTGGGGCACAGCGTCATGAGTTTCGAAAGCGCAATGGGTTATGTTTCTACTGTGGTGATGCCTCTCATGCTATTTCAGTCTGCCCTAAGCGGGGAAGACGTTTTGCACGCTCAGTTGTCTTGGGTAGTGTTCAGACTAAGTTTTTATTAACTGTCACTCTGATATGCTCTCTGTCCTCATTTTCTGCTCAGGCTTTCGTTGATTCTGGAGCAGCTATTAACCTGATGGATTATGATTTTGCTAAACGTTGTGGGTTTCCCTTGATACCCCTACAGAAGTCTATTCCCCTACTGGGGATTGATTCTACCCCTTTGGCTGAGAATAAACCTCAGATCTCTACTCAGGTGATAATGAGGGTTGAACCTGATCATCAAGAGTGCTGCAAATTTTTGGTTCTGTATAATCTGCATGATATTATCGTACTGGGTTTCCCTTGGTTACAGTCTCATAATCCTGTTTTGGATTGGAAATCTGTGTCTGTAACCAGTTGGGGCTGCCAATGTGTTAATACCAACACTCCTGTTTTTTCTGCCTCCCCCAGGCTCAGGATGTTCCTGACTTTTTGATTGATTTTTCTGATGTATTTAGCGAAAGTAAATCTGCATCCTTGCCTCCCCATAGGAGCTATGACTGCGCTATTGAATTAGTGCCTGGTAGTAAATTCCCTAAAGGTCGCCTTTTTAACTTGTCTGTACCTGAACATGACGCTATGCGGTCTTATATCAAGGAGTCATCGGAGAAGGGTCATATCAGACCATCCTCTTCACCCTTAGGTGCCGGTTTTTTCTTTGTGGCCAAAAAGGATGGTTCATTAAGGCCGTGTATTGATTATCGTCTTTTGAACAATATTACTGTGAAATATCAGTACCCGTTACCCTTGATTTCTGACCTGTTTTCCAGGGTGAAAAACGCTACTTGGTTTACCAAGCTTGACCTCAGGGGGGCATATAACCTTATTCGCATTAAGCACGGGGATGAATGGAAGACGGCATTCAATACCCCGGAGGGGCATTTTGAGTACCTTGTGATGCCCTTTGGGCTCACTAATGCTCCTTCTGTCTTCCAGTCCTTCATGAATGACATTTTCAGGGATTTTGTGGATAAATTTCTGATTGTTTATTTGGATGATATCTTGATTTTTTCTAATGACTGGGACTCTCATGTGAAACATGTTCGAACTGTATTCCAGATTTTGAGAGAGAATGCTCTGTATGTGAAGGGATCAAAGTGTATTTTTGGTGTACAGAGGATCTCATTTCTGGAATTCATTTTGTCCCCATCTGTTATTGAAATGGACCCGGTCAAGGTTCAGGCCATCTGTGATTGGGTCCAACCTACTTCATTAAAGGCTCTTCAAAGATTTTTGGGTTTTGCCAATTTTTATCGTAAATTTATTGGTAATTTCTCGGTTATTGTTAAACCATTAACTGATTTGACCAAAAAGGGTTCTGATGTGGTGAATTGGCCTCCTGAGGCAGTCTCTGCATTTCAGGAACTTAAGCAGAGATTCACTTCTGCTCCTGTTCTACGGCAGCCTGATGTTTCTCTGCCATTTCAGGTGGAGGTTGATGCCTCTGAAATTGGGGCAGGTGCCGTTTTGTCCCAAAAAGATCCAGAGACCTCTAAAAGTAACCCTTGTGCCTTTTTCTCTCGAAAATTTTCTCCTACTGAACGTAATTATGACGTGGGTAATCGGGAGTTATTGGCCATGAAGTGGGCTTTTGAAGAGTGGAGACATTGGCTGGAGGGAGCCAAGCATCAGGTGGTGGTCCTTACTGACCATAAGAATCTGGTTTATCTGGAATCTGCCAAGCGACTCAATCCTAGACAGGCCAGGTGGGCCTTGTTTTTCACACGTTTTAATTTTGTGGTTTCCTTTCTTCCTGGCACTAAGAATGTTAAGGCGGATGCCCTCTCGAGGAGCTTCCTTGCGGACTCTCCTGAGTTATCTGATCCTTCTGTTATTTTGAAAGAGGGTGTAGTTCTTTCCGCCATCTCACCTAATTTGAGACTTGCTCTGTAGGGGTGTCAGGAGGATAGGCCCGAGCGCTGCCCTGTTGGAAAATTGTTTGTCCCGGACCAGTGGAAAAAGAGTGTGATGTCTGAGATTCATTGTTCCGCGTTGGCTGGGCATCCCGGAATTTTTGGTACCAGAGACTTGGTTAGTCGGTCCTTTTGGTGGCCTACCTTGTCTCGTGATGTCAGGGAATTTGTGCAGTCCTGCGGGACTTGCTCTCGCTCCAAGCCTTGCTCTCGCTCTAGTGGTTTGTTGATGCCATTGCCTGTGCCCAAGAGACCATGGACCCATATCTCTATGGATTTCATTTCCGACCTTCCTGTTTCTCAGAGAATGACCGCCATCTGGGTGATTTGTGATAGGTTTTCCAAGATGATACATCTTGTGCCATTACCTAAGTTGCCTTCCTCCTCTGAATTGGTGCCGTTGTTCCTTCAGCACGTGGTTCGTTTACACGGCATTCCTGAGAACATAGTGTCTGACAGAGGAGTCCAGTTTGTTTCCAGATTTTGGAGGACTTTTTGTTCTAAACTGGGTGTTCAATTGTCTTTCTCCTCGGCATTTCATCCTCAGACCAATGGTCAAACTGAGAGAACAAACCAGACATTGGAGACTTATCTAAGATGCTTTGTGTCTGCTGATCAGGATGACTGGGTCTCTTTTTTGCCTTTGGCTGAGTTTGCTCTTAATAATAGGGCTAGCTCTGCCACTTTGATGTCTCAGTTTTTCTGTAATTCTGGGTTTCACCCTCGATTTTCTTCAGGACAGACGGAGGCTTCTGTCTGTCCAGGTGTTGACTCTGTTGTGGAGCGTATGCAACAGATTTGGGACCAGGTAGTGGAAAGGTTGTCCCTCTCTCAGGAGAGGGCCCAGCGGTTTGCTAACCGGCATAGGACTGATGGTCCTCGGTTTAAAGTAGGGGACTTGGTCTGGTTGTCCTCAAAAAATATTCCTATGAGAGTAGCATCTCCTAAATTTAAGCCTAGGTTCATTGGACCTTATAAGATCATGGAGATTCTTAATCCTGTTTCTTTTCGTTTGCTTCTTCCAGGGACATTTAAGATCCATAACGTGTTCCACAAGTCCTTGTTGAAGAGGTTTGTTGAGCCAGTGGTTCCTGCTGCTGTGCCTCCTGACCCTGTTTTGGTTGAGGGCAATCTGGAGTATGTGGTTGAGAAAATTTTAGATTCTCGTTTTTCTAGACGGAAACTCCAGTATTTGGTTAAGTGGAGAGGTTATGGTCAGGAAGACAATTCTTGGGTGTTTGCTTCAGACATCCATGCTAGGAGACTCATCCGTGCGTACCATAGAACTCATCCTGACCGACCTGGTTGCTCAAATGAAGGTTCGGTGACCCCTCCTCAAGGGGGGGGTACTGTTGTGAATGGGCTTGAGATGAGTTCTGAGCAGAGGCTCCCTCTGGTGGTTACAAGCGGTACTGGTCTGTCCAGTGAAGATTGTGAAGATTGTGAGGATTGGGAATCAGGTGTTACTGACTGGTCTTATATAAGGGAGTCACCTTCCCATCAGGGTTGCCGGTGATCAATTGTTCTGGTCTCTATCCTTGATTCCTGTTTCCCTTGTAGCCTGCTGTGTCGTGTCTGCATCTCCTGCTAACAGATAAGACATTTTCTTCTTTTTGTTTTTGTGCTTGATTTTTGCATTTTGTCCTGCACTTCTGTGGGGGCCTTCAGGGTCCCCTCCGGGGGCTTTTGCCCTCTCAGTTTAGTTCAGCCACTGATGTTTGTACTTTTTCTTTTTCCAGTTTTTTCAGTGGCTGCTGTTTTGATTTTGTTACACCAGAGAACTAATTTAGGTGGTAGAGGTCGTGTGATCTCAGGTGTTTTTGAAATTAGTAGTGTTGGTGCTTTTCAGGGTTTTCTGGGATTGCAGTGAGTACCCTTCCTATCCTTTTCTATTTAGTTAGTTTGGGCCCCAACGTTTGCTCATACTATTTTCTGTCTGTGTCAGTATTTCTTCTTGTCTAACCGCCATTACATGTTTGGGGGCTTTCTATTATCTTTGGGGTTCTGCTCCGGGGCAGATAGCTTTCCTATATCTATCTTTAGGTGTAGTTAGCTTCTCAGGCTGTGACGAGGCATCTAGGACCAACGTAGGAACGCTCCACGGCTGCCTCTAGTTGTTGTGGTTAGTCAGGGTACTGCAATCTCATAGATTCCAACTGCTCTGGTGTATTGCCTTTTTTGCCTGCACTCCTCAGCTACCGAAACATAACAGGTATGACTATATAGATTAAAGGGACAATCTTTCAAAGTTTGAAAATTGCACATTTTATGAAATGTGTCAAATTTCTAATATTTTTATGAATAAACCCCAAACTTGTTCATCTAAATTTACCATTATCATTAAAAAAAATGTGTCATGGAAACAATCTCAAAAATCACTGGGATATGTTGAAACATTCCAGTATTATTGCCACATAAAGTGACACGTCAGATTTGAAAAATTTGGCTTGGTCACAAAGGGGTTAACAGTTCTTGAGAATTAAATGTGCCATAGCTACTCTGTCAAAACATAACAAACATAAATTCCACTAATGTACCCAGTCAAATTAAGACTGCTCAAAATTTCAGATGAAGATGACTGCTTTTCATATTTCAGCTCCTCACTTAAAAAATTGACCCCAGAGGGACAATCTTATGATCTGCTATTTCAGGAGAAGCTGCAATACAAAAAGTTTGTTTCCCTGTAGGAAAACAAAGCTAAATGCCAGGAAAGTTAACTGCACACTGTGTTGATCGGTAGTTGATGGTTTCTATCCAGGGCTTCCCTGAAAAATGGGATTTAGGCATGCTCATAAGGAGACATTCATTACAGCAAATTAAAGTGGACTCCCATTTGTGCTCCTTAGTGCAGGTGTCATCTTTTCAGTTGACTATGTTTCTGTACCCATGTGAAAAGACGGACACTGCCGAAAAGTAGCACAAAATGGAGTTCATTTTAGCTATGTTTGTTTCATTGTAATGATATGAATGTCTGAATCCCTTGTCTCAGGGGTTCAGATTGAAACTCGGATGTAAACCATCTAACCAGTACTGAATGCAATATGTACATAATCGCAGGGGCAGACATACCATCGGTGCAACTGTACCGGGGCCCAAAGGTGGAGAGGGCCCCTGAAGGCAGGAGCATACTGCCCATAGCGGTAGAGTATAAAGACGCTATGGTGCCACTCAGTCAAGATTACAGGTGGGAGTGAGGGGCCCCGTGTCATGCAGCATCAGGCTCCTCTCCCTCCCATATTCAAGTGGATACCAGAGCCGGGAGAGAGCGGTGTGCAGAGTGCAGGAGTTCAAAAAGGGGGTGTATCATGCAGGGAGAGACACTGGCCAATGAACGCTTTTCCCACCAGACTGAGGAGAGCGCTCACTAGCTGCCATGTCTGTCTTCCTGCATGGCGCGTCCTAATTGTGAGTGTTCACCTGTACTCAGGGGGCCCAGGCCACTCAAGATAAAGGGGACAACAGTGGAGGAAGAGCAGGACTTACAGTGTATCTTCTGCTCCCTACAATGTTCTAATTCCCAGCAACATCTCCTCAAAGAGAAGAGGTCGGGGGATGAGATAGCAGCACGACAACAGGGGCTGATATCAGTCCTCTCTGCTGTGTCCCCATCACCCCACAGTGGGTTCTGCAGCCCTCTCCAGCTGATCTCTGCACTATGTGGCGGGCCTCCTCCTGGTCTCATCTGAACACCTGATGTCATAGATTAGTATGTGTGTATATGTGTACAGTATAGGTATATATGTTTATCTATGTGTGTATTTGTGTGTGTGTGTGTATGTATGTACAGTTTATGTGTGTATATATGTATTGGACTATGTATGTGTATCTGTGTGTGTGCATGTATGTACAATATATGTATGTGTATTTGTGTGCATGTATGTATGGTACATGTGTGTATGTATATATGGTATATGTACGTACGGTGCATGTGTGATCACTGGGATTTGACCACTGGGCCCCCCAGAGATTCTGAGGGGTCTGCAGTCTCGTCCTAGACAGACATGTGCATGCTTGGCCTATGCTCTATTCATTTTCTATAAAGCTGCTGCGACCGGCTACTTCCATCAGTTCTGTACATAATGAATAAAGCAGATACCAGATGATACAGATACCAGACATATAATGTAATATAATGTATATTGTACATGGTCGGGCTCTGACGGTTCTAGGTAGTTATAACATAAGCACGAGGAGGTGCGTTCCACACTTTCTGTCATGTGCCAACTACTGTAGAGTGTCAGCCACATCTGCAGTGTTCTATTCACTGACATACCTGACACTCTAGTTGTGACTTAAGTATGACTGCGCTGGAGCCAGCAGAACCGAATGCTAATGGATACATATAACTACATATGTATATACAGTATATCTCCATCTCAATGAAGATATATAATTTATATATTTTAGAGGTGTGGGGAGGCCCAAATAGAACTTTTGCTATGGGGGCCTGTGGTTGCTTTGTACACCCCTGCTTGCAGGGCAGTAATAATGAGGGCAATCAGCCTTGTTTCTCTGGAGCCCGAGGCTACAGGGGTCCCATTGCCCCATTGCCCTCATCATAAGCAGTGTAATGGGCAGGGAGTGGGGGCCCAGACACATTTCTTGCACAGGGGCCCCAAGCTATTAGTGTCCAACCATGCATAATTGGTCACAAATTTAGGTGGATCTCCATCATCCTCTTAATCCCGTAGTGACAGAGCTAATTTTGACCTTAAAGACCAAGTCAAATTTTTAACACTTCAGCGGATACCATGAGTCTTAGAATGTTTTTTGTGACATATTGTACTTCATGATAAAAATTTGTTTGATATCACATGCGCTTATTTGTAAAAATATCGCAATTTGGCAATAATTTTGAAAAAAAATAGCAATTTTCAAATATTCAATCTTTATAACTTTAAACCAGTTAGTCATGCTGTACAAAATAATCAATACATAACACTTCCCATATGTCTACTTTACATCTGCATCATTTTTCAAACGTCATTTTATTTGTTAGGATGTTAGAGGGGTTAAAAAGTTTAGCAGCAATTACAAAGCCTGTGTTCTTAGGGACAAGATTTGAATGTACGTTGAGGGGCCTATATATTGGAAACTCCCCAAAGGTAATATCATTTTAAAAAACCGCACCCATCAAATACTTCAAAACTGTTGTCATGAAATTTTTTAATCCTTCACGTACTACAGAGGAATTAATGCAAAGTGGAATGAAAAAAATAAAATAAAATTTTACTTTTAGCCCTAATTTTTTTTACTTCTGCAAGAGGTAAAAACCAAAAAGTGGATCCCACAATTTGTTAGCCACTTTCTTTCGAGTGCAGCGATATTCCACATGTAGTCAAAAAGTTCTGTTTGGACAAACAGCAGGGCTCGGAAAGTAAGGAGCAATATTTGAATTTTGAAACACAAATTTTGCTCAAATTATGGAAACACTGTCCATAATCTTTGAAAATTCTTGGAGAACAGGTGAAGTCCCAGAAGACTGGAGAAGAGCAAATGTTGTTCCTATCTTCAAAAAGGGAAAAGGTGGACCCAGGGAACTACAGGCCGATGAGTCTGACTTCTATACCAGGAAAGATCTTTGAACAAATTATTAAAGAACATGTATGTAAGTACCTGCATAAGAATGAAGTGATTAAACAGAGTCAGCATGGGTTTATAACTAATAAGTCATGTCAGACTAACTTAATTTCCCCTTTTATGACAGAATCACTGACTGGGTGGATCAGGGAAATGCTGTAGATATAGTATATCTTGACTTCAGCAAAGCATTTGACAAAGTATCTCACACAATCCTTATTGAAAAAATGACTAAGTATGGAATGGACAAGGCAACTGTTAGGTGGATTCATAACTGGCTTAGTGATCGGACTCAAGAGTGGTCGTAAATGGCTGCACATCCGGTTGGAAGAATGTCTCAAGTGGGGTACCACAAGGCTCTGTTTTGGGCCCTGTGTTGTTCAACATCTTTATCAATGATTTAGATGAAGGAATTGAGGGTAAACTGATCAAATTTGCTGATGACACAAAGCTAGGAGGGGTAGCTAATACTAGAGAAGAGAGAGAGAGGATTCAAAAAGATATAAATAAACTGGAGCAGTGGGCAGCAACTAACAGAATGGTTTTTAACAGGGAAAAATGCAAAGTACTACATCTG
>JARQOD010000002.1:275806011-275893709 GCA_033576555.1 Oophaga sylvatica | reverse complement strand
AAAAATGTCACTTTTTTATTTTTGTGGCTGAATATTGTAAACTTCTATGAAGCACCTGTGGGGTTTAACGTACTCACCACACCTCTAGGGAAGTTCTACTGTTTAGGCACATCAGAGGCTCTCCAGACGCAACATAGTGTCCGCTACCTATTCCAGCCAATTTTGCACTCCAAAAGTCAAATTTTCACAACTCAACTTACTAAAATTCTGTGAAGCGCCTGTAGGTTCAAAGTGCTCAGCACACATCTAGATAAATTCCTTCAGGAATTTCCAAAATTCCAAAATGGGGTCACGTGTGGGGGTTTCCACTGTTATGGCACATCAGGGGCTCTACAAACACGACATGGTGTCCACTATCTGTACCAGTCAATTTTGTGCTTCAAAAGTCAAATGGTGCTCCTTCCATTCCTATTGCTGTTGTGCACCAAAACAGTAGTTTTCCTCCACATATGAGCTAAAGCAACATTTTTGTGAGGGAAATTAAAATTTTCCTTTTTTTCCTTTTACATTGCTGTAATTCTTGAGAAGCACCTAAAGGGGTAATAAACTTCTTGAATGTGGTTTTGAGAACTTTGAAGGACGCAGTGTCTCTCTGGGGTATTTTCTGTCACAAGTAAAAGTCACTTCAAATGTGATGCAGTCCCTAAAAAAATGGTTTTGTAAATTTTGTTGGAAAAATGAGAAATTGCTGGAAAACTTTTAACCCTTCTAACTTCAAAACAAAAAAAATGTTTAAAAAATGATGCTGATGTAAAGTAGACATGTGGGAAATGTTATTTATTAAATATTTTTTGTGTGATATATGGTAACTTTCTGGTTTATGGGCATAAAAATTTGCAATATTTTGACAAATTAGCGAAAAAAATTGACTTAAATTTACCACTACCATAAAGTACAATGTGTTGGAAAAATTCACTCTTCGAATTACTGGGATGCATTCAAGCATTCCTGAGTTATTACCACAAAAAGGGACACTGGTCAGAATTGGAAAATTTGGCCTGGTCAGGAAGGTGAAAACAGGCTTCAGGTTGAAGGGATTAATTAATTCATTAATTTTGAGTGATTTTTACATAACACACCAATGCTACTAAAAATTAAAAACAGGGTAATATATTAGGTAATTATAGCGAGGGATACTCTGCTAAAATCCGCTCTTTATGTAAAAACTAGAAATAGGCCCGATGCTATCGCATCGGGAGTGGGGTGAAATTAACATCTGTGTATGCTTAGTGGTGCTGACAGGAGTAGCGCGTGTAGAGCGCACAGTTGCGGCTGTTACTGCGCATGAGCGGGAATTGCGGCCACGATCTGCGCCTGTGCAAGTGACATATATGTCACCGCTGTCGTGGTATGTGTGGCTTCCCCCATCCCTGTCCTGGTATGTGCGGCTGCCCCCATCGCTGTCCTGGTATGTTTGGCTCCCCCCGTCCCTGTCCTGGTATGTGTGGCTCCCCCCGTCCCTGTTCTTGTATGTATGGCTCCCCACGTCCCTGTCCTGGTATGTGTGGCTCCCCCGTCCCTGTCCTGGTATGTGTGGCTCCCCCGTCCCTGTCCTGGTATGTGTGGCTCCCCTCCGTCCTGTCCTGCAATGTGTTGCTCCCCCTGTCACTGTCCTGGTATGTGGCTCGCCCGGTCCTATCCTGGTATGTGTGGCTCCCCCGTCCCTGTCCTGGTATGTGTGGCACTCCCTGTCCCTGTCCTGGTATGTGTGGCTCCCTCGTCGCTGTCCTGGTATGTGGCTCCCCAAGTACCTGTGCTGGTATGTGGCTCCCCCTCCTGTATGTATGGCTCCCTGGTCCCATCCTGTATGCATGGCTTGCCTTGGCTCGGCTCCCCCGGTCCTAACTCGACCTTCCCAATCCTCACTCGTTCTCCTTCATCCTCCCTGATCCTCGTCCGTCCTCCCTGGCCCTCCTCCGTCCTCCCCGATCCACCTCGCGCGGCAGCTGCACCATTCCTGCATCTCTCTGTTTTGCCGGCTTCGAACAGCACTTCCTGTATTTAGCGATTACGTGGTAGCGCTTATTAAAGTAATGAGTATGCGCTCCACGCGTCCATATTCATTACTTTAATGAGCGGTACCACGTGACCGCTGAATACAGGAAGTGCTGCTGGAAGCCGGGAAAACAGAGAGAGATGCAGGAATGGTCCCCTGTAGACTGTGAACCCTTGCGGACAGGGTCCTCTCTCCTTCTGTACTTGTGTGTGCCTTGTATTGCTCACGTTTACTGTACTTGTCTATATTCGCCCCTTTTCACATGTAAAGCGCCATGGAATAAATGGCGCTATAAAAATGTATAATAATAATAATAATAATGGTCCAGCCACTGCGCCAGGAGTGGGTGAGTATGCTGTCACAGCTGCTCTCTCCTGCCGCTCCCCCTCCCCTGCTGGCTTGCTGGCTTATACTCGAGTATATACCGTATGTCACTTGTGCAGGCGCAGTTTGTGGCCTTGCGGCAGGGAACAGGGACGGGGGGAGCCACACATACCAGGACAGGGACGGGGGGAGCCAAACATACCAGGACAGCGATGGGGGCAGCCGCACATACCAGGACAGGGATGGGGGAAGCCACACATACCATGACAGGGACGGAGAGGCACACATAGCAGGACAGGGACGGAGGAGCCACACATGCCAGGACAGTGACGGGGGGAGCCTTATGGGATTCGGTGACAGCGGCCAACTGGCAATTATATATGTAGATAAAAGCTTGTGAATAGAAAATTTTGTATTACTATTATTACTTAGTTGCTGTAAGCCAAGAAACCTGTGATATGTTCAGATCTAAACAATCTGCATACAGACAAAAATAAAATTGTTAGCAGAAATGGAAACCATCTTTTAAGATTTTAGGGTTGTCATATCTGTATACATGCAAATAGTATGAATGATAGCCAATAAGTCAAACAGTATATAGAATAATGTATCTTACTGATCCAAAAAGCAGTCATGGTGTTATTATCTATTCCTATATCCCCATGAAACCAGCATCTCCAAAAGAAGCCTTCATGATGAAGTAAAACTGGGTCAACAACCTACGGATGACAGAAAAAAAATACATAATAAAATATATAATGCTTATACTACAGCAAAACAAATTATGACAGAACACTCTGACAGTAAGAATAACACTAACCCCATCTTGGTTCTTTGAACATTTTTCAACCTCTTTGGCAAGTAGCCAATAGTCTGATCCAAACGCCACCAAAAGGACTAAAATTCCCAATGCACCAAAAAGGCCACCAAAAAAGATCCCAATGCTGAGCTTCATGCTTTATGTGGATATCAGGGTTTTAAATGGCAAAAAATCCCTTCTAGACGAGATTTTTCTCCTCTGTTTGTTACGCAGTAAGTCCTCTATCAGTTCGCAGGCAGCTAACTAGTACAGTGAAATACGGGTAAGGGCTGCTATTTTGGGATTTTGATCAAGCAGCTCTGTTATGTAGCTATGACTAGGGAGTGTCCAGTCAAAAATAACTGACCTTTTTTCAGAGTCAATGGACAACAAGCAGGCCAGTTTCACTTCATCCACTGGTAAAATACAGGTCATCCAACAATATTTATTCCTTGTGAAAAGCTTAAAAAAGTGATCAGATTTGTCAGGTTGTACACTTCACTGTTTAATTTGTCACGATTTAACAAACTAGCAACCTGTTTCCAATATGGTACAATAAAGATTGTGATGTTCCTCTACTAAGTCTCCTAGAAATCTATGAATAAATTGACAACTAGGTGTTACTATTCCACCTGTTAATAGACTATGTCTTTGCAGACCCTGGGGCTCCATTCAATAACCATATTTTCAGTCAGTGAAAAAAACTAAAACCTAAAGAGCTGAACTGGCAAGTTGGTATGTATGAAACGTGTAGGAAAATGTGCACACTGGCCACTAAACAGGGAAATACTAAAATAAAAACAAAATGAGAAAATACCCGAGGTAAATAAATAGCAATAGTGCATGAAAATAACATAGAATCCTTAGGTAGCATAATTTTGATTAAAAAAATGAAAAAGCCGTCTCACCGCGTCAAGGTGACCCTATTCGGTACTAATTTCTAGTATTCAAACCTTACCATATGTCAAATGACGTAAATGTGAATAAGGACCGAGCAGGACTGAGACCCTGGGACAAAAACTAACAGCAATCGGACCAATGTTACTCAACAGGGCTATTCAGATGACTGTTTGTTTACGCGGACCAATTGTGTGTGTGAAAAAAAATCACAGCATATAGTATTTGTTTCCATATTTTGGATGAGACTCACCTAAAAAGTCTATGCATGCTCAAATATAAATTGGATCCCATACAGATGCATTTCCATTATTAAAGGGGCTGTCCGGTACTTTAATACTAATGGGCCCATCCTTAGAATCTTGCCGATCAGCTGATACCTGTCACGGAGCAGTTGTAGAAATACAGGGGAAGAGGAACCTGGGCCCCTGAACTGCCCTAAGGCTAAGGAAGGACTCTGTCTCTCCTTAACTTGGGGGTACACTTGAAGGTAGTGAGGCCCAAGCCACCGACCTGTCCCTGTCTCCTGTTTAGTCCTGAGCTAAACCCACCAACCCCCTCCCCAGGAATTACACCAAAACAACAAAAAGGAAAGACAGACACCTAGGGGTTAAATAACTAAACAATAAACACTTAGCTTGCTCTGCTGCAAAGCACCGAACAGCAGAGAAAGGCACCAAATCAGGGAAACAGCAGAAGTACCAATGCACTCAGAAGTTCCTGACTTCAGCTTGGTTGGTCTCCAAAAGGTAGCAATATCACCAACAGTCAGCTGAGCCTCAGGTGACCTTTTAAAGGATGGTTGGAGTGGCCACCACCTTCTCCTGACAAGTCAGAAGCAATGTGATTACACCAGCGGTCACCGGGGGAAAAGACTGAAATTAACCCCCGATCGCCTGAAAGGAAAAAGATTTCAATATGGAAAGCAAGATCTGCACAGATCCAAAAGTGCATCGTGACAGTACCCCCCTTTTAATGAGGGGCCTCTGGACTCTCAACACCGCACCTCATATACAACCTATGGTGAGGATGCCTCGATCCACCAGAGTTCGCCCCAGCAGTCACCTGACTCTCAGGTTTATGGCAAACGCAGACAGATGGAAGGGGTAATAACGTATGCTCCAGAGGTGCCACAAATCTCCAGAGCGCCGACTTGGGGAATGAGTTATGTATGGGCATAACTGGGGGTAACTCCAGCTGGTAAGTTCCCAGGCCGAGAATGGCCAACACCCGATACGGCCCGATCACCCAAGAACTCCAGACTCCAGCAGCACACTTCCACTGGATGTTTTTGGTGGACACCCATACATACTTGTTCACACACAGGTCCGGACCTGAAAGTTTCTTGCCACACACACACGTTTGCCACAAGATGGTGAACTCTTCGAGGAACTGACAACAGAGGCGTCCCCCTGTGTCACCAGACTCACAAAATTCTCAGAGGAAACCACCACCCTCCCCTGACCCCTCCTCCCAAGGGGCCTCCGACTCTCAGGGATGGCTAGTGGTGAGGGTTGGGACTTGCCCCTACTCCTTGGCAGCACCTCTGCTGCCCCCACTGGAGGAGAAGGGGATGGTTGCAGAAAGACGGCAGAGACAGTAGCCCCGGGCAGCAGCCCACACACGACTGACCCCAGCTGACTAATTCCCTGGAACGCCAATCTATGACCGGGTTGTGTTTTCTCAACCAAGGGAGGCCTTAAACGATGGGTATTGGCATACCCTCCAAGACGTAGCAGGTGTATATCATGCATGACCTGGGTCACACTCCCCTGGCTGAGTGGGACCGAGTTAATGGTCTGGATGCCTAGTGGTTCTGCTAGCGTCCTACACATCAGGCCATTGGTCCGGACAAAGTGAGCATCCACCAAATTGACTCCTGCTCCACTATCCACAAGCACCGGAATTCCCTTAGTTACCCCGCCAATCACCACTTTGGCAGACAGGGTACACTGAGGGGAAGAAATGGAGGAAATATACAGTCATGGCCAAAAGTTTTGAGAATGACACAAATATTAATTTTTACAAAGTCTACTGCTTCACTTTTTCTAATGGCAATTTGCATATACTCCAGAATGTTATAAAGAGTGATCAGCTTAACAGCAATTACTTGCAAAGTCAATATTTGGCTAGAAAATGAACTTTATCCCCCAAAACACATTTCAACATCATTGCAGCCCTGCCTTAAAAGGACCAGCTAACCTCTTTTCAGTGATTGCTCCATTAAGACAGGTGTGGGTGTTGATGAGGACATGGCTGGAGATCAATCTGTCATGATTAAGTAAGAATGACACCACCGGACACTTTAAAAGGAGGCTGGTGCTTGGCATCATTGTTTCTCTTCTGTTAACCATGGTTATCTCTAAAGAAACACGTGCAGTCATCATTGCAATGCACAAAAATGGCCTAACAGGGAAGTGTATCGCAGCTAGAAAGATTGTACCTCAGTCAACAATCTATTGCATCATCAAGAACTTCAAGGAGAGAGGTTCCATTGTTGCCAAAAAGGCTCCAGGGCGCCCAGGAAAGACCAGCAAGCGCCAGGACCATCTCTTAAAAGTGTTTCAGCTGCGGGATCGGGCCACCAGCAGTGCAGAGCTTGCTCAGGAATGGCAGCAGGCAGGTGTGAGTGCATCTGCACGCACTGTGAGGCGGAGACTCTTGGAGCAAGGCCTGGTCTCAAGGAGGGCAGCAAAGAAGCCACTTCTCTCCAGAAAAAACATCATGGACAGACTGATATTCTGCAAAAGGTACAGGCAGTGGACTGCTGAGGACTGGGGTAAAGTTATTTTCTCTGATGAATCCCCTTTTCGATTGTTTGGGACATCAGGAAAACGCCTCATTTGGAGAAGACAAGGTGAGCGCTACCACCAGTCTTGTCTCATGCCAACTGTTAAGCATCCTGAAACCATTCATGTGTGGGGTTGCTTCTCAACCAAGGGAATCGACTCTCTCACAGTCTTGCCTAAAAACACAGCCATGAATAAAGAATGGTACCAGAATGTCCTCCAAGAGCAACTTCTCCCAACCCTCCAAGAGCAGTTTGGCGATCAACAATGCCTTTTCCAGCATGATGGAGCACCTTGCCATAAAGCAAAGGTGATAACTAAATGGCTCAGGGAACAAAACATAGAGATTTTGGGTCCATGGCCTGGAAACTCCCCAGATCTTAATCCCATTGAGAACTTGTGGTCAATCATCAAGAGACGGGTGGACAAACAAAAACCTAAAAATTCTGACAAAATGAAAGCATTGATTGTGCAAGAATGGACTGCTATCAGTCAGGATTTGGTCCAGAAGTTGATTGAGAGCATGCCAGGGAGAATTGCAGAGGTCCTGAAGAAGAAGGGTCAACACTGCAAATATTGACTTGCTGCATTAACTCATTCTAACTTGTCAATATAAGCTTTTGTTACTCATATGTTTGCAATTATTATATTTCTGTCTGTGATAAAAACATCTGTCAAACACACATAAAAACCAGAGGGCAGCAGATCATGTGAAAATATAATATTTGTGTCATTCTCAAAACTTTTGGCCATGACTGTACACTCCCTGGTCGCCTCCCTCCACACGACCAGGGGGATGTGGCTTCTTAGATGGCGCAGGTATTTTGGCGCGAGCTGGGCAGACCCCAATAAAATGACCAGTCTGCCCACAGTAAAAACATGCCCCCACAGCACGCCGAACCGCAGGCAACCCAGTTCGGGCACCAACTGCTCCCACCTGCATGGGTTCGTCCAACTGCTCGGCTGTGTCATCCTTCCTAGCAAGGAGAACA
The DNA here is from genome assembly GCA_033576555.1 of Oophaga sylvatica. NCBI lineage: Eukaryota > Metazoa > Chordata > Amphibia > Anura > Dendrobatidae > Oophaga > Oophaga sylvatica. Next base: position 275,885,912 of record JARQOD010000002.1, on the reverse strand, counting down.
GGGGGCAGTTTTGGTGTATGCCTCTCTCTGAGGCATCTATCCACCTGGATGGCAAGGGACATGGCGGCCTCCAATGACCTGGGAGCGGTGTACTGCACCAGAGTATCCTGCAACCTTTGGGACAGACCCTGCACAAAATGACTCCTAAGTGCAGGATCATTCCACTGAGTGTCAGTGGCCCATCTCCTGAACTCTGAGCAGTAATCCTCAACCGGACGGTCCCCCTGCTTCATTTACGGAGTCGGGATTCCGCCAGGGAGACACCATCAGGATCTCCATACACCAGCGCCAGAGCCGCAAAAAACCGGTCCGCTGACCGTAAAGATGGTAAATCGGTCGGCAGGGAGAAGGCCTACGATTGGGTATCACCCTTAAGAAGGGAGACAATAATCCCCACACGCTGTTCCTCACTCCCTGATGAACGGGGACGGAGCCTGAAAAACAATTTACAGGCTTCCTGGAAAACAAGAAATTTATCTCTCCCTCCAGAAAACCTGTCAGGGAGAGATATCTTAGGTTCTGGTTGAACCTACATCTGAGCCGAGGCCCAGAACTCCACCAACTGCTGTAACTGCTGTACCACCTCACCTGCAGCACCTTAAACTCATCTGTGAGGGTCTGAAGCAGTTGGGAGAAGGACTGTATTTGGGCCATGGCTCACCAGATAGGAAAAAAAAAAAAGTGTCGGTTGGTGATAATGTCACGGGGCAGTTGTAGAAATACAGGGGATGAGGAACCTGGGCCCCTGAACTGCCCCTAAGGCTAAGGAAGGACCCTGTCTCTCCTTAACTTGGGGGTACACTTGAAGGTAGTGAGGCCCAAGCCACCGACCTGTCATTGTCTCCTGTTTAGCCCTTAGCCAAACCCACAAACCGGCTCCCCAGGAGGTGAGACAGGGAATAAAGTGAATTACACCAAAACAAAAAAAAGGAAAGAGACACCTAGGGGTTAAATAACTAAACAATAAACACTTAGCTTGCTCTGCTGCAAAGCACCGAACAGCAGAGAAAGGCACCAAATCAGGGAAACAGCAGAAGTACCACTGCACTCAGAAGCTCCTGACTTCAGCTTGGTTGGTCTCCAAAAGGTAGCAATATCACCAACAGTCAGCTGAGCCTCCGGTGACCTTTTAAAGGATGGTGGGAGTGGTCATCGTCTTCCACTGACAAGTCAGAAGCAATGTAATTACACCAGCGGCCACCGGGGGGAAAAGACTGACATTAACCCCCGATCGCCTGAAAGGAAAAAGTTTTCAACATGGAAAGCAAGATCTGCCACAGATCCAAAAGTGGATCGTGACAGTACCGTTGCCGACGGCACCTGGATGTGATCAGTTGTGGAGCTGTACAACACTTATCCTTAACTGCAGATTGGCCATAGTGGGGTACTGCAGTACCACTCCCATTCATTCTAAAGAAAAAGGAGCGGACCTGCAGTACCCGACCATGGTAACTATGTAGTTCACTATGCTGGCCACAAACGAACACTGACAGCACCAGGACTAGATGATTGGCAGGGGTGCTGGATGTCACACTCCCAACGATCTGGTATTGATGACCTATTCAAAGGATAGGCCATCAAAATAAAATAGCCAGCCAACCTCTTTAACCCCTTTACCCCCAATGGCTGTATGCACGTTAATGACCAGGCCAATTTTTACAATTCTGAGCACTGTCACTTTATGAGGTCATAACTTTGGAGTGCTTCAATGGATCCCACTGAATCTGAGAATGGTTTTTCATGACATATTGTACTTCATGATGGTGGTAAAATTTGTACAATATAACTTGCGTTTATTTGTGAAAAAAATACAAATTTGGCTAAAATTTTGAAGTTTTAAAACTTTTATTTTTTATACTCTTAAATCAGAGAGTTATATCACACAAAATAGTTAATAAATGTGGCGCTTCCCACAGCTGTGGGGCGCCGGGACATGGCATAGCTTGCCTAGCTGGCCAATGCTCCCACGCCGCCAGTCCACGACGACGTGAGGCATGGGTCCCAGATGATAAGAGAATGTGGACCCACTGGACCACGGAGGGAGACCCGGGCCTGCCCGGACTAGGGAAGGGCAGCGACCGGGATCCATGGCAGCTGAGCATGTGGGCAAGGTGGCGACCTGCAGGGCTAGACAACACCGCACAACTTCAGGTAAGAAGAAACATAAAGTTTACTTAAAGAAACAAAGTACATAAACAGAAACATAAGACCGGGCTCCGATTCCGCACATCAGAGAAGGGTACACGACTCAGGATCACAGACGAGTGCTGGAGGACATCACGGGTAGATGCAGTCCAGGGTTATCTGGCACGGGCATACTTGGACGGCCTCTCTCTCAGGCCTTAGGCGTAGCACAGGCTCAGCAGGAGAACATCAGACACCGACCTCAGACAGACTTCAGACGATGGCGGGGTCATCACGGGTTGATGAAGTCCAGGATCATCTGGCACGGGCATACTAGTATGGCCTCACTCTCAGGCCTCGGGCGTAGCACAGGCTCAGCAGGAGAACATCAGACACCGGCCCAGGACGAACGTCAGACGATGGCAGGGTCATCACGGGTTGATGAAGTCCAGGGTCATCTGGCACGGGCATACTAGGACGGCCTCTCTCTCAGGCCTCAGGCGTAGCACAGGCTCAGCAGGAGAACATCAGACACCGACCCAGGACAGACGTCATCACAGGGTAGACCAAGAAGGAACCGGCAGGACAAGAGAGCGGGTGGCACCTGGGAAAAGGGCAGGGAATCACGGCAGGGGATATAGGTAGTTTCTGGACAGGCAGGTTTGTCACAGCAAGTGACCAAGGAAGTCTCTGGGCAGGCAGGTTGTCACGGCAAGTGACCAAGGCAGTCTCTGGGACAGGCAGGTTGTCACGGCAAGTGACCAGGGCAGGCAGGTTGTCACAGCAAGTGACCAGGCAGTCTCTGGGACAGGCAGGTTGTCACGGAAAGTGACCAGGGCAATCTCTGGGACAGGCAGGTTGTCACGGCAAGTGACCAGGGCAGGCAGGTTGTCACGGCAAGTGACCAGGCAGTCTCTGGGACAGGCAGGTTGTCACGGCAAGTGACCAGGGCAGGCAGGTTGTCACGGCAAGTGACCAGGCAGTCTCTGGGACAGGCAGGTTGTCACGGAAAGTGACCAGGGCAGTCTCTGGGACAGGCAGGTTGTCACGGCAAGTGACCAGGGCAGGCAGGTTGTCACGGCAAGTGACCAGGCAGGCAGGTTGTCACGGCAAGTGACCAGGCAGGCAGGTTGTCACGGCAAGTGACCAGGCAGTCTCTGGGACAGGCAGGTTGTCACGGAAAGTGACCAGGGCAGTCTCTGGGACAGGCAGGTTGTCACGGCAAGTGACCAGGCAGTCTCTAGACAGGCAGGTTGTCACGATAAGTGACCAGGCAGTCTCTAGACAGGCAGGTATATACGACCTGATATGGTGGAGCCTCCAGTGGGCTGCAGTCGGATGGCAGATGATCGCTCCCAGGTGAGCAGGCAAGAGCCGGGATCTCTGCAGAAGATGTCCGAACTTCCGGATGGAGCTGCAGTCGGATGGCAGATGATCGCTCCTAGGTGAGCAGGCAAGAGCCGGGGATCTCTGCAGATGACGTCCGAACCTCTGGAAGGAACTGCAGACGGATGGCAGACAGGCAAGCCGACAGGTAACAGACAGGTAACTGGAATCAGGAGCTGATGGCTGAAACAGAGTTAGACTGCACAGGAACAACAGGAACACGGATTGGATCTCAGAGAGTCAGGAACACAGACAGGAACACGGACTGGGTCTCAGGGACACGGACTGGAACACAGGCATCGGACTCCGGACATCTGATACCGATCAGCAGGCTCCGGACATCAGGTAGAGATGGATAGGATCCGACATCTGGAAGTGGTCATCGGACATCGGATATCAGGCAATGGTCATCGGACATCGGATATCAGGCAATGGTCATCAGGGATAGGATCCGGACATCTGGCAGCGACCTGAAAAGGAACCCCAGCGGTCTGGTGCAAGCCCCGCCTAGCACAACAGGAGCTGGCCGGGGATTGCACAGAAGCTGAGCACAAAGTAACAGAAACTCAGCACACACCGGACTCCTCCTTCCAAGATGAACTCAGGTTATATAGCAAGGATTCACAGTCACTGGCACAGGGTTCTGGACACAGCAGGATTTCAGGAACATAACACATAGGACACAGTTCAGACAGTCAGGTACAGGATGCGATCCAGGATCAGGGGTTCAGGTAATTAGACACAGAAGGAACAGGCCTGGATATACAGCCTCCAGGAACGGTAATCTGGGTAATCAGCCCCCAGCATAGGCGGAAACACAAGACAAAGTTCAGACATTCAGGTACCGGGTTAGATCCAGGATCAGGAACAAGAAACAGCAGGAACAGGGAATCAGCTCTCCAGAGCTGATCAACTTCAGAGCAGGAGCTGAACACACAACCACATACAGCTAGGTTCAGGGATTCAGTGTGGATTCAATGTGAAGCTCTGGCAACGCCCACTAGGGCTGAGGAACTTTATATATGAGCTGCTTCACAGCAATAGGCTGGAGCAGTAATTCTAATACACACCCAATCCTCATAAAAGCAGGACAGGTGTGGGCCGCGCCCCCTATGCAGAGCCAGACAACTCATCACAGAGGAACGCCTGACAGTGGCTGCTGCCACACACGTAGTAAGTCATGCACCACTGCAGAGGACTTTGCAAGCTACGGACGGCTTTCACAGCAGGCCAGGCGCCTGACAGAAGCTGCTGCCACACACGTAGTAAGTCATGCACCACTGCAGAGGACTTTGCAAGCTACGGACGGCTTTCACAGCAGGTCAGGAACCGCACATGCGGGCGGTCATGCAAAGCAGCGGAGCCACTCACGCAAGTACGGGTACGCAGCAGAGCCGGGAACTGAGCAGCTTCCATATAGGTAACAGACAACAGTATCCCAGCTGGTTAGGGGGAAAGGAGCAAAAGGGTTAATGCAAAAGACATGCAGAGTAACGCTGGAAAACAAAGTACAGATAATACCAGCGTTACAATAAATAACATTTCCCACATGTCTACTTTACATCAGCACAATTTTTGAAACATATTTTCTTTTGTTAGTAAGTTATAAGGGAAGTTGACCAGCGATTTCTCATTTTTCCAACAAAACTTACAAAACCATTTTTTTAAGGACCACATCTCATTTGAACTGACTTTGAGGGCCCTATATGACAGAAAATACCCAAAAGTGACACCATTGTAAAAACTGCACCCCTCAAGGTACTCAAAACCACTTTCAAGAAGTTTATTAACTCTTCAGGTGCTTCACAGGAATTTTTGGAACGTGGAAGGAAAAAATGAACATTTAACTTTGTCACAAAAGTTATCCTTTAGACCCAATTTTTTTTTACTTTCTCAAAGGTAAGAGGAAAAAATGGACCTCAAAATTTGTTGTGCAATTTCTCCTGAGCATATCGATACCCAATATGTGGGGAAAACCACTGTTTCGGCACATGGCATGACTCAGAAGGGAAGGAGCACCATTTGACTTTTGAATGTAAAATTTGCAGGAATAATTAGAAGACACCATGTTGCGTTCGGAAAGCCCCTGATGTGACTAAACAGTGGAACTGCCCACAAGTGACAGCATTCTGGAAACTAGACCCCTAAGAGAACTCATCTAGATGTGTGGGGAGCACCTTGAACCCCCATGTGCTTCACAGAAGTTTATAACTTTGAGCAGTGAAAATAAAAAAAAAAAATCACATTTTCCACACAAAAATGTTTTTTAGCCCCAAAGTTTGCATATTCACAAGGGTCACAGGAGAAATTGCACCATATAATTTGTTGTGCAGTTTGTCATGACTACGTCAATACCCCACATGTGGGGGTAAACTACTGTTTGGGCTTATAGCATGGCTCAGAAAAGAAGGAGTAATGTTTTGGAATGCAGACTTTGATGGAATGGTCTTCCTGCGTCATGTCGTGTTTGGAGAGCCCCTGATGTGCCCAAACAGTGAAAAAAAAAAGACAAGTGAAACTATTTTGGAAGCTAGACCCCTAAAGGAATGTATCTAGATGTGTAGTGAGCACCTTGAAACCCAGCTGCTTCACAGAAGTTTATAACTTAGAGCCATGAAAATTAAAAACAAATTTTTCCCACAAAAAAACGTTATTTTAGCCCTATTTTTTTTATTTTCACAAGGATAACAGGAGAAAATGGACCCCAAAATTTGTTGTGCATTTTCCGCTGAGTATGCCAATACCCCATATGTGGTTGAAAACTACTTTTGAGGCACAGTGCAAAGCTCAGAAGGGAAGAAGCACAATATTGGAGTTCACATTTTGCTGGAATGATTTGAGGGTGCCATGACACATTGATAGAGCTGCTAACTTGCCATAACAGCAGAACCCCCATACAAGATTCCATCTTACAAACTACACCTCTAAATTAATTCTCCTAGGAGTGCAGTGATCATATTGACACCACAGATGAGTCACATAATTTTATACCATTGGTCAATGAAGAAAAAAAAATTAAATTTTTATCACCATTTTTTGTTTTAGCCAAAGATTTTACAATTTTACACTGGGAAATTGCTACAAATGGCATCAAAATGTGTCCCACAATTTTTGATAAATGTTGAAATACCACATATGTGGCTATAAAGTACTGCCTAACCATACGTCAAGACTCGAGAGGGACGGTATTGGCAAATAGAGCTCCATCCCTCCTGAGTCTTGCCATGTGGCTAAGCACGAGGCATCCTGGAGTGCAGTATTTTCTATAATAGTTTGCGGACTCCATATACAGAGCCCATAAGTGTTAGAAGAGCAGAATCCGCCCTCAAGTGACTCTATTTTGGAAATTATACCCCTTTGGGAATTTGTCTACAGGTGTAGTGATGATTTTGACTCCATTGGTGTTTTCCAGAAACAAGCAGCAGTGGATGTTGCTGAGTGAAAATTGCAAACTTCTGTTGTAGTGCGGTGCATTGTGCCCAGCTCATGCACCCTTAAATTAGGTGGGCTCTCATCACAACAGAAATGTCAAACTTGTGGGACACTAACTGTGGTTTAAGCACACTGTCGGACTCAGAAGGGAGAGGGCATTTGGATTTGAGGAGCACAGAATTTGATGAATTTATTTTGGTGGATGAGGGTAATATCACTTTTCCAGAGCCTTTGTGCCACCAGTAATGTGGAAGCACCCTATATTTCTGTTAACAGATGACGGACCTCGGTGGGGACTTGCTTTTTCGTGGATTTAGTTGAAGCTCTGACTGACGGCACTTTAATGCACTCCTTATAAAAAAACAGACACCGCTGGATCACAGGTCCACAGTGTCCCCATCTGCCTCATTATAGGGAATCTTCAGCCAGGGGTTCCATCTGAATCACGTATTTCAGAGCTTTACACGGAATTCCTGATGTAAGCGCTCAGCGTAGAGCGCAGGATAACTATGAGCAGAGCCTTACTGCGATCTTTGGAAGGCAGAATGAACAAATCAACAGAAAGTAAAGAACTGGCTTTATTTTTTTACGCCTTTACTCATGTGGTATAAGTGATTAGACTACTTTATTCTTCGGGTCGGTGCGATAACAGTGATATCAGATTTATACAGTTTTTATGTTTGGCTGCTGTTACACTAAAAGATGCTTTTTTTTCAAAAACAAATTTTCGGAACGCCACATTTTGAGAGCTATAATTTTTCTATATTTCATCTGACAGAGTCATATGAGGGCTCATTTTTTGCAGGACGACTTTACGTTTTTATTGATATCATTTTATTGCTGTTGACATTTTTTAATTGCTTTCTATACCGATATGTGGGAGGCAAAATAAACAAAAAACAACAATTAAGGAATTGCTTTTTTTTAATGCCGTTCCATGTATGGTAAAATAGATAAGGCAGCTTTAATTTTCTGGTCAGTACGATTACAGCAATACCACATTTATATAGATTTTTGGCGCTTTTACACAATAAAAACTATTTTATAGAAAAAATAATTATTTTCACATTGCTTTATTCTGAGAGCTATAACTCTTTATTTTTCCACTGATGAAGCTTTATTGCGGCTTGTTTTTGCGGGACAAGATGATGTTTTCAGTTATTCACATTCGTCTTTTTGATCGCATTTTATACCACTTGGTTTCTTCGGCGGTATGCTAATTTTTACCTTGCTTTTTATTTACGTTTTTTATGGTGGGTCGTTTTAAACGCGGCGATACCAAATATGTGTACTTTTATTGTTTTTCTCATAATAATATTTATTATGGGTACAATATATTTTTTTAATTATTTTGGGATTTTTAAAAAAATATTTTTACAACTTTTTTTACTTTTTTTTGCTGTTTTTTTTACTTACTCCAACTATGACACTTTCACTTTCTGCAGTCTGATTCCAGTTATAAGGTATAGCAATGCAGGAGCACATAAGATTAGTACAATTTAATTAGTGATGCATGGAAAGTAAACATTGGCTGACCAAGGTGTGAGACTGAACAATGCCTCAAGAGCTGACCAAAGTGGAAAAGTAAACATTGTCCTACATGCTCAATGCACTGCTAGGTAAACTATTCCTCACCAATCTGGAGAAACTCCATCCACAGTGCAATCAGTCAGGAAGGATGCACATGACTGGGTGATGCAAGGCTTTCTGGTACTTAACATGACATCAGCGGATATCAGCAGTGGCTGCAGCTGGAGTCATGTGATGCCGAGTGAGTGGTCAGTAATAGCGCCGCTCACAGGCACAGATAGCAACATAAGGTATTTACAAAAATACTTCTTTACAAGGTTTAAATTGGTAGGGGGCATTATAGAATGTAGTGGGCAACTGTGAAGAACGAAGTCGACCGCCACACGGTAGCCTGGGTATCTCAGTTGAAGCTCTGACTGACGGCACTTTAATGCACTCCTTATAAAAAAACAGACACCGCTGGATCACAGGTCCACAGTGTCCCCATCTGCCTCATTATAGGGAATCTTCAGCCAGGGGTTCCATCTGAATCACGTATTTCAGAGCTTTACACGGAATTCCTGATGTAAGCGCTCAGCGTAGAGCGCAGGATAACTATGAGCAGAGCCTTACTGCGATCTTTGGAAGGCAGAATGAACAAATCAACAGAAAGTAAAGAACTGGCTTTATTTTTTTACGCCTTTACTCATGTGTATAAGTGATTAGACTACTTTATTCTTCGGGTCGGTGCGATAACAGTGATATCAGATTTATACAGTTTTTATGTTTGGCTGCTGTTACACTAAAAGATGCTTTTTTTTCAAAAACAAATTTTTGGAACGCCACATTTTGAGAGCTATAATTTTTCTATATTTCATCTGACAGAGTCATATGAGGGCTCATTTTTTGCAGGACGACTTTACGTTTTTATTGATATCATTTTATTGCTGTTGACATTTTTTAATTGCTTTCTATACCGATATGTGGGAGGCAAAATAAACAAAAAACAACAATTAAGGAATTGCTTTTTTTTAATGCCGTTCCATGTATGGTAAAATAGATAAGGCAGCTTTAATTTTCTGGTCAGTACGATTACAGCAATACCACATTTATATAGATTTTTGGCGCTTTTACACAATAAAAACTATTTTATAGAAAAAATAATTATTTTCACATTGCTTTATTCTGGGAGCTATAACTCTTTATTTTTCCACTGATGAAGCTTTATTGCGGCTTGTTTTTGCGGGACAAGATGATGTTTTCAGTTATTCACATTCGTCTTTTTGATCGCATTTTATACCACTTGGTTTCTTCGGCGGTATGCTAATTTTTACCTTGCTTTTTATTTACGTTTTTTATGGTGGGTCGTTTTAAACGCGGCGATACCAAATATGTGTACTTTTATTGTTTTTCTCATAATAATATTTATTATGGGTACAATATATTTTTTTAATTATTTTGGGATTTTTAAAAAAAAAATTTTTACAACTTTTTTTTACTTTTTTTGCTGTTTTTTTTACTTACTCCAACTATGACACTTTCACTTTCTGCAGTCTGATTCCAGTTATAAGGTATAGCAATGCAGGAGCACATAAGATTAGTACAATTTAATTAGTGATGCATGGAAAGTAAACATTGGCTGACCAAGGTGTGAGACTGAACAATGCCTCAAGAGCTGACCAAAGTGGAAAAGTAAACATTGTCCTACATGCTCAATGCACTGCTAGGTAAACTATTCCTCACCAATCTGGAGAAACTCCATCCACAGTGCAATCAGTCAGGAAGGATGCACATGACTGGGTGATGCAAGGCTTTCTGGTACTTAACATGACATCAGCGGATATCAGCAGTGGCTGCAGCTGGAGTCATGTGATGCCGAGTGAGTGGTCAGTAATAGCGCCGCTCACAGGCACAGATAGCAACATAAGGTATTTACAAAAATACTTCTTTACAAGGTTTAAATTGGTAGGGGGCATTATAGAATGTAGTGGGCAACTGTGAAGAACGAAGCCGACCGCCACACGGTAGCCTGGGTATCACAGCTTCTGATCCCACCGCCGCTACCAAATGTGAAGGACGACCCCTTTCCTCCCACGTCACCAATGTGACGTAACTCCACAGGCACAGCTCTCCGGCGCCCCCTTTGTCTCTCAGGTCAGTAAGGGAACTGCACCTAGAGCAAATGGCCGCCGGGGAGGTTGTCCTGTTACCCACTGGGTATTCTAAGATTCGTAATCAGAGTAAAAGCATCAGCCCAAGATTAATTTTATGGTTTAATTGCCTTAAGGGCGCACTAGATAATTACAGAAATATACAGTAAGCTATACAACGGAATTACAATGGATTTGCAGTCAGAGTAAAATACAACAATAATGTACAAGGCTTAAAGGTATTAGCTACAGATCAATATTACCGGGTTGTAGGGACATGGAGAGGCAGGGAGCTCTGCGATCCCCAGGTAAAAGTCTTTAGTTGCTGGACAGTCTCCCAAAACATGTGCTGCTGCTCCCTTGGCAAATCTGTCCCCTTGGTCCTTCTTAGACCATCTTCTTGGCTTCTGTGTGAAAATGGATCCAGTCTGCCCATAGCTCACAGTTCTTAAACCTGCTAGGTCCCTCCCCTCCGTGTATTTATGGTAGGCTGGCAGATATAATCTAATTGAAGCCTCTACTTTGAAGCATGCATACTAATCGGCCTGGCTATTATATTGAGCAGGAAATTCTGGCTTTACATGAATTACTTAGCATACTAATGACCTTCTTATTCAAACAGGGGCCTGAATTGCTTAGCATACTAAAGCCCTTTTGCTTACCAGTGGACATCAAACCCTGTCGTATTGAATATGCTAACAGGCCCTGTGTAATTAGCAGTCTGTGGCTCTGTGAACCGACAAAATGGAGGCTGGTATAGGCCCTATACAAGATGGCGGCGTCCCTTTCCTCATAGCAACCTCTTTAATAGTTTTAGTTTAAGAGCTTAAGATGCCTAGGATATATATTTGTGTGGAGCACAGGTATTGCATACTCATAACATATAACTTTATGATGTACGGTATGTTTTTCCAGTCTGGTGGACTCGAGATATTTTTGTATTACAATGTGATACTACATTTCCCCTGCATCTGCCGCTGTGTGGGAAATGCCTGGCTCGCTGACTTGCTGGGAGTCCTGGGAGCGGTACCCATTCAACTAATGCTAGGGGGGGGCAATGCCGGACTGTCGACATATGTGTCAAGGAGGGGTTGGAGGGTGGACTCAGACCTATAAGAAAAGTGTCCATTTTAAAAGCTAGTAATGCTAGTTAGGCCGTGTCACACTTGCGAGAAACTCGAACAATTCTCGTGCGAATCTCTCGAAAGAACACACGACACTGCCGCCGGCACTCGGACCGGAGCGTGCGGCTGCATAGAAATACATGTAGCCACACTCTCCAGTCCGAGTGCCGGCGGCAGTGCCAGGTGTTGATGCGAGAGTTTCTCGCAAGTGTGACACCGGCCTTAGCAAGATGGGTGGATGCCACAAGCACATATTTTTATGCTTTTACTAAGATACGAGCTGCACTTGTGCCATACAAAAGTCTAACACAGTCAGGATATAACTCTGAAGGATGTGTTACGTCACTTTCTTTCACATGTTTCGTCAGACCACAAAGTTTATCAATAAGGAAATATAGATTACATTTTTAATGGGATTAGGACTACAACTATTGTTCTGTAAAGGAAGAATCGAACATACAGAAATCTGCAGAGCCATAAAGAAGCTAAAAGCCGAGTGGCTAAATACTGAATCCTGTATACGCGCAGTCCTGGACATTACACATAACAATGGTAAAGGGTGTGGATTGATAAAAACTATAGACTGCAAGAAAATCTAAACATAAAATAAATATAGGATGATCTTGGGATTTCAAATAAATAAAAAAAAAGCAAACAAAAGAAAAATCCCTATTTATACTTTATAGGAAAGATGTATATCTTCGTACCGTGTTAGCCAGTAGATAGAAAAATATTTAGAGTTGAGAGTCCTCAGTGGTTGATACCTTTTAATGGCTAACTGACAAGATGGTAACAAATTGCAAGCTTTCGAGACTACTCCGGTCTCTTCATCAGGCAAATTGTATTAGTCTTCGCCTGATGAAGAGACCTGAGTAGTTTCGAAAGCTTGCAATTTGTTACCATCTTGTCAGTTAGCCATTAAAAGGTATCAACCACTGAGGACTCTCAAGTCTAAATATTTTTCTATTTATACTTTACTAATTAAAGGGTACGTCCACATGGGACACTTCCATAGTAAAATCTGCAGTGGGTAGTAAATCCACTGATGAAAATCTGCCAGATAGTTGACAGGCTGTGGATGTGAAATCTGCAGAGATGCCCAATCTACGCAAACTGACATACTCATCGCTCGTACGGTGAGCGCTCGTTCACACGTGAAGTAAATGTTCGTGTGCTGTCTGTATGCAAAACTGCTATTCCGGGTACTATGGCCGTCACATGAACGTTTTTACACTCAGAACCATTGGTAAAAAATCGCGGCCTGCAATAATGACCTGTATGTCAGATGAATGGGTGCGCAAAAAACACTCATTACATGACAATGGCGCCCACAGCTGCAGTGGAGGACGAGTCACATAATGTTAGGGTGTGACGCAAATATGATTTTATAGGGATACAGTGGGCACTGGGCCTATAATGGGGGCACTGTGTGGTTATAATGGGGGCACTGTGCTTATAATGGGGCACTGTGTGGTTATAATGGGGGCACTGTGTGGTTATAATGGGGGCACTGTGTGGTTATAATGGGGGACTGTGTGGTTATAATGGGGGACTGTGTGGTTATAATGGGGGCACTTGTGGTTATAATGGGGGGACTGTGCTTATAATGGGGAGACTGTGCTTATAATGGGGGCACTGTGTGGTTATAACGGGGAGTCTGTGCTTATAATGACGGGACTGTGCTTATAATGGGGGCACTGTGTGGTTATAATGGCGGGACTGTGCTTATAATGGGGGCACTGTGTGGTTATAATGGGGGACTGTGTGGTTATAATGGGGGACTGTGCTTATAATGGGGGCAATGTGTGGTTATAATGGGGGGACTGGGCCTATAATGGGGGCACTGTGTGGTTATAATGGGGGACTGTGCTTATAATGGGGGCACTGTGTGGTTATAATGGGGACTGTGCTTATAATGGGGGCACTGTGTGGTTATAATGGGGGGACTGGGCCTATAATGGGGGCACTGTGTGGTTATAATGGGGGACTGTGTGGTTATAATGGGGGGACTGTACTTATAATGGGGCACTGTGCTTATAATGGGGCACTGTGTGGTTATAATGGGGGGACTGGGCCTATAATGGGGGCACTGTGTGGTTATAATGGGGGACTGTGCTCATAATGGGGGCACTGTGTGCTTATAATGGGGGGACTGTGCTTATAATGGGGGCACTGTGTGGTTATAATGGGGGACTGTGCTTATAATGGGGGCACTGTGTGGTTATAATGGGGGGACTGCGGCAGGTCTGCAGCCTAAAGAAACATTTCTTGACAAACTCCTTCCATAGCCATTAAAATAAAAGAAATTCTGTTTCGTTTTTGTAACATCGCACGCATGTATGATTCACAGACTCCATGACGTGATGGAGAGAAACGGCCGGCAGGCGGCGCTACACAGCGCTCGGCAACAACATCGCGATTTGTGTACACATACGTCACACGAGCGCCCGGCAGCGAACTCAGCATTCTGCGCATGTGCAATAGCACTCGGCAATTTCCGCCGGCAGATTCGGTGGGTTCCGGGTTTTCTTCTTGTTGCAGTGGTCCTGCACTGTGTAGCTACGCTGCGGGGCTTCCTACACAGACGATGGAGAATGGGGGCTGCCAGTCCAAAGAGCACGCCGAATGGGCGGAGCCTGCAGCAGTGCCTACACTTGGTGGGCTTCCTAGTAAGTGACAAGTGGGTGGTGGATGAATGATACTGATATAGCCCTGTGTTACTGTATACTGTCCCTCTCTCGTCCATACATTGCTGCTATCTGGGCTTGTGTCATTCTGTATCTGCAAATGCTACAGCTGCAAGGTTACATGCCTAATCATAGAAATGTATAACTATTACATAGGTGTGTGTAATATATATATATATGTATGTAAATGTATGTGTACTGTGTGATATATGTATATGTATGTAAATGTATATGTGTACTGTGTGATATACAGTATATATATATATATATATATATATGTGTGTATATATATATATACCGTATATACCCATGTATAATCCGAGATTTTCAGCCCATTTTTTAGGGCTGAAAGTCCCTCTCTCGGCTTATACACGAGTCATATACGGGGGTCGGCGGGGAGGGGGAGCGGGGGTGTCGGATCATACTCACCCCTCCGCCGGCGCGGTCTCTGCAGCCCCCCTGCTTCTCCCACGATCTCCGGCTCCTTCCTGCAGTGGTCACATGGCACCGCTCATTAAAGTCATGAATATGCACATATTCATGACTTTAATGAGCGGTAGCACGTGACCGCTGCAGGACTGAAGCGCTGCGGAGACCGCGGGAGAAGAAGAGAGGCTGCAGAGACGTGCGGCGGAGGGGTGAGTATAGCTATATTTACCTGTCCCCCGGTCCACCGCCATGCACTGCTCCCTCGGTCTGACTCCTCTGGCTGTGAATGATCAGTCAGAGGGCGCGATGACGTTGTTAGTGCGCGCCCCGCCCCCTGCCAGATCATTCACACACAGAGGAGTCAGACCGAGGGAGCAGTGCGCTGCGGTGGACCGAGGGACAGGTAAATATCTCAGGTGCAAAATGAAAAAAAAAAATTCCAGCTCAACGATGAAGTGAAGATAAAAAATGTTTTATTTTTTTTTTTCTTATTCACTTGTCATTCCAAATACAGAGGAGTATCAGCATAGATTAGCAGCAGATGAATGCGTTATCAACGCGTTTCAGGTACCGCAGCACCCTTTGATCATGACTAAAGGTGCTGCGTCACCTGAAACGCGTTGATAACGCATTCATCTGCTGGAATGACAAGTGAATAAAGAAAAAAAAAAAATAATTTTATCTTCACTTCATCGTTGAGC
Organism: Oophaga sylvatica; assembly: GCA_033576555.1. Classification (NCBI taxonomy): domain Eukaryota; kingdom Metazoa; phylum Chordata; class Amphibia; order Anura; family Dendrobatidae; genus Oophaga; species Oophaga sylvatica. The sequence goes on along the minus strand of JARQOD010000002.1, from coordinate 275,870,370 downwards.
TGGAATTTTTTTTTTTCCCTTTTGCAATGTTTCACGTCTGACACAGCGGTTCCTTGCTCCGATCTCTGGTATGCTGCACTGGTGAGCTGGACTTTTATTATTACTTAAATATCTCAGGTGCCGGGGTCTTGAGCGAGCGGTGACACCGGCACCTGTCCCCCATAGCGCGCCGCTGTCACCACCTGCTCAGGACACCGGCACCTGGCCCCCAGCGACGAGAGGTGAGTATGTCATTTTTTTTTTTTTTTGCAGCAGCAGCAGCATATGAGGCCTATACTATGGGGCATAATTGTGCAGTTTATGGGGCATAATCTGGAGCATATGGGGGCATAATATGGAGCATATGGGGGCATAAACTGTGGAACATATAGGGCATAATCTGGAGCATATGGGGGCATAAACTGTGGAACATATGGGGCATAATCTGGAGCATATGGGGGCATAATCTGGAGCATATGGGGGCATAAACTGGAACATATGGGGCATAATCTGGAGCATATGGGGCATAAGCTGTGGAACATATGGGGGCATAATATGGAGCATATGGGGGCATAAACTGTGGAACATATGGGGCATAATCTGGAGCATATGGGGGCATAAACTGTGGAACATATGGGGCATAATCTGGAGCATATGGGGGCATAAGCTGTGGAACATATGGGGGCATAATATGGAGCATATGGGGGCATAATCTGTGGAACATATGGGGCATAATCTAGAGCATATGGGGGCATAATCTGTGGAACATATGGGGCATAATCTGGAGCATATGGGGCATAATCTGTGGAACATATGGGGGCATAATCTGGAGCATATGGGGGCATAATCTGTGGATCATACGAGGGCATAATCTGCGGAATATATGGGGGCATAATCTGGAGCATATGGGGGCATAATCTGAAGCATATTGGGCATAATCTGGAGCATATGGAGGCATAATCTGTGGAGCATATTGGGCATAATCTGTGGAGCATCATATGGGGGCATAATCATTTTTCACCCTAGGTTTATACGCAAGTCAATAAGTTTTCCCAGTTTTTTGTGGCAAAATTAGGGGGGTCGGCTTGTACACGGGTCGGCTTATACATGAGTATATACGGTGTGTATATATATATATATATATTTGCACTCATGCAGAAGGATGCTGAATGCAGTATGCTCCTTTATATAACTGAAAGGCACATATAAGTGCAAGTGAAGTCAGAGCTTAATTTGCAATTATCTTGTTTTTTTTTTCCACTGAGGCCATGTTCACACATTGTGCAAATGCTGCAGTTTTTTCACTGAAGAAATTGTGCATTGAACTGTTAAGCGAAGTGATGTGAATGTGCATTTTCTGCTGCTTTCTTCTCTCCACAGGCTTCTCTGCGGAGCCTGAAAAAAAGTGCAGCTGTGTTTCTAACTACAAAATCAAAGATTTTCTGTACTGAAAAATAAACCCATACAAATTACTGTGCATTTTTGCACCAATAACCAAATATAGTGCCAAAACATAGAAAAAATTCAGTAATTAGAGACGATTGTTCTCACGTATCATGGTGCAGGTAAAAAGCAGCAGAAGAAAAACGCAGCATTTACACAAGGTGTAAACACGGCCTTAGGTTTATTTGAATCGTAAGAAATCTAATGATAAATCTGCATCAGGTTCCATCAATGCTTTCAATATGCCATTGCCATGAGATGAATATATCTGGTTTTTGATCGGTTATTAGGTTAAAAATAAAAAGTGTGCTGCTTTTTCTGTCTCTCTTCTCATTACAGTAATCAATCACTGATTACAATTTACTTCTGAGCGGACACATAGGACCCGATTTATCAAAGCAATTTCTGCAGAATTCTGGCGTAAATCGCTTTTGAAAATTTGCAAAATTTGTGCACCACTCGTAATTCCGCAAGATTTTTTTGAGACTTTGGCATTTTCACACCAGCTGCACCGATATGGGCAGAGCTGGCATGGAACGGGGGTGCAGGTTGTCTCATGCATAATGAGCTGTGGCGCTCCTTACTCCAGAAGTTTCTCTCCAGTTAGGTATTGGGGTAAGATTTCTGATGTGGCGCATGGAGGTGCATGCCACTCGTCAGACACTACAGATTCGTTAAAGGGGATCTGTCACCCTAAATTGGCGGGATATTTAAATGATGGCAGTCAGGTCAGATGGGCGGTGTTTTGGGTACTTGCCTTAACATGTTGTTCGCCGCTGTCTCCATTATTTCTGAGAATTGTAGTCATTGTCCTCCATATAACGCGCCTGCGCATTGCAATCTGCGGGCAAAGCATACTGCGCGTGCGCAATTCAAGATTGCAATGCGCAGGCGCGTTATATGGAGGGCAACGACTACAATTCCCAGAAATAATGGAGACAGCGGCGAACAACATGTTAAGGCAAGTACCCAAAACATCGCCCATCTGACCTGACTGCTATCAATTAAATATCCCGCCAATTTAGGGTGACAGATTCCCTTTAACGAATCTGTAGTGTCTGACGAGTGGCATGCACCTCCATGCGCCATGTCAGGAGTGCCTGAAGCCAGCACGCCCTTTCATCAAGACCACTGATAAAACCGCTTGTCATAATGAATCTGAGCTTTAGGTTACGTTCCCACAATGAGCTTTTGGTGCGTTTTTGTCTTTGCGTATTTTTGCTGCTTCTTAGGGTTCTAGCACAGTAGATGGGATTTATAGAGATCTCATATCCACTGTGCTTCTGTTTAACGCTGCGTAAACTCACCCGCAGTGCGTTTTTCAAATCCGCAGCATGTCAATTTTTCTTAGGGATTCGCTGATTTTTCTGTGTGGATTTTCCCCATAGACTTACATTAGATGCAGAAAATCCTCAGCAAAAACGCATAAAAAATCCACATCTAAGATGTTAATAAAGTTTTGTCAAAGCAAAAAAAAACAGGAAGTATAAAAAAAAGCAGCTATATTTGTAGCTAACCTGTCATCCGGATTTTGCTAAGTAACCTACAGACAGTGTCAGGTTGGCGCCGTTATATTGATTGAAATGATACCTTGGTTGATGAAATGCATCTTGTGGTTGTTGTTTAATCTTTGTTTGCAGTTCTGAGTTAATGAGATGCTCGTGCTTCTGCGCCGGCTTTTTTTGGTGCTCTGGCCTCATCATAATCATTCTGGCTTAAATGACAGGTCACTGAACCATCAGTGACCTGCCTCCTATTTTAAATACTGCGCTTACTCAGTTAATAGTGTGGTCTTTAAAAAAAAAAAAAAAACTCCAGCAAAATGGCAGTGGCGCATGCGCAGTAGCATCTGTCGCTTGCCCACAGAGGCTGGTGAGCGTCACTTGCACAGATTGAGAGCATCCCTTGCCGATAGATGCTGCTGTGCATTCGCTGTGGTCGCCATTTTGTTGTAGCAAAAATAAATATTTGGCTCCAGCAAAATGGTGTCAGCACCCACACAGTAGCATCTATTGGCAAGAGATAGATGCTGCTGCGCATGCGCCGCCGCCATTTTGCTATAGTTATTTTTTTTTGTCACTAAAGACCACACTATTAACTGCGCAAGCGCAGCATTTAAAATAGGACGCAGGTCACTGATGGTTCAATGACCTGTCATTGAAGCCCACAAAGATTAATATGAGGCCAGAGCGCCAAATAAAGCCCTGCCCACAGGCCACCCCGGATCACTAGAATCTCATTAACTGAAAACTGAAAATAAAGATGAAACAACAACCACAAGACGCATCTCATCAACCAAAGTATTGTAATCGGTATCATGACGCCAACCTGACACTGTCTGTAGGTTACTCAGCACAATCCTGCTGACAGGTTCCCTTTAAAGCAGACACACCAAAAAGACAAAAACTGCAGCATCAAAAACGAGATAAAAACGAATGGTAAAAAAAGCACATAAAACGCAATTAAAACACGCAAGTAACCTTATTGAAATAATAGGTGCAGAAATTCTGCAACATCAGAAACGCACCGAAAGCTCATTGTGGAAGTTAGCCTTACTATTTACCATTCCAGTCAAACTGGAGATAATTCAACACAAAGGCCGAACTTGATAAACCTGTATAGAGAATGCTCTCTTTAGCCCATGTTGACATAACTTGTGCCGTTTTGTATTTGTCCTCTGAGCAGTGTATTTTGACAAATATTTGTATTATAAGTCCCACTGAACTTGTCAAGTAGAATATAAGAAAATGTAGATTTTAATAAATAATATTAAAATTATTACTAACCCCCAATATAATTTCAAAGATATACATGATCGTTGCATTCCTTCATGACACTAGTCATGGGCGAACATACCATTAAGGGCTACGTAAGGGCTCATACAGTACATAGGAGCTAATTAAGTAAGGGCTCATATTGTATATGAAGACGCTATGTGGGGCTCACTATGTAGAGAGGCTATGTTGGGGCACATACTGTATATAGGAGGCTATGTAGGGATCATACTGTAAAGGAGGCTATGAGTGGGTTCATACTGTATGTAGTAAGTTTATATGGGGGCTCACACTGTATATAGTGAGGCTGTGTTGGGGCTTTTACTATATATAGGAAGCTGTGTGAAGGCTCATTGTATATAGGGGCTATGTGAGAGCTCACACTGTTTATAGAGAGGCTATGTGGGGGCACATACTGTATATAGGGGCTATGTGAAGGCTCATATTGTATATAGTGGGCTCTGTGAGGGTTCATATTGTATATGGGCTCTTATTGTATATTCCCCTGTCAATGCATCAGGCTCCCCATATATAACTGGGGCTGATTCAACAAAGCTTTCACGCCAGAAAACTGTTATAAAAGCTTTAACAAGTTGCAAAATTTTAGCGCAACTATGAGTTGCACAAAAAACTTTTGTGACTTTTGGCATTTATACATGAGTTTGAATCCGCCGTGCCGATATGGGTGGGGGTGGAGAGGATTCAGAGCGTGGGTGCGTGACCACGCTAGCCCGTCAAAGTCATCAAATGTGCCGGTGTTTTGCATGCCAGAAATGCTACTCCAGTCACTGACTGGAGTAATATTTCTGGCACAATGCATGCCACTCAGAAGATGATCCCGAATTCATTAAGTTGCGATCGCCTCTTAATGAATTTAGCGCCTTCTACTCTAACAAGACTGGCGTAACGCGAGGGTATGCTACGCCAGACTTGATGAATGGTGTGCTATAAGGGTGTAAGCGTTTGATATTTGTCACCAATTCTTTTATTCTTAGAGATCGTACAGTGGGAAGTAATTTATTAACCCCATAAAAACAATATGTTTTGCAAGTCAAACTCTGATCAGAAAATCACAGAAAATACATCCATGTGAATGAGCCCTGAGACTGGAGAATCGGTGTGCAGGAAGAGTAAAAATCATTTGGTAAATGGACCTAAGTTTTGTAACCTGGAGATAAGAATCTCCCTGGCTTATCCTAGCAATATTTCATGTTATATTATTACAGATGTTGTGATTTGTGAATATAATTATACTTCTAGTAAACTATTTTGTTTTCCTGTTTCGGATAATAAAGCAATAAAATAAGGCATATTTGTTTTAAAAGGTTATATATTTTCTTCCCTTTTTAAATTATTGAGGACAACATTTAGAAAGTGAACTGCAGCTACATTTAGTCGTCAGCTGCTCCAGCTGACTCCCTGACTATTTGACCCAGAAATACCAGGGTGGAATCCCAGAACACCACCAGCTCCACTTTTAACAAGGCACAGAAATAGTTGTGAAGCTTGCTGTGTGTGCATTGTGTTCTGGAATGAGAGAACACATGATTCTCAGGTTACATTGTCATACAAAAGATATGAATCCAATGTATATTAGTGCAGAACATGCAACAAATCATGCAGGACATTTTGGTTTCTGAGCCCAAATTCCACAGGTCCAGTGTTCTTTTTTTTTTTGCTATCCAGGAGGGAAAAGAGACTAAGGTCACGTGCCCATGTTGAGTATTTGGTGAGTTTTTTATCTCTGCAGTTGTAAGCCAAAATCAGGTGTGGAACAGTTATAGAAACACATCACCACTTCTGTATTTTTTTTACCCACTCCTGATTTTGTCTTACAATTAGGACTCGCTCACAGTGGCGTACAGCCAGCGTATAACTCAGACTAGTGCTCTCCGATGTTTCATCGGATAGCACTCGCTCCAATGTTACACTATGCAACTGTGCCAACAAGGGTTTATTTTCTCATGCTCATTCAGTCTGAGAAAAAATTTGCTGCCTGCTGCTATTGGCAGCGTATATCGGACAACGCTCACACATACAAGTCTATGGGTGTGTACAAAATATTGGAGTGCAGTGCAGTGCGATTACCACGGATGCCGGCAGTGGAGGAGATGGAGAAATTACTTTCTCTGTCTCCACAACTGTGTTGTGAGGTAATAAAAACTCACCAAATACTCAATGTGTGCACGTGCCCCTAAAGGGGTTTTTCCACAAACAAAATTAATTTTAATGTGTAGACAATGACAATGGTATCATGCAGGGATTGCCTATCAAACAGGCAATCCCTGTATGTGTTGCGGCTGTAGAACAGCCACGAGACATGCGTCCATAGCATCTCGAACACAGTATTCGAGCACGCCAAAGACACTCTAATAGCACTCAAGCATGCTTGGATAACACCTTATCCCAGCACGCTCTCTCATCTCTAATAATATTTAGAAAATGTTCATCAAATTAAATGCAATGTGACATTTAAATTCCAATTCTGATAGTAATGATAGTAAGGGTGATTTTTAGTTACCACAATTTTGAAACTGCACAGTATTCTTTCGGTAATTTTCCTGAAATCACAGCAGAAAGGCGCTGCAAACTGTGATACATAATAATAATAATAATAATAATAAATAATCTTTATTTATATAGCGCCAACATATTCCGCAGCGCTTTACGGTTTAACAGTTTCAAAACACAAGTCATAAGTAACAACGTTAACAATACAATAATTAAAGCAAAATAAGACGGCCCTGCTCTTGAGAGCTTACAATCTACAATGAGGTGGGGGAGATACAAAGTACAGGTGTGTATATACAATGGTGCATTTACAATGATGGTCCAGCCATCTTGAGGGAGGAAGTGAGGGAGGGATGGATGGAGATAGTGAATGGGCTACACATGCACTTACACATAGAATGACTTTGATTGTTTTGAGGGAGCGCCTGAAACTATGCAAATTGTGGATAGTCCTAAATTCTTGGAGTAGAGCATTCCAGAGGATTGTCGCAGCGCGGGAGAAGTCTTGGAGTCGGGAGTGGGAGGTACGGATTAGTGCAGAGGTTAGTCGAAAGTCGTTTGCAGAGCGCAGCAGTCGGTTAGGCCGATAGATCGAAATGAGGGAGGAGATGTAGGGGGTGCTGCACTGTGGAGAGCTTTGTATGTGAGAACAAGTACTTTGAATTGGATCCGATAATGAATGGGCAGCCAATGTAAGGACTGGCGAAGAGCGGACGCGTCCGAGTACCGATTAGCCAGATGGATGACCCTGGCTGCTGCATTAAGTATGGACTGGAGAGGGGATAGTCAAGTAACGGGGAGGCAAAGTAATAGAGCGTTGCAGTAGTTCAGGACAGACTCACAGATTACATCTAGTTGTGGTCTGAATTAGAATAGGCGCCTGTAGTCCTGCTTAAATATAGTATAGGTTTTCCCACGTACAAAGTTAATTTTAATAAACATTTTAATCAATAGATCTTGGAATAATAACTTCCACAATTGGATGTGCTTAAATAAAATGTTCCAGTGCTGAGATAATGTTATAAATGTGCCCCTGCTGTGTACTGTGTAATTGCTGTGTCTGACGGTACACAGCAGGGGCACATTTATAAGATTGTCTCAGCACAATAATAATTTTTTTAAACACATCCAGATGGTGATGCAGGAGAAACCTTTTTTTCTTATCAGTGAAAAAAAAGTGTTGAAACTCTGATCAAAATCACTTATGAAACTTGTCTGCGATCGAAGAGGGCATGGCAGTGTATTCCACATGGGCTTCACCTGCAATTCCATGAGTGCAGTGTGCAGTATTCACAACATTATCATGACTGAAAAATTGATCACTGTGCAAAGCCACATTGGATTTATTGTTATGCTCTGAGGGTATTTTTCTGTGGGTCATTGTTGTCCTGATACTCTACAATCTGTCTGTATTGCAGTGTATGGCCGGCGTCACACTGGCGACAAAATCGGACGACTGCAATACGATGAAATATCGCATTGCAGTCGGACCTATGTTAATCTATGGAGCAGCTCCCAGTATCAGATTTTTTGTGGTTCGTTTTAAACGTCCGAGTGCAATCGCAGCATGCTGCGATTGTCACCGATTGCGGGTCGACTATCGCCAATGCAAGTCTATGGGAGCGATGAAAAATCGGATTACAAACGGACCGCACGTGTGACTTGCGATTAAATCGCACCACTATTGCAGGTGCCAGGAAATTGCATCAGGATAATTGTCAGGAAGGGCTGACATGCTAATTAGGCTATGAAAATTCAAACCCAAACAGGAAACCGCCTCCACGGAGTCCAGAACCATAGCCAGTCATATCAATGTCGAAATGTTGATCGTTCTGGTCCAGGAGAGACCAGAATTTTGGGACCAGCGGGATCCCAATTATTCCAACCGGTCGCGGAAGGACGCGGCTTGGCGGAGAATATGTTCCCAGATGTTTCCTGATTTTGGCGACAGGTCTAGGGAGGACCAAGAACGCATCAGTAAGTAACTTAATGAAAACGCTTACAATACTGTATGACTACTCAGTATGTACCAACACCAACAACAATGTGTTATAATGTCCCTCTACCCTTATATGTGAAACTGAAATGTGCCCAAAACAACAGTTATGACTGTTCAAACCCCCAGTGCTATGTCACTACTCCAAGCACATTATAATATTTACATACAACTGTAATGGTCGCCTACTTAACCTTAAAAATGTTTGCCTACGCAATAAATGCGTAGGTGAAGTACTTAATATGTGTCCCTTTTGTTAATGCCATCGCTCTGTCCCAAATAAACGGTCATTATTGTGACACATATCTCATAGAGCTTTGTTTGTATGTATGAACCCTTCTAATATTAACTTATCTTAGCTACATACAATTTGTAGTGCTGTTGTGTACCCCTAACACGCCAAAAAAGGATAATATTGCTGGTGTACGGTACTTCTGTTTTTACTACATTACAAGGGCAGATAAGTATAATTTCTTATTTTATCCGTTACTTTTTCAGTCTCAGATGTTACAAGGCGTTGGCGCAGCTGTAGAGACTGCTACAGGCGAGAGAGACAGCTGAGGGGGCGCAGTGGGGCAGCAGCAACCAGTAAACGCAAATATGTCTATTATGATATGATTTTTTATGCTCTAGCACGGAGTCAAACCTTACAGAGAGAGAGCCAGCTTCTGACTCAGAGGCAGTGATTGACCCCGTGGGGGATGTTGAGGAGGCTGGCCCGTCATCATCAGCAAGTGCAGCAGCAGCATCACCACCACCACCACCAGCAGTGGAGTCAGAGAGCTTGCCTCTAGAGTCACAAGACCCTCCCCTCAGCAGCAGCCCTGGTAGGCCACAGGATGTGGCTTCGCCTCCTGCACTTGTGTCACGGCGAGCCAGGCGTAGAAGAGAAGGAGTTGGTTCTGCCACAAGGAGGCAGGTGGACAGAGGAGTTCTGGACTACTTGTCCACTGTTGCCCATGATGATGGGGAGGAGGCATTTGGACGCAGTCTGGCTCGGTACCTCAGGGCCATTCCCCGTCAGCACAGACTGCGGATCAGAGCTGGCGTACAAATTGTGTTGGATGCAGGAACCCCACCAAATGATCCCAACAACTTCCTAGATTTACTGGAAAGGTGGCAACGTTCCAATGAAAATCTACTACGTTTGTTCGGAAGCCAGCAAGGGGAGTCTGCATCAGCCTCTGATCAGCCTCCTCCTCATCATCATGCTCCTCCTCCACCTCCTCATTTGTGGACCACAGAGACCAACTCCTCCTCCTCTAATTGAGTCCTACCAAAGTGGAACACAACAGGTACCACAGATGGGACAGAGTGGCCATTCTCAATATGCCCACTCGACCATACCCAATGTTCAATACTGGCCACAACATGGGTATGGTCGACATGGGCATTTTGGGGGCTACAGTGTAAGTGGGCAGTCATATTATGACTACCCACAACAGTTCCCAACCTTCCCTTACCCAAACCCCCATCCAGAGCAAGCAAGAAGCATCCAGCAAACTGCACAGTCAGCCACCACTGTATATAAATAGTAGATGCCACGCTAAGAGGGATCGCCCCATATAGGAGATGCCACCAGGGGGTGGCCTTATTACCTAAGTGCTATGACCTGTGGAACATGCTCTACTCTATGTGGCAATTGTATTTGTATATTTGTAGCTCTGTTACCTCTTTACCTTCCTCATTTTGGGGGATTATTTTGGGGGACTTTGATATATTTGTTGTATTATGAGCTGCAATGTGTTGGATTACTACTGATGCCACAACAGTATATTTGCCTTAATCGCTGGGAGAATCCCCTCCATATATCTGCACATGTCCTGTATATGTGTTTTCATTGTTTATATTTATCTATGTGTTACTTATGCAATGTTTAATAAATATCTTTTTATATTATGAATTTTTGTCACCAGTGACTCACTTTCTCTTCTGTCTGATATCCCCTTTGTAATATTAATTGCATTATCAGTATTGGGTACTTTTTGTTTAAGCGCGGTGTTTATTTATCTATTTTCTACATAAAAAAATTGTTTAAGTCGCATTGATTGTATGTGATTATTTCAATATGTATGTGATTATTTCAATACGTGATGGGCTGCGTAACTTACACACAATAAGACACCAAAAACAACACAACATCTACAATTAAGTGAGGCTAAATGTCTTTATGACAGAGCAACATAGGCACACTACATGTGTAATAATGCCTCCTCTTGCCAGGCAGTAGCACCCTCAGGGGACACAAAATATTGAGTGAACACATCACGTACTTTTAGGCCTAAAGGTGGACGACGGGGATGGATGGGTGGTGACCTAGCCATAGTCACATTCACAGAGGCTAAGTCACCCACATCTTGTGAGGAGCATTCATGGATTCTACAAAAATTATGTAGGACCACACATGCTTTCAGGACCACATTAACATTGTCTTCACTGAGTTGAATTGCAGATTGAAGTACCCGCCATTTAGCACAAAGAATTCCAAATGTGCACTCCACCAGCCGCCGAGCACGTGACAGGCGACAATTAAATATTCTACGCCGATGGGTGAGATAACGACGGGGATATGGCCTCATTACATTACGGCTTAATTGAAATGCCTCATCCGCTACTATAACATAAGGCACATGTTCTGGAATAGAGCCAGTAAGTTGACTTGCTGGTGGTAGGTCCAGTTGGTTATTGCGTATCCGTCTACCCATTATGGAAGTATTGAAGACTCTTGAGTCTCCAGTCCTTCCATAGGCCCCAATGTCTACAATTATAAACCTGTAGTTTGTGTCGACCAAGGCCAACAATACTACTGAAAAATATTGCTTATAATTGAAGAATTGGGAGCCTGAGTTAGGAGGTTTACGAACACGTACGTGCTTGCCGTCCAGGGGTCCTATACAGTATGGAAACTGGCAATTTTCTTCAAAACCCTGTGCTATCCTCAACCAGTCCCTCATTTTGGGCTCAGGCATGACGTCTTGATGTAGTCTGCTCCAAATTTCCACACAAGTTGAACGCACAATGCCTGAAATTGTTGATCGCCCTATTAAGAACTTTAAGTGCAGAGCAGCGTAGGACATGCCAGTAGAAAGGAACCTGGAACACACAAAGAACATAGAACATGGAGACATCAGCAACAAAAACAACAAACACAGCATTCACAACACTTACAATGCTTCAGTTTGTTAGAGCACACATGCTGTAAATGATATTACAAGCCATGCCTTTTGTGGAATAGACCAAAGCTAATAATTTAGATAGGTAAGCTTGAGAAATACATTACTCACATTATAAGTGTACAATAAGAGTGCTACAACACTTGCAAAGTGAGTATGTCGAGGCAAACATCATCAACATATCGTTGACACACATACCTTATTGTTAGGAGAAGGCGTTCCTCTGCAGAAATTGCTTTTCTCATCCTGGTGTCCTGAAATGTGATCCCAGGGCGCACAATGTCAAGCAACGTATCAAAGGTAGCTATGTTCATTCGACAATATTGGAAAAACTTATCTCCATGGCTACGCAGTGACAAATATAGGCGGTGAAAATGCCCTTTAGTTATCCTTCTTGTCAAAAGTGGATGTACCCACATTCTTCTGCGCCTTCTGGGATCTGCTATTACAGGATATGGCTCCCCAAAACGTCGGGATATAACCCAATGGAACAGCACACGCTCAGTGGGAGTAAATCTGAGTGTGTCGCTCATGTTTGGATAAAGCAGCTAGAAAGCACTAAGCACAAGGAACAAAATGAAATGAAACCAGTCCAAAGGTGGGAGGGTCACAGCTGTAGCAGAGCACTTAAATATAGCTCTGCCTGATGATTTAAATGAGTATCAGGCCTCAAAACCGTTATTGGTCCTTTTTGGTAAGCTGCAACAAAAAAACGGTGGTCGGATGGAAATCGGATGTTACAAGGTACACACACATGCGACTAAATCGCATCTTTGAAGGAAAATCGGATGCCAGGCGGATGTGTGATGTTTACATTTTGGTCCGATAATCGACCGACTAAAACGGTCCGATTTTTTGTAGTTGTGTGTGACTCCGGCCTATTATGTATTATATGAGAGATCAACCTCATAGAAGTCTTAGTGCCCCAGTTGGATTAAGGCCCTGTGCACACTTTGCGTTTTTAGATGCGTTTCCGCTGCGTTTTTCAATGTGTGGAAACGCATCCAACCCGCAGCACATTGCACTACCAATGTAATCCAATGGGAACCGCAGGTCTGCTGTGCACATGCTGCGGAAAAAAACGTGTGGTTTCGCCGCGCTTTATTTTTCGCAGCATGTCAATTCTTTGCGAACTGCAGCGGTTCGGCGCCCATTGACTTGCATTGAGTCAGGCACTAAAAAAGATCTGCGGTTTTGCTGCGGGTGAAACCGCTGCAGTTCGGGAGGAGTGAAGTGTGTGGGCCGAGTGTGAGCTTGTATAGTGTGCGGCGCTATGTGTGTGGGCGGTGCGTGGGCGTGTATAGTGTGCGGCGCTATGTGTGTGGTCGGGTGTGGGCATGTATAGTGTGCGGCGCTATGTGTGTGGACTGTGATTGTGTGCCGGTGTCTGCGTGATCGGTGTGCGGGCCTGGTGTATGTGCGGCGGTATGCGGGGCTGTGTGCGTGATCGGTGTATGTGCGGGCTGTGTGCGTGATCGGTGTGTGTGCGGGGCTGTGTGTGTGTCTCCGCGTATGCAGGCATCGTCGGATGGGACTACAAGTCCCATCCGGCTATGCCTGCTACAGTGACAGTGACTGACACATTAGCCAATGATGGGACAGTAGTAATCCCATCATCCGGCTAATGTGCTGAATGTAAAAAAAAAACATACATGACATACAGAACATATAACATACACATGACATACAGAACATATGACATACAGAACATATAACATATACATGACATACAGAACATATAACATACACATGACATACAGAACATATAACATACACATGACATACAGAACATATAACATACACATGACATACAGAACATATAACATATACATGACATACAGAACATATAACATACACATGACATACAGAACATATAACATACACATGACATACAACACATACATGACATACAACACATAGAGTATATACTCACCTATTCCCCGACGCCATCGATCTGTGTAGCGCTCTGCCGCCGGGAGAGAATGACGTCACTTCCATTCATTCTCTCACGGCAATGCTGGGTGAGAAAATATAGGGAGGACCGTCGTGGGACACTCGTTATTAATTGGACTGCGTCGGACAGGGAGTATACGGTTGTTTATTTTTTTATGTTTTATTACAGGAGATCGAGGGCGTCGCTTGGATCTGAGCATGTAATAAAGATATGAAAACCGTGTTGTGTTTTATTTCATTAAAATAATTTATTCTTATGCGTGTGTTGTTTTTTAACCCTTTATTAATATAAGATTAATAATGGATAGGCGTCTTATTGACGCCTCTATATTATTAACCAGGCTTAATATCACCTTACAATAGCAAGGTGATATTAACCCCTTATTACCCCATATCCCACCGCTACAGGGGAGTGGGAAGAGAGGGGCTATTCTGGGGCGGCTGGGTGCTGGTATTTTTAGCCAGGGGGGTGCCAATATCCATGGCCCCTTCCTAGGCTATGAATATCAGCCCGCAGCTGTCTGCCTAGCCTTTCTGGCTATAAATTATAGGGGGACCCCACGTCATTTTTTTGGGGGGTCCCCCTATTTTAATAGCCAGTGAAGGCTAGCTGCGGGCTGATATTCATAGCCTGGGAAGATCCATGGGTATTAACCCCTTCCCAGGCTAGAAATATTGGCCCCGGCTGTCGGCTTCCCCCCTCTGGCGCAAAAAATTGCGCGGGAGCCCACGCCATTTTTTTTTTCCTATTTTTTTTTTTTTATTAACTATTGCGTTAAGATTTTGTGTGTGTGTGCACGTGGGTCTTTAACTATTTATGTACCATTTTATCTATCATCTATCTACCTATATATCTTTCTGTCTATCTATATATCTAGCTTTCTATATATATTTCTAACTATTATCCATCTATCTATGTATTTTCTATCTATCTATCGGTATCTATTATCTATCTCTAGCTGTGTGTGTGTAATGGAGTGTGGGTTGGACAAATGTAAAAGAGGAGGTTGGACAAGAAATGACATCACAAATCTTTTTTTTTGTTAAACAACATATCTTTATTTAGCTGTCAAAACCGCATACAAAAATGCATGAGAAAAAGCATGAAAAACTGCGTCAAAACCGCGCCTGTGTTTTCTGCCAAGAGGTGCGGTTTCAGCGCGGAAAAATCCGTAGGCAAATCCACAATGTGTGCACAGGCCCTTAAAGGATGAAAAGTTTAATAAAAAGTCAAACACAAAATACACTTGTGGAGTGTGTCAATGACTGACTTCTCGAAATCTGTCAAGTCAGCAGTCTTCCCCATGATTGTGGAGCCTAATGAAACAGATTAAGGGACTTTTTTATATGCTTTGAAACCTTTGCAGGTGTTTTGTGTTAGTTATTCTAATTTACTGAGATAATGACTTCTGGGTTTTCATTGGCTGTAAGCCATAATCATCAACATTAACAGAAATAAATACTCGTAATAGATCGCTCTGTTTGTAATGACTCTATATAATATGTGAGTTTCACTTTTTGGATTGAAGAACTGAAATAAATGAACGTTTTGATGATATTCTAATTTTCTGAGAAGCACCTGTATATACTTTTAAGGCCAGAGTAACACTACCGTAGAATACGGGTGAGTGCTATGCGAGAAAACATCACATTTCACTCGGGCCAGTGTTTATCTATGGTACAGCTCACATCACCGTATTTTTTCTCAGGCATATTTGACGTGCGTGTAAAATCGCAGCATGCTGCTATTGTACACGTATGTCATCCGAGACTCACCAATTCAAGCCTATGGGTGCAAGAAAAACTCGGACACCACACAGACCATCCATGTAGCTTGCGACAAATATGCACACAATTTCCTCATTTCATCCCATGGAATCATTAAATTCAATGGGGAAAATCTGTGAGAAATGTAAAGCCAAACCCATGTCATACGGATACATCATCACATTGCAAACGCGTTACACATGGATGACCATATGGAGAACAATTGTGCGACTCTCGGCAGGGAGACTCGAACCGATTTTTTCCATACGTTTAGTGTGACTCCGGCCTAAAAGTGCTATTGACATGAAATTCTCACCAGAGGTTGTTAGCAACCCATCCAATCCACACATGTAAAGAAATCAAATTATAGATGCCCACAAATTAAGTTATGTGTAATAATGAGAAATGACACAGGGAAAACGTATTGAACATATGAAGCAAGAGAGATTCAAAAAGCCATGGAAAGTCATGACACCATCTGAAATGTATGAGTAATTAGAAAGCAGTTCTGCCTCGTAATGAAAATATCAGCTGGTTCAACTGATGGCCTTTAAAAAGGTGTCTAATTACCAAGGTGCCACACAAAAAATATGATGGGTAAAACTAGTAAGCTGTCTTTCGCAACTTCATTGTTTTAATTACAGGGTGGGCCATTATATAGCTACTCCTAAATAAAATGGGAATGATTGGTGATATCAACTTCCTGTTTGTGGCACATTAGTATATGGGAGGGGGGAAACTTTTCAAGATGGGTGGTGACCATGGCAGCCATTTTGAAAGCGGCCATTTTGGATCCAACTTGAGTTCATAAACTTGTAAATAACTCATGAAAGAATAAAGTTATGTTAAAATCAAGCACACTATTGTTTTTCGTGTGAAATTCTCAATAAGTTTGATGTGTCACATGACCCTCTTCCCATTGGAAAAAATAAAGTTGGATCCAAAATGGCCGCCATGGTCACCATCCATCTTGAAAAAGTTTTCCCCCTCCCATATACTAATGTGCCACAAACAGGAAGTTGATATCACCAACCATTCCCATTTTATTTAGGCATATCCATATTAATGGCCCACCCTGTATACTGATAGCATTGGTAACAAACAATTTCTAAACTACTAAAGGTTCCAGTGAACACTGTTGTGGCCATAGTCCGGAAGTGGAAAGAACATCATTTCACCATAAACCAGTCACAATCAGGTGTTCCCTGCAAGATTTCAGGCAGTGTAGTGAAAATAATTATCAGAAGCTTTGTCCTAGAGCCAAGGTCCACCTGTAGAGAGCAATAGAAAGACCTGAAAGCAGCAGTTACAGTTGTTTAACCCTTTAACCTCCAAGGGTGGTTTGCACATTAATAACCAGGCCAATTTTTACAATTCTGGCCACTGTCCCTTTATGAGGTTATAACTCTGGAACGCTTCAACGGATCTTGGCGATTTTGAGACTGTTTTCTCGAGACTTATTGTACTTAATGATAGTGGTAAAAATTCTTCTCTATAACTTGCATTTATTTTTGAAAAAAACGGAAATATGGCGAAAATTTAGCAATTTTCAAACTGAATTTTTATGCCCTTAAAACAGAGAAATATGTCACACAAAATAGTTACTAAATAACATTTCCCACATGTCTACTTTACATCAGCACAATTTTGGAATCAAATTTTTTTTGTTAGGAAGTTATAAGGGTTAAAAGTTGACCAGCGATTTCTCATTTTTACAACACCATTTTTTTTTAGGGACCACATCACATTTGAAGTCACTTTGATGGGTCTATATGATAGAAAATACCCAAAAGTGACAACATTCTAAAAACTGCACCCCTGAATGTGCTCAAAACCACATTCAAGAAGTTTGTTAACCCTTCAGGTGCTTCACAGGAATTTTTGCAATGTTTAACAAAAAATGAACATTTAACTTTTTTTCACAAAATATTTACCGCAGGTCCAATTTTTTTTATTTTACCAAGGGTAACAGGAGAAATTAGATCGCAAAAGTTGTTGTGCAATTTGTCCTGAGCACGCTGCTACCCCTTATATGGGGTAAACCACTGTTTGGGCGCATGGCAGAGCACGGAAGGGAAGGAGCGCCGTTTGACTTTTTCAATGCAAAATTGGCTGGACTTGAGATCGGATGCCATGTTGCATTTGGAGGGCTCCTGATATTCCTGAACATTGGAAATCTCCCACAAGTGACCCAATTTTGGAAACTAGACCCCCCAAGGAACTTGTCTAGATGTGTGGTGAGAACTTTGAACACCCAGGTGTTTCACTAAAGTTTATGATGTCCGAGCGTGAAAATAAAAAAATCATATTTTTTCCACAAACATGATCTTTTAGTCCCCAATTTTTATTTTCCCACGGGTAACAGGGGAAATTGGACCCCAAAAGTTGTTGTCCAATTTGTCCTGAGTACGCTAATACCCCATATGTGGGAGAAAACTACTGTATGGGCATACATCGGGGCTCGGAAGGGAAGTAGTGACTTTTTGGATTGCAGACTTTGATGGAATGGTCTGTGAGTGTCATGTCGCATTTGGAGAGCCCCTGATGTGCCTAAACAGTGGAAACCCCCACAAGTGACCCCATTTTGGAAACTAGACCCCCCAAGGAACTTATTTAGATGTGTGGCGAGAACTTTGAACCCCCAAGTGCTTCACAGAAGTTTATAACGTAGAGCCATAAAAATAACAAATCATATTTTTTTCACAAAAATGATATTTTCGCCCCCACTTTTTTATTTTCCCAAGGATAACAGAAGAATTTGGACCCCAAGAGTTATTGTGCAATTTGTCCTAAGTACGCTGATACCTCATATGTGGGGGTAAACCACTGGTTACATGGCAGAGCTCGGAAGGGACGGAGCACCTTTTGACTTTTTCAACGTAGAATTGGCTGGAATTGAGATGAGACACCATGTCACGTTCGGTGAGCCCCTGATGTTCCTTAACAGTGAAAACCCCCAATGCTAACTCCAACCCTAACCCCAACACACCCTTAACCCTAATCCCAACCCTAACCATAACCCTAACTACAAACCTAACCCCAACACACCCGTAAACCTAATCCCAGCCCTAACCATAAACCTAACCACAAACCTAACCCTAACACAGCCCTAACCCTAACGGGAAAATGGAAATAAATACATTTTTTTTATTTTATTATTTTTCCCTAACTAAGGAGGTGATAAAGGGGGGTTTATTTACTATTTATAGCGGGTTTTTATGTTTGGCATTTTATGTTTGGCAGCTGTCACACTCTAAAAGACGCTTTTTATTGCAAAAAATAGTATTTGCATCACTATATTTTGATAGCTATAATTTTTCCATATTTTGGCCCACAGAGTCATGTGAGGTCTTATTTTTTGTGGGATGAATTGACGTTTTTATTGGTACCATTTTCGGGCACATGACAATTTTTAATCGCTTTTTATTACGATTTTTGGGAGACAGAATTAACAAAAACCAGCAATTCATGAGTTTCTTTTGGGGGGGGGGCGTTTATAACGTTCCGCGTGTTGTAAAAATGATGAGGCAGTTTTATTCTTCGGGTTAGTACGATTACAGCGATACCTGATTTATATAATTTTTTTATGTTTTGGTGCTTTTATATAATAAAAACTCTTATATAAAAAATAATTATTTTTGCATCGCTTTATTCTGAGAGCTATAACTGTTTTATTTTTTCGCCGATGACTCTGTATGGCGGCTCGTTTTTTGCGGGACAAGATGACGTTTTCAGCAGTACCACGATTATTTACATCTGTCCTTTTGATCGCGTGTTATTCCACTTTTTGGTTGGCTGTATGATGATAAAGCATTGTTTTTTGTCTTTTTTTAAGGGGTTCACTAAAGGGGTTAACTAGTGGGACAGTTTTATAGGGCGGGTCGTTATGGACGCGGCGATACTAAATATGTGTACTTTTTATTGTTTTTTTTATTTACATAATAATGTAGTATCACCAAAGAAAACCGTGATAATGATGTGCAAAAACTGATATACCAATGAACAACACTGAGGAAAAACTGAGTATAAATTGCAAAAATAAAATATTCATTTTATTACAGAAATTAATAAATACAAATGAACACATTTAATCACATATAATTAATGGGAAATGCTGCTAATCCAAACGGAGCAGTACAACGCGACGGGGAAGCTGGTGTGTAGCACATGTTTTCATGTAAGTGCAGCCTTTATTTTGCCTTTCACTTATTGTTGATGTCCCTCGTGGACCATGGCGTTTGCTCTTTATTAGAGGTTGTTACTGAATATACTATATGTACTTAGGTAGGGACACGGTTAGCCTTATTTATAGTATTTCATATTACCTGCTTGCACTTTAATGTGTTTGGGCCACATGTTGTACTGCTCCCCGTTTGGATTAGCAGCATTTCCCATTAATTATATGTGATTAAATGTGTTCATTTGTATTTATTAATTTCTGTAATAAAATTTATATTTTATTTTTGCAATTTATACTCCGTTTTTCCTCAGTGTTGTTCATTACATAATAATGTGTTTATTGGGGAAATATATATATATATATTTTTTATTTAGGGATTTTTTAAAAAAATATTTTTACACAGTATAATTTTTTTTTTTTACATTTTTACATTCTCCCAGGGTGGGACATCACTGTATAGTGTTAGATCGCTGATCTAACACTTTGCAGAGCACTGTGTCAGAACAGCAGTGCAGGAGGCTTGCCATCGCCTGCTCTCAGCAGGCACTGACAAGCCACCTCACTGCAGGACCTGGAAGGGCCCCGCGGCCTTCTTGGATCCGGAGGCCTGCAGGGAAAAGACCCTTGGTAACACGGACACATCACGTTGCTCTGAGGGTCTCAGGGAGCCCCCTCCCTGCGCGATGCTTCCCTATGCCACCAGAACGCTGCGATCATGTTTTATCGCAGTGTGCCGGGGGTTAAAGTGCCAGTACACCCGGCCACGATCAGCTGCACTTGCATATGACGTACTATTCCGTCCATGAGAATTAAGTCCCAGGGCACATGGACGGAATGATACATCTGATGGCAGAAAGGGGTTAAAAAAAACTATAAGTAATGCACTTAACCTCCATGGCCCGTATGCACACTCACCACACAAGACTCCGTTGCTGAACAATAAGCATGTTCAAGTGCATTTAAAGTTTGCTCAACAACATTTAGGCAAATCTTTGAAATACTGGGAGAATATGGTCTGGTCAGATGAGACCAAAATTGAACTATTTGGATGCCATAATACACACAATGTTTGGAGGCCAAAAGGCACTACATATCTCCCCAAAAACATCATGCCAACAATGAAGTTTGAAGGTGGGAACATGGAGTGGGCCTAGTTTTCAGCATATGGCACTGGTAAATTTCATATGATTGAAAGAAGGATGAATGGACAAATGTACCGAGCTATTCTTAATAAAGATCTGCTGCCATCTACCAGGTTAATGAAGATGAAAGAGGGACATTTCGGCAAGACAATAATCACAAACAAACATCCAAAGAAACTCCCAATTGGTTTCAGAAAAAGAAAATAAAGCTGCTAGAATGGCCCGGCCAATTACCTGATTTGAATCCAATAGAAAACTTATGGAGGGAACCAAAGCTCAGAGTTCATAGGAGCCCATGGAACTTTCAGGATTTGAAGAGTGTTTGTTTGGAACAATGGGCCAAAATCATACCTCAGCAATGCTTGCAACTAGTTTCTCCATTGGGGAGGTGTCTTGAATCTGTCATCACAAACAAAGGCTTTTGTACAGTGTATAAATACATTTCCGTAAGCTTGTTCAATACTTTTTCGCCTGTGTCATTTTCTCATCATGAAACACCTATTTTCTGGACATCTATGGTTTGATTACTTTGTGTGTGTGGATTGGATGCGATGTTACTGACATCTGGTGAGAATTTCATGTCGATAGCAACCTTAGAATATATTTAGTTAGAAAATTGATGACGTGTTCAATACTTTACAATTTTTTTTTTATTTATGTAATTTGACTATTCCTGTTTAAAATACATACAAGTGTCCTGGTGATTAAGTCTACATCTAGTGCCACATTCTAAAAGTTATTTACCGTATATACTCGAGTATAAGCCGACCCGAGTATAAGCCAAGGCACCTAATTTGCCACAAAAAACTGGGAAAACTTATTGACTCGAGTATAAGCCTAGGGTGGGAAATGCAGCAGCTACTAGTAAATTTCAAAATAAAAATGGATACCAATAAAAGTAAAATTAATTGAGACATCAGTAGGTTAAATGTTTTTGAATATCCATATTGAATCAGGAGCCCCATATAATGCTCCATACTGTTCATGATGGGCCCCATAAGATGGTGCATACGAAATACGCCCCTTATAATGCTCTATAAAGTTCATGATGGGCCCCATAAGATGCTCCATACAAAATACGCCCATATAATGCTCCATAAAGGTTAATGATGGCCCCATAAGATGCTCCATATTAATATATGCCCCATATAATGCTCCGTAAAGGTTAATGACCCCATAAGATGCTCCATAATAAAATATGCCCCACATAATGCTCCATAAAGGTTGATTTGCCCCATAAGATGTTCCATAATAAAATATACTCCACATAATGCTCCATAAAGGTTGATAGCCCCATAAGATTTTCCATAATAAAATATGCCCCATATAATGCTCCATAAAGGTTGATGGCCCCATAAGATGCTCCATAATAATATATTCCCCATATAATGCTCCATAAAGGTTGATGGCCCCATAAGATGCTCCATAATAAAATATGCCCCATATGCTGCTGCTATTAAAAAAAAATGACATTCTCACCTCTCGTCGCTGGGGGCCAGGCGGGGACATCGGCGTACTATGGGTGCCAGGGGCTGCTGTGGCCGTTTGCTCAGGCCCCAGGCACTTGCTATATTCACCTGTCCCCGTTCCACTCCCGCGCGCCCCTCTGTCTTCCGGCTCTCTGCAGTGACTGTACAGGCAGAGGGCGCGCACTAAGCATGTCATCTCGTTCTTTGACCTGAATTTCAGTGCAGAGAGCTGGAAGACACAGCGGCCCTCGGCAGTGGAACGGGAACTGATGAATATCGCAAGTGCCTGGGGCCTGAGCCAGTGGCGACACTGGCACCTGGCCCCCATAACGCGTCGGTGTCCCCGCCTGCTCAGGACACCGGCACCTGGCCCCCAGCGACGATAGGTGAGTATGTCATTTTTTTATCGCAGGGACCGTGACTTGTGTACAAGTCGAGGGGGGGGGTCTTTTTCAGCTAAAAAAGGGGGCTGAAAAACTCAGCTTATACACGAGTATATACGGTATTAGCTGTCATAGCTAAAGTGATCTACCATTGAAGTCATGTCAGCTCTTCCGTGGTTTTGAAGATCACTTCAGAGAGTACAGTATTTTTACAATTTACTGCTGCTAGCTGAAACAAAAATCTAAAAATAAAATATAGAATGGCAAATGACTTGTTACTGCTACCTGATTATTTTGTGTCTTTGTGTTGTAGTACAAGTTTCACATACAAAATAACCTTGCACACATTGCTATTTTTACATTTGCTCTTTAATTTTACAAGAACTAACAACTGTGCACATTGTATGCTGTCAATAAGTTGTAGAGCTGATGACTACATATAGTACTCAAACCAATTAGTCACTAGTAGTTAGCAGCATGTCTACAATATCTGAAGTCACCAGTAATTGACAGCCTGTCCACAAAATTTGTGGTCATCAGTATTTGCCAGTATGTCCATAATATCTGTGGTTACCAGTATGTTGTCAGTATGTCCACAATATCTATGGTCACCAGTATTTGGCAGTATATTTCCAATATCTACGGTCATCAGTATTTGGTAGTATGTCCACAATATCTGAGATCGCCAGTATTTTGGCCGTATGTCCAGAATATCTGAAGTCCCCAGTATTTTGGCCGTATGTCCAGAATATCTGAGGTCGCCAGTATTTGGCCGTATGTCCAGAATATCTGAGGTCACCAGTATTTTGGCCGTATGTCCACAATATCTGAGGTCACCAGTATTTTGGCCGTATGTCCACAATATCTGAGGTCGCCAGTATTTTGGCCGTATGTCCACAATATCTGAGGTCGCCAGTATTTTGGCCGTATGTCCACAATATCTGAGGTCGCCAGTATTTTGGCCGTATGTCCACAATATCTGAAGTCGCCAGTATTTTGGCCGTATGTCCACAATATCTGAGGTCGCCAGTATTTTGGCCGTATGTCCACAATTTTGGCCGTATGTCCACAATATCTGAGGTCGCCAGTATTTTGGCCGTATGTCCACAATGTCTGAGGTCGCCAGTATTTTGGCCGTATGTCCACAATATCTGAGGTCGCCAGTATTTTGGCCGTATGTCCACAATTTTGGCCGTATGTCCACAATATCTGAGGTCGCCAGTATTTTGGCCGTATGTCCACAATATCTGAGGTCGCCAGTATTTTGGCCGTATGTCCACAATATCTGAGGTCGCCAGTATTTTGGCCGTATGTCCACAATATCTGAGGTCGCCAGTATTTTGGCCGTATGTCCACAATATCTGAGGTCGTCAGTATTTTGGCCGTATGTCCACAATTTTGGCCGTATGTCCACAATATCTGAGGTCGCCAGTATTTTGGCCGTATGTCCACAATATCTGAGGTCGCCAGTATTTTGGCCGTATGTCCACAATATCTGAGGTCACCAGTATTTTGGCCGTATGTCCACAATATCTGAGGTCGCCAGTATTTTGGCCGTATGTCCACAATATCTGAGGTCGTCAGTATTTTGGCCGTACGTTCACAATATCTGTGGTTGCCAGTATTTGTCAGTATGTTCACAAAATCTTTTGTCATCAGTATTTGGCAGTATCTCTACAATATCAGAGGCCATCAATTGTTGGTGGTATGTCCATAATTTCTGAGGTGATTAATAGTTGGTAGTATGTCCATACTATCTGTGATAATCAATAGTTGACTGCATGTTCACAATATCTAAAGTCACAAGTAATTGGCATCTTGTCCACAGAATCTGTAGTCACAAGTATTTGGCAGTATGTCTACGATGTCTGTCATCATCAGTACTTGGCAGTATGTCCACAATATTTATGGTCATCAGTATTTGTCAGTATCGCCACAATATCGGAGGCTAACAATAGTTAGCAGTATATCCACAATATCTGAGGTCATCAATAGTTGGTGGTATGTCCACAATATCTGTGGTCATCAATAGTTTGCAGTATATCCACAATATCTGTGGTTGCCAGTAGTTGGCGGTATGTCCTGCTATTTATATGAACGAGTGTTGCAGAATTTGTCATGTCTTCATGGCCATTGGGGGAATAACCAAAACGGCATTGTTCATGACTTTTTCATAATACCTCTCCTAGATTTCATATCTAGTTTTTATAACCTGTGCATGATATACTGAATATGTCTCTTTTTCTAGGACCTTTTTGGTGTAAGCATGATTGTACCATTACTGAACCATCATATGAAATCACTTGGGGCAAGTCCCACTACAGCAGGTATAATAGGTAAGAACCTTAATTACCACACTTTACAAATTGTAAGGCCACGTTCACACGTTCAGTATTTAGTCAGTTTATTACCTCAGTATTTGTAAGCCAAAACCAGGAGAGGAACAATCAGAGGAAAAGTATAATAGAAACACGTCACCACTTCTGAATTTATCACCCACTCCTGGTTTTTGCTTACAGATACTGATATCAAATACCGACCAAATACTAAATGTGAACGTGGCCCACTAATGCAGTGTTTTTAAAGAAAAATATTTTAACTTTTCTTTTAACCACATGACATCTTGTCTGTCGATTTTCATTTTTGTACTTTGATTTTTTTCAGTCACGTTCTTTTATGTTTCTGTCGACACAGCTATATAAGGGCTTGTTTTCTGTGGGATAATTTGTAGTTTTGAACAATATGTTTTACCATACAATGTACTAAAAAACACAGAAAATTTCAAGTGCAGTGAAATGATAAAAAAAAATGCCGTTCCTCTCCAATGTTTTTTCGGTTGTTTTTACGGTGTTAATTTCATGGTTAACCCCTTTACCCCCAAGGGTGGTTTGCACGTTAATGACCCAGCCAATTTTTACAATTCTGACCACTGTCCCTTTCTGAGGTTATGACTCTGGAACGTTTCAATGGATTTTGGCGATTCTGAGATTATTTTTTCGTGACATATTGTACTTCACGATAGTGGTAAATTATCTTCGATATAACTTGCGTTTATTTGTGAAAAAAATGGAAATTTGGGGAAACTTTTGAAAATTTTGCAATTTTTATGCCCTTAAATCAGAGATGTATATTGCACAAAATAGTTAATAAATGACATTTCCCACATGTTTACTTTACCTCAGCACAATTTTGGAACCCAAATTTGTTTTTGTTAGGAAGTTATAAGGGTTAAAAGTTGACCAGCAATTTATCATTTTTACAGCACCTTTTATTTTTTTAGGGACCACATCACATTTGAAGTCACTTTGAGGGGTCTACATGATAGACAATGCCCAAAAGTGACACCATTCTAAAAACCAGGGTGGATAAAAATCATGATTTTTTTAAAAAAATCAAAAAAATCGGATTTTTTTGATTTAAATCGGATTTTTTTGATTTAAATCGGATTTTTTTGATTTAAATAGGATTTTTTAATCAAGTTGTACACAAGCAAAACTTTGTCTTTTTGCAAATCAAATTATTTTACACAAATGAAAATATTAAAACAGTTGATGATTATGAAACCTAATAATTTTTATTTGCACTATTAAACAATCAGAATTGAACTACAGAGAGTAAGTACTTTTTAACAATAGCTTATCTCTAACGTTTGAAGTAAGCAAACATCTTCAGTGAATACATCAGTCCTTTAAGCCTACTGTTTATTTAGGACTTTTAATAGGAAAACTAGTTGTCCTGCTTTAGCAGTTCCTAAGCGGTTTCGGACTGTTGTGTGCACAAAACCAAATGAAGAAAACAATCTCTCTACTCCTGCCGATGAAGCCGATGCAGTCAGTAACTGAGTAGCTACATTTATTATCTTCGCTGGAAGAACAAGTGATTGCGACTTCCACCAGTCCAGTGGTTTTAGTTCATTAACGACGTTATCTGCAAACATGTATTTTTGAAATGGTGCAGATTCACACTTCAATTTCAGCACAGTTGCCACAATGTCATGGTTAGTATTGGCGAGCCACTCCATTGCAGAGTTGATTTCCGCCTCAGATAGTTTTTTCCCTCTGTAGATAGGATGCAAGATATTGGCTAAATAGTGTTCTTCTTTTAATGCTTGGTCCTTGCGGTGGTGTATTGCAACCTTTACATTGTTTGAGAGGTTCAAGCGATCTAGCGAACCTTCTAAATCTTTCCAAACTTCTGTGGCATCAGCTATGGTTGCAGTATCTTTCTGCATTTTATCCAACGCAATAGATATTGGCTTTAACCTTTCCAAAAGGTCCTCGGCATTTCTCTTCACACCAAGATTTAATACTTTGCTTCGTATATTAGCATCAATTTTATCCCGATGTGTTTCGCAAATGGACACTAATTTTGACCAGTTGTTAATAAACAGTTCCAAGCATTCAGCCAAGGTATTCCATCTAACATCTTGTGGTAGGTAACATTTCCTTGTAGGTTGCATGTGCAAAATGATTATTGCGGAAATATTTAACAATTTCTACAACATGTTCCTTGACACCCGAAATATGCAGGTCTTTTGCCAAAAGATGCAACAAATGGGCAGAACAACCGTATGTAATGACATTTGTGTCATCCTCATGTGCCAGTTCTGCTCGCATTTTTGCCACATTGCTTGCGTTATCAGTAACTAAGCTCCTTACTTTACATCCAAACTGTTCTTGGCATTGGTGAATTGAGTTCTTAGCAATTTCAAGTAAATATTCAGCAGTATGTGAATTTCCAGATGTGTCGATTGTGTCTGTAAGGTAAGTTTCACCATCTTCTGTTGTGACACAAGTGCAAATTATGGGGTCGTTGTGGATGTTGCTCCACACCATCCAAGCTCATGTTAACAACTTTGTCTTTCAAATATTTTGTACAAGCCGCTCTTTCTTTGTCGTATACAGCCTGAAGATGTTTTCCTGAGATATCAAATCTACTTGGTGGTTTGTAGCCTGGTCTTATTCCTTCGATCATTTGTACAAACAATGGGTGTTCAACTAGTCGGAAAGAAGAATTGGTTGCAAATATGAATTTAGCAATTAATTCATCAAAATGTTCTTTCTGGCTCGTCGTAGTCTTTAAGAGGAATTTTTCTACACTTTGCACGCAAAGTTTTTTGTTGGGCTGCTTTGTTGAAGTTGTACCCAGATATTGATTGTCACGTGCAGCACAAGCCATATTTGACCCTGAAAGCACAGTAATTAAAAATATAATTTGACTGCGTATTTGAAGAAATATAACGAAAATATTTTGAAACAAACTTTTTGAACAATGTAATGGTCCTCGTCCTATAAGGGCTGTCTCAAAAGTTATGCTACTCAAGTTTCCGGTGAAGTTGCTGTAATACTAGTAATATCAGAGCAACTGAAAAAAATTATGTCACAAAAGTTTTAAAAATGTTTTTTTAAAAAAATGGTCAATTTGGCAGACTTCAAAAGTGAATTGTAGCCTACAATAAAAAAAAAAATAGGCGTATACACACTCTTTTATTTTTACTTAACGTTAATCTTCTGTGAAATATTGCCTTAACATAAATTTAAATTCTATACTCCAGAACTAGTGCTAGAAATTTTTCTTTTCATAGACTTTAACCATCCCAGTAAAACGTCTGTTAAAATAGGTTGTAATTGCCAGACTTACCACTAGTGCTAGGGTCCTGGTGCATAAGAAGCTGTGGGGGTTCATTGACATTAGTTGTATCACTATCAACATCTTCATTTCCCTTCTGGTTGCAGTTTTCATAATGTGATTTCAAACGGCAAACAAGTCCTTGGATATCCTTTTGACAGTATTTGCACTTTGCTCTCCCACCTTCTTTCCAAGCTCTGCTGGCATCTCAACAAAATGAACCCAAATAGGGTCTCTCTTACGACCTGCCATGGCTCACGCAGATCACTTCTGAAGTTTGATTGTTACTACAGCCAAGTACTGCTGACTGACTATCCAACAAGTTTGGGCATGTCAACTGAATGGAAAAAGAAACTGAAACCAAGCTACAGAAAGTGAAACCAAGCTAGAAGTGTGGAGTTAATTGAACAATGATTGAAAGTTTTAGATTTTAATCGTGATTTATTAAAAAAATCTTTTGATTTAAATCAGTGATTTAAATCATGATTAAAATCACGATTTAAATCGATCTGATTTAAATAGAAAAAAATCATTTGATTTAAATCATGATTTAAATCGTTGATTTAAATCGGCGTGATTTAAATCAATCCACCCTGCTAAAAACTACACTCCTGAAGGTGCTCAAAACCACAGTCAAGAAGTTTATTAACCCTTCAACCCTTGCTTAACAGGAATTTTTGGAATGTTTAAAAAAAAATGAACATTTTTTTTTTTTTACATTTTACTTCAGATCCAATTTTTTTTTATTTTACCAAGGGTGATAGGAGAAATTAGACCGTAAAAGTTGTTGTGCAATTTGTTTTTCAATATTTTTATTGGATTTTAACAGGGGAAGGAGAAAGTAGGGAAGAGTGGGGGGGGAGGATAAGCAAGGTAAGTAAAGGGGAAGGGACAGAGGTAACAAACATAACATACACAAGATGAATGTCTAGCAACATACAGGGTGGATTGATTTAAATCACGCCGATTTAAATCAACTATTTAAATCATGATTTAAATCAAATTATTTTTTCTATTTAAATCAGATCGATTTAAATCGTGATTTTAATCATGATTTAAATCACTGATTTAAATCAAAAGATTTTTTTTATATAAATCATGATTAAAATCTAAAACTTTCAATCATTGTTCAATTAACTCCACACTTCTAGCTTGGTTTCACTTTCTGTAGCTTGGTTTCAGTTTCTTTTTCCATTCAGTTGACATGCCCAAACTTGTTGGATAGTCAGTCAGCAGTACTTGGCTGTAGTAACAATCAAACTTCAGAAGTGATCTGCGTGAGCCATGGCAGGTCGTAAGAGAGACCCTATTTGGGTTCATTTTGCTGAGATGCCAGCAGAGCTTGGAAAGAAAGGTGGGAGAGCAAAGTGCAAACACATCGGGATAAAATTGATGCTAATATACGAAGCAAAGTATTAAATCTTGGTGTGAAGAGAAATGCCGAGGACCTTTTGGAAAGGTTAAAGCCAATATCTATTGCGTTGGATAAAATGCAGAAAGATACTGCAACCATAGCTGATGCCACAGAAGTTTGGAAAGATTTAGAAGGTTCACTAGATCACTTGAACCTCTCAAACAATGTAAAGGTTGCAATACACCACCGCAAGGACCAAGCATTAAAAGAAGAACACTATTTAGCCAATATCTTGCATCCCATCTACAGAGGGAAAAAACTATCTGAGGCGGAAATCAACTCTGCAATGGAGTGGCTCGCCAATACTAACCATGACATTGTGGCAACTGTGCTGAAATTGAAGTGTGAATCTGCACCATTTCAAAAATACATGTTTGCAGATAACGTCGTTAATGAACTAAAACCACTGGACTGGTGGAAGTCGCAATCACTTGTTCTTCCAGCGAAGATAATAAATGTAGCTACTCAGCTACTGACTGCATTGGCTTCATCGGCAGGAGTAGAGAGATTGTTTTCTTCATTTGGTTTTGTGCACACAACAGTCCGAAACCGCTTAGGAACTGCTAAAGCAGGACAACTAGTTTTCCTATTAAAAGTCCTAAATAAACAGTAGGCTTAAAGGACTGATGTATTCACTGAAGATGTTTGCTTACTTCAAACGTTAGAGATAGGCTATTGTTAAAAAGTACTTACTCTCTGTAGTTCAATTCTGATTGTTTAATAGTGCAAATAAAAATTATTAGGTTTCATAATCATCAACTGTTTTAATATTTTTATTTGTGTAAAATAATTTGATTTGCAAAAAGACAAAGTTTTGCTTGTGTACAACTTGATTAAAAAATCCTATTTAAATTAAAAAAATCCGATTAAAATCAAAAAAATCCGATTTAAATAAAAAAAATCCGATTATTTTGATTTTTTTAAAAAAAATCATGATTTTTATCCACCCTGGCAACATATTAGCCAGAATATATGAAGGGATGCAACCCTTTAGTACAGTAATATTGCAAATAAACGACTCGTATTATACAATTTAAGGTATAGTGAAAACAATAACATAACATTCCTAAAGATCGAGAGATAAGAGACACCAATGAGAGAATTGAGCAAGAAAGGTAGTTAGACAGGTCGCCAATTAGTTCAGAAATCTGTCAACTTATCATGGCAAAGGAGGCGGAAAAGACTGGTCCCACTTAGACCACTTCTTACCAAATTGATTATTAGATAATGCGAATTTAAGTTCAATTGCTCTATGTTGAGAGATTAATTTGATAATTTCGCTAGAATTAGATAGTGTTTGACTCTTCCAGTGGAAACCAATCGAATTTTTTGCAACTAAGCAAATATGTAAAATTATTAACTTTAAAGAATTGTTCAAAAGTTCACTATCTAAGGAGAGCAAAGCTAGTTGTGGTGTAAGAGAAAATTTGGTTCCTGACAGTTTGGTAATTATGCAAGTGATCTGAGACCAAAAGGCAACAACTGAGGGACAGTTCCAGAATACATGGAATATATCGCCTTTTTGTCCACAGTTCCTATACATGGCTAATCAGAAATGTAGACCAGAAGTCAGTGAGAATGACTATAAGATTAATGGGAAAAACACTGCTCAAGTAGAACGCACAGGCAGAACTACCTCAATAAAGTGGGGTTAATGAATGTGGGTGGGAATAGAGGGAAAACCTCATCGCAGTGTATAAAACAGAGGCCCCCGCCTCATAGGAGATGTTTCCATAATGAGGAAATCTCAACCATTGCTGGGTTGAGAAGAATCCAGTGAGCTGAGGAAGTTGAATCCTTCATCCGGAGTGAAGATTGGAATTGTTCTTCCCCTGTAAAGGATCAAAAGTTTCAGCGGAAAGCCCCACTTGTAAATAATTCCTTTGTCACGAAGGGCTGCAGTAATATTCCTAAAGTTCTTCCGTGCCTCCAGTGTGTCCTTGGATAGATCAGGAAAAACCTTTAGGTCTTTGTGTGGTTCGGGGAATGTTTTTTGGTCTTTCAAATAGTTGAGAATCCTTTCTTTCGTTTGAAAGAAATGCACTCTGAGAATAGTGTCCCTCGGAAGATCAGTAGAAAGTTTAGGAGGTCTCGGCAACCTGTGGGCTCTATCAATTGTTAAGTCCGCCTCTGAGAGGTCAGGTAAGGCCTGCTTGAAAATAGTTTTGATATGATTCGATAGACCCTCTTGGGTGACACTTTCCGGAATACCTCTGATCTTCAAATTATTCCGACGACCTCTGTCTTCAAGATCTGTCAGTTTGGCTCGAAGTTTGCGAACTTCTGATGTAAGATAATCCAGTTCATCATAGGTAATTGAGGATCTATGTTCCAACCTATTTATCCGATCTTCATGTTTAGATAACTGCTTATCGATCTTATCAATTTTTTCACAGAACTTTTGAAAATTAGAGTCCAAGTCAGCTTTCATCTTTCTGCTATGTAAGTCAAGCTTACTATCCATTATAGCGCTCAGCTTGCTTACTATGGAATCCAAAAAGGTCTCCTGGTTGGGTTGGCCCATTATCATAGAGTGTGGAGATATGTGTGAGGTTGCCGGGTTTACACCCAGATGGGGCCCAGAGTCATCATGCTTGATTCTGCTTTTTGCAGGGGACTGATTGGGTGAAGTATCGCTAGATTCAGCGTCATCTTCAGCTTCCAAGGTCTCCCTGGAGAAGGAGAATTTCTCATTCCAATCCCCTGGGTTTTTCCTTTTTAAATTTAATGAGGAGTCCATTTTTACTGGAGTTGGTTTACTCCCTAGGGGTTTAGAGTTAACCTTGTGGTCTGGAGGATGATAGTTATCCCCACGTGGTGACCGAGACCTGCGTCTGGGCGAACTTAGGGTATTAACCCGGTCCCTAGTTTGGTTACGATGTCCGAAGGATTTATCCTGTTTTGGGCCAACTTGTGGTTAGGATGGTGTTGTGGGGTTAGTTTCCCCTTAAATTTTTGGTTACTCATGCTTTTGATTCCCCGAGTGACTTGAAGTTGTCTGTGATATGGATCTGTTTTAATGGCACTATGGCTTCTGTGCCTAGGTTTTTGTGTAGCTGTATAATTTATGCTGCTTGCACTAGGATGTGAGGTCGCACCAGGGGAGAAGGAGTAGGAAGAGTAGGGAGGAGGTGTGGAGGATCCTCTGTGGATCTCCTCAGTCAGTATGTACCTGTCAGAATACTGCAGCTGGAAGGTGGCCCGCCCTTCTGCCTTTTGTAGGAGACAGGGCGTCTGAAACAAAGTGCCGAAACTGCAGCGCGTCGTAGCTGATGTTATTAAGCCCTGGAGCTTGCTTTACTGTGTCACCTGAGGCACAGGGCGCCGAATTATAAGTAAATAGTCAGTCTAAGCAGCTATTGCCGTGCGTTGTTCTGCCTTCCGACCGCTCTTCTGCTGAGAGACCAAGTGGTACTATGTAACGGAGCCTCAGCTGTTTGCGGCTAGGTTGCCTGAGCGTCGCCTCACGCTTTCTGTGCTGTTGCTACGTTGGCGTGTGGGAGCCGGCTGTGACAGAACTCTGTGGCCGCTTATATCCAGGGCACAGGCTCTATTTGGGTAAGCTGGGGAAGTCGGCCGATTTGTGTTACCGCCAAAGATTCAGCGCCGGAGGGAGGGGGAGAGCGGTACATCAGAGGGCGCATGTCTCTTACCCTTTGTATACTGGGCTGTCTCCTCTGCTGAGTGTCGGATATACGGTGGCGATGTGTCACTTCAGCGTCGTTGTCTCCTTCTTGAGTGTCGCCAATGATGCAGCTGCCGCCCTGGATCGCCTTCTGCTGCCTGTCGCTCCTTCTCCTACCCTCGGTAGGTCGGGCTGTCTCCTCTCTCTTGCAGTGGTATCCTCTGCGCTGATAAAATCATTAACACCGCTGTTAGGCTATAGGAGCAGCCTGGTGGAGTAGGCCTCTGTTTATACGTTCACTTCTGACAGGTCTGGATCGCTGGTTTTCGCATCAAAGTGATCCTTTTGCTGTTGGGGACCTGTTCCGGGAGTTTTTAAGCTTGAATGTTTGTTTTTTGTCGAGATATAAGTAGAATTAGGAGGTTTTCCCTCAGAGCTCCCAAATCCTGTGTCCTACATGTGCAAGGACATAGGCCACGCCCCAGTTGTTGTGCAATTTGTCCTGAGTACGCTGTTACCTCATATGTGGAGGGAACCACTATTTGGACGCATGGCAAAGCTCGGAATGGAAGGAGCGCCGTTTGACTTTTTCAGCTCAGAATTGGCTGGAATTGAGATCGGACGCCATGTCGCGTTTGGAGAGCCTCTGATGTGCCTAAACAGTGGAAACCCCCCACAAGTGACACCATTTTTGACAGTAGACCCCCTAAGGAACTTATCTAGATGTGTGGTGAGCACTTTGAACCCCCAAGTGCTTCACAGAAGTTTATAACGTAGAGCTGTAAAAATAAAAAATCATATTTTTTCCACCGAAATGATCTTTTCGCCCCCAATTTTTTATTTTCCCAAGAGTAACAGGAATAATTGGACCCCAAAAGTTGTTGTGCAATTTGTCTTGAGTATGCTGATACCCCATATGTGGGGGTAAACCACTGTTTGGGTGCATGGTAGAGCTCGGAAGGGAAGGAGCACTGTTTAACTTTTCAGCGTAGAATTGTCTGGAATTGAGATCAGACGCCATGTCACTTTTGGAGAGCCCTTGATGTGCCTAACAGTGGAAACCCCCCCAATTCTAACTCCAACCATAACCCCAACACACCCCTAACCTTAATCCCAACCATAACCCTAACCACAAACCTAACCCTAACACCAACACACCCCTAACCCTAATCCCAACCCTAATCCCAACAGTAACCGTAATCCAAACCCTAACCCCAACTCTAGCCCCAACCCTAAGCCTGACTTTATCCCCAACCCTAACTTTAGCCCCAACCCTAACCCTAACTTTAGCCCCAACTCTAACCCTAACTTTAGACCTAACCCTAACCCTAATGGGAAAATGGAAATAAATACATTTTTTATTTTATTATTTTTCCCAACTAAGGGGGTGATAAAGAGGGGTTTTATTTACTATTTATAGCAGGTTTTTATGTTTGGCAGCTGTCACACACTAAAAGACGCTTTTTATTGCAAAAAATAGCTTTTGCATCACCACATTTTGAGAACTATAATTTTCTCATATTTTGGCCCACAGAGTCATGTGAGGTCTTGTTTTTTGCAGGACGAGTTGACGTGTTTATTGGTACCATTTTCTGGCACATGACATTTTTTGATCACTTTCTATTCTGATTTTTGGGAGACAGAATGAGCAAAAAACAGCAGTTCATGAATTTCTTTGTGTGGGGGGCGTTTACACCGTTCCGCGTGTGGTAAAATTGATAAGGCAGTTTTATTCTTCGGTTTAGTATGATTACAGCGATACATCATTTATATCATTTTTTTATGTTTTGGCGGTTTTATATAATAAAAACTATTTTATAGAAAAAATAATTGTTTTTGCGTCACTTTATTCTGACAGCTATAACTTTTTTATTTTTCGTTGATGATGCTGTATGGCGGCTTGTTTTTTGCGGGACAAGATGACGTTTTCAGCTGTACCATATTTATTTATATCCGTCTTTTTGATCACGTGTTATTCCACTTTTTGTTCGGCGGTATGATGATAAAGCATAGTTTTTTGCCTTGTTTTTTTATGGGGTTCACTAAAGGGGTTAACTAGTGGGACAGTTTTTTAGGTCGGGTCGTTACGGACGCGGCAATACCAAATATGTGTACTTTTATTGTTTAGATTTTTTTATTCAAATATTTATTTAGTGATAGAATAAATATATTTTTTTTATTATTTTTTATTATTTTTTTAAAATATTTTAACAATTATTTAAAAAAATTTTTTTTATTTAATTGTTACTTTTACACTTTGTCCCACTATGGCACAATAATTTTGTGCAGGCTGATTGCTTCTACAGCAAGCAGATGAAGCAGCATCTGCATGCTACAGAAGCTGTCAGCGCTGCAGTTTCTGTACACTGACCTGTGAGACTTCCTGACATGCACTGCGCATGACAGGTAGTTTCACAGCTCTGGAGACCCGAATTTCGTCATAACGACATTGCGTCTCCATAGCAGCGATCGGTACCCCGCGTAACGCGGCGGGGTCTCCGATCCAAAGGCAGATGGTCTGTCAGCCCCTGTGCTGGCTCCGGAATGCTGCGATCATGTTTGATCACTGTGTTCCGCAGGTTAAAGTGCCGGGAGCTGTCTGTGACCGCTCCTGGCACTTAGTGCCAGGTGTCAGTTGAGAATCAACTGACATCCGGCCGTGATCGCACATAACGTACTATCCTGTCCAAGGGAATTAAGTCCCAGGTCACATGGACGGAATAGTACGTCCGATGGCAGAAAGGGGTTAAATGACCTGTTAACATGATTCTCCAGGTCAATACGATTACGGTTATACTAAAGTTGTTTAG
The DNA here is from genome assembly GCA_033576555.1 of Oophaga sylvatica. Classification (NCBI taxonomy): domain Eukaryota; kingdom Metazoa; phylum Chordata; class Amphibia; order Anura; family Dendrobatidae; genus Oophaga; species Oophaga sylvatica. The sequence goes on along the minus strand of JARQOD010000002.1, from coordinate 275,834,123 downwards.
TTTTTTGTAATTTGGAAATTTGTAAAGAAAATATTTTGTGCCTTCATATTCTGAAGAAACGTATAACGTTTTATTTTTCAGTTGATGGACCTGTGTACTTGTACTGTGTATGGTGAACTGATGTCTTTATTTGCACCATTCTTGATTATATATAACAGTTTGATCACTTTTTGTTGCACTTTTTAGGGATCAACCGAAAACAGCAGTACTCACATTTTCAATTTTGCATCTTTTTACAGCAATTACCATACAGGTTAATTCTATTGTAATGTAGTGCTCCAGCAAATTCTATAAGATTTTGCCTCAACTACTGTTGTAATCTGTGAAAAAGGTAGAAACGGTAGCATCATGTCAGTTACTATGAATATCGATAAACGAAAAAAAATTGGTTTGGTACCGTGTTAGCCAGTAGAAAAAAGCATATAGAGTGCTTTCAGTTGGAGAAGCAATATAGGAATCTTGTGGGTATGATACCTTTTAATGGCTAACAAAATATAGTTTAAGATATTAAAGGGCAAGCTTTCGAGACTGCTTATGTCTCTTCATCAGGCTGGTGTCTAGCCTGATGAAGAGACGTAAGCAGTCTCGAAAGCTTGCCCTCTAATATCTTAAACTATATTTTGTTAGCCATTAAAAGGTATCATACCCACAAGATTCCTATTTTGCTTCTCCCACTGAAAGCACTCTATATGTTTTTAGTTACTATGAATATCAACATGTATTTTTAGTTCTAAATAGACAGGTGAGAAGTTAATATTGACAATAAATTAATTCTTTGCTTTTGGAACTAATCGATGTGAATACTTTTCCATCCAATTATGACAAGAGCATTCTTAAGGTGATACCTTTATTGGCTAACCAGAAAATTATATGTTCGCAAGCTTTCAGAGCGCAGAGGCTCCTTCTTCAGGCAAGATTACATTTGTAATCTTGCCTGAAGAAGGAGCCTCTGCGCTCTGAAAGCTTGCGAACATATAATTTTCTGGTTAGCCAATAAAGGTATCACCTTAAGAATGCTCTTGTCATAATTGGATGGAAAAGTATTCACATCGATTTTTCTGGCTAACACGGTACCACAATATTATTTATTATTGTACACTTTTGGAACTAACAAATATTCTTCTTTTAGGTTCCTGTTATGGTATCCTCCAGCTCTTTTCTAGCTCGATTGTGGTAAGATTCACATAGAAAGCTACTATTACCAACACCTTGATTGACCCTTCAAAACATGTTATTTGAGGACATCCCCACCCCAGTTTATTCCGTTTCCTGATTCAGTCCACAGAGTCTCTAAGGCCCCCGTCTCACATAGCGACACACCAGCGATCCCGACAACGAGCAGGATCGCTGGTGTGTCCCTACATGATCTCTGCTGAGCTGCCAAACAGGCAGCGATCAGGACAGCGACACTGCGGGTAACAAGCGACGCACGTCGCCTAGTTACCCGCAGTGTACGTTGGATACCAGCGCACTGATGCAGGGAGCTGGTAACCAAGGTACACGTCGGGTTTCCAGGCACAGCCCTGCGCCTGGAAACCTGAAGTGTACCTTGGTTACCAGGAGATCGCTGGTCTCCTGCCTGTCACACGCAGCGATGCGTGCTGGCCAGCGGGAGACCAGCTATCAAAAAAAAAAGTCCTGGCATTTCTGACACGACCAGCGATTCACAGCAGGGGCCTGATCGCTGGTACGTGTCAGACATAGCGAGATCGCTGCTGAGATCGCTGTTTAGCAGCGATCTCGGTAGCGATCTCACTATGTGAGACGGGCCCTTAAATGCAAACTTGTATTTGTCAAAGTGAAAGTTTCCCTCTAAGCTACTACTTGTATTGTGCATACAAAGGGGGTAAAGCTATCAGGCTGCCCTGAACCACTTTGCCTTGTTAGCGCAATGCTATAAAAGTGAAACTGTCATCATAAAATAACCTTCTGTTTAATTCAGGTTTTTGTGTTACATGTACTGTGGATATAAATGTCTACACACCCAGGGATTCTTTCACCCCATTTTGGCTATATCAGATAAAGATATGCCTGGATAGTGCGCCCCATAAGTAACATATCGGTATCTATCATATATCCTGACACCCCCCGTTTTCATGCCCAAATACCTTTGTAAAGTTCGGTTTTCTGTATGCTAATATGGGCGGTCCGGTCCGGAGGGCAGTGTATTTTGCTTCCTCCCCCCCCCCCCGCTCCTCGGCTTCTCTTGCGCCTGCGCAGTGTGCTTTGCCCAACAGTGGGCAAAGCATAAAATCATTACAGCGCACGCGCAACTATTTTCGGTCACTTTCCTTGCCCCGGAAGCCGTCCAAGGCAAGCAGTCATTTCCGGGTCAAGGAAAGAGTTGCGCATGTGCTGTAATGATTTTATGCTTTGCCCGCTGTTGGGCAAAACACACTGCGCAGGTTCGGGGGATTTTAAAACGCGCAATCGCGGGAACACTACGCCGTCTGTGCTATGCACAGACGGACCTATGCAAGAGAAGCCGGGGGGCGGGGAGGAAGCAAGAAACACCGCCCTCCGGACCGCCCAGATTAGCATACAGAAAACCGAACTTTACAAAGGTATTTGGGCATGAAAACGGGGGTGTCAGGATATATGATAGATACCGATAGGTTACTTATAGGACGCACTATTCAGGCATATCTTTATCTGATATAGCCAAAATGGGGTGACAGATTCCCTTTAAAATGCCAGGTTTTGTCATTTCAGAACTTTTTCCCACCTTTAATGCTGACCGTGGCATTTAACTCGTGCTTCTGGCCATTGGGCCGGAAATCTGCTCACCGGTGTGCCCATCACGTGATCGCAGGTCACCGGTTCATTGGCATGATAACCAGAGGTCTCCTGTAGACCTCTATGGTTGTTACTGCCAGCTTGCGGTGAGCGCCACCCGGTGGTTGGAACTCATAGCAAGTAATTCTGCTATATAGAGGCGATCTGATCATCAGTTGAGGCAGCTTCTAGTCTCTCATGGAGCATGCCAAAAGTAAAAAAAAAAAAAAAAAAATGGTTTTAAAATTATAAAAAAAATAAATATATAAAAGTTCAAATCACCCCCCTTTCACCCCATTCAAAATAAAACAATAAAAAAAATCAACATACACATATTTGGTAATGCCGCGTTCAGAATCACCCGATCTAGCAATACAAAAAGATTAACCTGATCGCTAAATGGTGTAGCTAGAAAAAAGTCAAAACGTCAGAATTAATTTTTTTTTGTTGCTGCGACAATGCAATAAAATGCAATAACGGGCGATCAAAAGATCGTATCTGCACCAAAATGGTATCATTTTCGAGATCACGAAAAGTGGAGCCGCTATGGGTCTCGGAAAATGGCGCAATTTTTTTTTTAAATAAAGTTTGGAATTTTTTTTCACCACTTAGATAAAGAAGAACCTAGACATGTTTGGTGTCTATAAACTCATAATGACCTGCAGAATCATAATGACAGGTCAGTTTTAGCATTAAGTGAATCTAGTAAAAAAGCCAAACAAAAAACGAGCGTGGGATTGCACTTTTTTTTGCAATTTCACCGCACTTGGAATTTTTTTCCCGTTTTCTAGTACACAACATGGTAAAACCAATGGTGTCGTTCAAAAGTACAACTCATCCCGCAAATAACAAGCCCTCACACGGCCATATTGACGGAAAATGAAAAAGTTATGGCTCTGAGAATAAGGGGAGCAAAAAACGCAAAGCCGAAATACCTCCGGTCATGAAGGGGTTAAGTTTCATACAGGGTTAATCAGAATTAAAAATAAAAGAAAAACTGTTCAAATTTTTACACTAGCCACTGAGACTATTATTTAGACTCAAACTTCCTATTGTGTAAAGAAATAGCACATGTACATTAGCCCCAATAGTCAGATCCCTGCCCAATCTTTTGTATTGAGCTATCTAGTGCGCCTGTGCAAAGGTCATTGAGAAGGGAGGAGGAGCAGGGTCAGGTGTGAACTCTCCCATGGTGATTGATGGCTCCTGTGATATCAGCTGTCTATAAAGATGGTACCTGCCATGTTGTAATACTGCTCCTGATAATATGGAACCGGGTGAAACTTCCTGAAGGCACAGTAAGTTTAAGTCTAAAATAAAAACAGAGGCCAGTGTGAAAATTGCTAGATTACTAATTTCAGTTTTTTTTAAATAAAGACCGTAATATAAAAAAGACATTGCCAAATAAAAAAAATGCATGTACCACAAAACCCGATTTAAACAATTAGTCATTTTCTGATGATCACTTCTATTTAATTTGGGCCAGAACCCCTGATTTAGAAGCAGCAGGGAGAAATTATCTTGGAATATAAGGTACAATGCTTCTGAAAAGAGAATATATAATTAAGGTGGCCTTAGAAAATTCAGTGGTAGAATATGGAGGTATGACTACCTTTCAAATGACAGCTAGTCTGTGAGTCCTCTAATGCTTCTTTGCTTAAGGCCATCACTTGACCAACAAACAAAAGCTTGGTCATCCCATGATAGATTTTTTATACCAGCATAAAAACCATTGGTTTCCACAGCACATCGTCCCCTGTAAACAGGAGATGTACTGCCGGTAATGAAGATATTCTATGGACAAAGAACAATAATATTAATGTTCTGTCTGTGCCCATGGGATTCTGTTGGTATGTCGAAACAGGCCAGTATATTAGCACCTACTGACTTGTGTATCGTCAGTCAGCTGTCGTTTAGCGCAGGTAAGTGGAAGTGGTAAGCTAAATCTCCAACTCCTCAATTTCCATGACACCAACTCCGACTCCACCAAAATGGGCTCCGACTCCACAGCCCTGGTTTAGCGGTCTGAATACCAGTGTAAGGCTGTGGTTCCACGGTCCGGAACCACAGCGCTTTGGACGGAGCGGAAATTCTGCTCCGTCTAAGCCCCGCCCCCTTTATGACGCGCGATCTTTCCGGAGGTGTTCAGGACACCTCCGGAACACCTCCGGAAAGAGCGCAGGGCTACATAGCCCTGTGTTAATACTGTTGCGGCGACGCACCGTCGCCGCAATACGCGAGGACATGCTGCGGTCTAAAAAGACGCGCCGCATGTCCGTTTACGCAGGTTTGCCACCTGCGTATTGTTACGCATAGTGGAGACGGGATTTCTTGAAATCCCCTCCACTATGCTGTAACATCTGGACGCTGCGTGTTTGGCGCTGCGCCAACGCACAGCGCCAAACACGCAGCGTATCTTGACCGTGGAAACTCACCCTAAACGCAGGGCTGGATCATACGACTGTCATCTGCAGGACTTTCCTCTCACTTCTGATCACACGACTTTCTCATGACTAAAGCCGGGTTTACACATGGAAATTCAGGCTATTAGAAGTGTGCCAATAGATTATCGACTGGCCCTCGTTTAGACAGACCGACGAAAATTCATGAGCAAGGAACGATTGTTAAAGATGACTTGTTACCAGGTTAAGAGCAGACAGTTTTGATTTTATTTTATCCTCCCTGTTCCTCGGAGTAGCCCGTTTTGATTTTTTTTTTTAAATCAACCATATGGTTCCAGAGATATGAGCTTTCACCAATGGTGTCTATAATCATGTAATCATGCACCAATCACATTGGGGGATATTTTTTCTGTTACATACCTGGTTAACCCCTCAAGGTTAATGGGCTGAAAACTGTGACAATTCTATGCAAGTATTCCAGCATTGCTCTGTGATGTAAATGGCCTGGATCTTATGTGAGCATCTGCCACTCTGAGCTTCATAAAGAGAGTATATGTGAGCTGACTCATTTTTTGTAATCTTGCAGCCATTAGCTTTTAGTCCTGTCCAGCCACAACTTTCTTTTATGTTTTCTCAGCTATATTTCCGGAATCTCTAATCAGAAGCTAGTCATACCAATACACCCTGTAAAATAAGAAGCATATGTGCCTCATGCCTCCCTCCATGCTGTCTATACAGTGGATCATAAATGTGAATAGACTGACAATATTGTACAGAGAGGAATTTTTTTATATATATATATATATATATATATATATATATATATATATATATTCACATTTATTGACATTCATATCTAACCCTTAGGCAGATGTAACTTATATTACTGTATATTGCTTTTTCATGATTTCTGTAAATGTATTACTTAATAGACCTGTCACCAGGTGAAAAATGGCCAGTTTTTGCTTTTATTTTATTTCTGCTGTTCCTTTGAGAATTTCACTTTTTTTCATTTTTTAAATCTGCCATATGGTTCCTGAAATAGGGGTCTTTTTATCCCGTGCTCATGTTTCTGGTCTTCACAGAATTTATTTAAGACCACCTCCCCTTAATCAAGACCTCCTCCCAGAAAAACCTGTACGCCACCTTTCCCTTGGTAAAGACCCATGAAAATTAACCCTAACTAAAAAGGCCCATGTCTTTGTAACATATTGTGGGTTTTAAAAAAAAGGAAAAAGCCGAATTCTCAGGGGAGCAGTGGAATAGTATAAGAGCAAACAAATGGCCTCTTTTGACCTGTACAGGTCGTCTTTGAGCTTTCATTTTTTTCGGAGTATACTGGCACTTGCTATTTTGGTGTTTGCCTTTGTTACTCCCCCACCCCATTGCGTTTCCTGCAATTTAACAAAAACACTGTAAGAGTGAGAGAAACCGCAACTGTCACCCCCTAGAGGACCACCTCTGTACTATATACTGTAGACTGTTCCTTTTTTTTTTTAAAGGTTCCTTGTTTCAAAGTTTTTTGTTCCATAGGCTAGTCTATCCGAGGAATAAAATAACAAACTGAGCTGGTGCTTCCCTTCACCTGCTCCAGTTCTGCTGCACACAGCCATTGCCTGCAGGCTTCTGTAGTAATGTCAGTACAGTGCACATCGGGACTACATTGCAGTCGTGATGTCACCACTGCATCCTGTGAACAATCACTGGCACAGTGGTGGAGAACCTGCACTAGTGTAAAGGAAGGGGAGTACCAGCTCAGTTTATTTTCTACCTTTGCTATCCAATGGAACAAAAACATTGTAACCGGAAAAAGTACTGAGGATGTACTACTAATTTACGGGATGGGAAGAATTATTATAAGTGTTCCAAAACTGCAAATCTGACAAAAAAGCTGTAACATTATAAAGAAAAAAGAAATGACTTTTTCTTTATTTCTTTGCAGGGGAGTTGGAGTGATATTGTTGGACGACGTTATGCGCTAATTACCTGTATTCTTATTAGTGCACTTGGATATGGTCTCCTTGGTATATCGTTAACATCTACATATATGCAATTGCTAGAATACCTGTGGGTAAGTAGTCAAAATTTAGTGACCTCAGCGTAGGGTCCTGGGTTCAAATCCCGCCAAGGACAACATCTGCAAGGAGTTTGTATGTTCTCCCCTTATTTGCATGGGTTTCCTCCGGGTTCTCCGGTTTCCTCTCGCATTCCAAAGACATACAGATAGAAAAATTAGATTGTGAGCCCCAATGGGGACAGTGCCAATGTCTGTAAAGTTCTGTACATTACTTAATATAAGTGAGTAAAATAAATAGAATAAAAATAATGTGATCCAAGAGCCAATATGGGTAATTCACAATATAGATAACTGCACTAAAACAATTTCAGCTAGATATTATAACACAACCTACAAAATTAAACATTATATTTAGTTTTCTTTTTTACGCAATAGTCCTTGTGTCATCGTTTCTAAGACAAAACATTTTGGCAGTCAGAATGCCCACTGATACATAACGTTTAATTGCAGAGACACCCCTCAAGCTTTACGTAGTTGTGCTGTGGAGTCTTTGTGGGACAGATTCGTTTCTACGCCACTATCAAAATTTTAGGGGGGCTAACTGTTTCCTCATTAAAACTAAAACAATAGGCTTTCTGTCTGTATGGTAAAAAACTTTTGTTTACTACATTACTTAAAAAGAAACTGACTTTGCAAAAATCAACAGCACAGCTGAATATAAGAAACTGTAATATAATCATTTATTCACCTCTTCCTGTCTCCTACATGTCATCTACTCTGGAAAACTAGTTCAAATCCATCTTGTTCCATCACGACTCACTGCATGTGTCATGGCTGTCTATAGAGAGGGAAGAGTAAGGAGCATGGAGAGGATACAGGCAGAGGGACAAATAGAAACATCATGGGGAACGTTCTACCAAGTCTTTTACCCCACCCCAAAACTGATTCAGAAAACTCAGCTCTGCTGTCTAAAACACTCCATTATGCTGTACTAAAAATGAACCCAGGAAAGAAAAGGAATTCTGTGCTTGTATATAAGGGTTATGGCATTTTCTTCTAAAATAGCATCTAAGCCTTTTTTTAAAACCATTAATATTTCTGACTACAGCGAGCTTTTAACTATAGTGGGAGGTTGACTGTTCCACAGATTAATAGCTCTCGTGGTAAACGCAGCAGGTTAAAAAGTCAAATAAAATGCGGTACATCCATAGGGATAAAAACATAAATAATATCATACAGCAAGCATTGCATCACTCACTGATTGGAGATCCAACCACTGGACTTGCCAACGTCATGATACCACGCAATCCTATGAGTAACACACAGCTCCTATGAGTACCGCACAGCAATCCTATGAGTAACAACACAAGCCAGCACCTATGAGTAACCCCATCTAAGCCAAGGCGCGCTGGACAATGCTGACAACGGTTTTACTTGAATTGGTTGAGTTGCAGTTCTCTAGAAGTACAGTACATTGTAAGAGCGTGAATGGGGTAAATGCTGATATACCATCACTATATGTGATGGACTTCCCCCTTCACCTTTGTGAAATGCCATCTCTGTCTCATGCTGTTTCCAGTGCTACATCGGTCTCTCTCCTGCATCTCTCACAATAATTGTGACAAGCTGACTCCACACAATGTTATCTATGTAGACCAGTCGTCATTTTCTAGGGACTAGCAGATAGATAAAATATAACTTTTAATTAATTATGTTAAAAATACACAAACAACACCAAAGTGCCAATTAAGGAACCCCAAACCACATATAAGAGTATAAACACAATAAAATATACTCTTAGATATTTTACCTGCTACAGTGAGTATAAGGCCTCTCCATTAGGTAATGTTTTGTAAAAATCAATTATCAAGGTGCAACCATTATCATTCTTGGCACCCTATATCAGAAAGATCGTTCACTGTCACAGAATGTGAACATGTAAATATGGATGCAAAGTCACCAGATATTCCAATTAAATCTTCTATTGTCAATAATGTGTCTGTCCAGGGGGTGGTTTTCACGAGGTTCGCTCGCCCATTTTCTCAGGCATCATGACTCCGGAATCCCACTCTTCCTCTCCGGAATTCTCTCCCCCTGTTCCTTTCCCCCCTTGTTTTCATTAAGTTGACAAAAATAATTTTTAGTATAAGATGCCAGGCCAGTCCATGCTGTGCGATGTGATTCTCGCACAAGAAATACGGCCATCTGGCTCAGCCCTAAGGGTTCGCTTTCATGAGTTCATACATGAAACTAGTGCTATTCAATGTTTTTTCAGATAGCACTCGGACCAATGTTACGCTATGGGATAGTGCTGATCATCATTTTTTTTCTCATAACGATCCATGTAAAAAAAAAATTGCATCAATCTGCAATTTTGCAGTACAAATTGGATCGCCATTTAAGCCTATGCGCAAGTGGAAAACTTTGGACTGCACACAGTGCCATGCTGTACCACGACAGTCCAATATATGGGACTCACAGAATGGAGAAGATAGAGGAATTTTGATCTTCTCTTCCCATTTAACGATTCTCTTGTCTGAGAGAATTGGATCACACTGTGATCAGACTCGGATCAGAGTTTGATTGGAGTGTTATTCACATAATTGATCCAGATGTCCGTGAAGTTACCCCTGCTTCAGGGAGGAACTAACGGTCAGCAGTGTGAACAGGCAAAAAAGAGCTGCAGTCACATGATGCAGGAGAGAACCGGAGCAGCGCTAGAAACGGCAAAAGACAGCAGTGTGTAAGTATTTTAATGCACACACTGCATACACAGTACTGATGAATAATAGAGGAGGCAATAAAAAAACACTTATGTGGTCCTTTAAAATCTGGTCGCTGAAAGTAAGCATAGTATATGACAAAATAAAGATGGTGCATAAGCAGATGTTTCTGTCAGTAGAACAGATATTAAAATGACACGAATATGTTTTTTTCTTTTATAGGAATTTTTAAACATTCACTTTCAATTTCTAAAGCATTCCTCTCTGATCTTGTATCTGAGAAAGAGCGCCCCCATGTCATGGGAAGATTTAATTCAGCGTCCAGCATGGGTTTTATCCTGGACCTGTTGTTGGTGGTTACCTAACGGAGCTGCAGGGAGGTTTTTATATTACCTCTGTCCTTTGCACATGCATATTCATTATCAATGCAGGTAAGGAAGGAAATATATATTAACCAATGCGAGGTCTGCCTTTCTTTTTATTTATCTGTTATCTGCTTTATATTATTTTTTAGTTCACCATTGATTCCATGGTGCTTTACATGAGAAAGGGTTTCATGCAAGATACATATATAAATGAAATGGAACAAACTAACAGTGACAGACTGGTACAGAGGGGAGAGGGCCCTGCCCTTGCTGGCTTACAGTCTGTAGTAAAATGTCATTGCTGTTTATAGGTACAGGTGCAGCATCTTTCTGTGGGCTGTGCAGTATCCAAAATGTAATGTATACCACCAGCCCGGCTGCCTCCATTGACTTCTCATGGGGCCAGTCGGGTCAGTAACAGAGACTCCAAACAATCTCCAACAAAGACCAGAGTTTAACTAATCCCTGTAACGTTTTACTAACTACAGGAAAGTGAGACAAGAACTTTTTTCACATGCAATCCTCTTACTCCCTTACCAATCACACATGATACTGTCTGTGCTCTTCGATTGACTCATTTAGGTGATATTTTGCTTTTTACAAAATTAGTGGGATGACCTGTTGCATATCAACTTGTCGCCCATGTCACTCTATGTGTACTCTAACTTGTTAGTGTAGACCTGGGTACATTTAGTATGTATTAACTCTGAAAATGCTGACATTTTTTTAACAGGTGTTTTAAGTCCAATGCTCTTCTTGGGTAAGAATTTAAAAGGGAATCTATCACAAGGTTTTTGCTGCTTCATCTGACAGCAGCACAATGTAGGAAAAGTGACTCTGATTCCAATTATGTATCACTCAGTTTACTATAACACAATCAAAGGTCTTAGATATAGCATGAATCAGGGACACCAGACTCTGTATGTACATGGTCTGTTGATAGTGAGCTGCTTATCACAAGAGGAGGAGGAGTCTGAGGAGGGATCACTGCTGCTGTACCTGCTTTAGTCCTGGCAGTGATAATGTCCTAGTGCTAAAACCTTCATTGTAAGAAAAAAACAATACACAGCTTTAAGTGGCACATTGCTGAATTCAATCTTTTAACCCCTACCAGACTCTGTCTTCAAATTACATAGTAAAAACCTGCTGATTTCTGTCAACCTAGGCTTTTCATTGTTTCTTTTTTTGATGTACACATTTATTATTTTTGAGGCCATTTAATTTATGATATGTGCAGAAAAACGAGTGGACTGGTGAAAAAACACAATTGTGAAACTTAGGTTATGCGCACATGACGTCATTTCAACGCCTGCACAGCCACTGAGTTTTCCTAGTCGAAGTGCTGTAGGAAAATGGTGGTTGTTCCCCTAAGGGGGCTTTCACTCTGTAAGGTCAAGTAAACAGAGTGGGTTGCCTCCGCTAGAGTTAGCATGCCTGCTCTTTTAAGTGCTTCAAGGTTTACGAAAAAGACATGAAACAAGACGATCATGTGCACAGCAGTGTCGATCTTACGCCACTGTGTACTCTGTTCATTTTATTGTGCGTTTTTTCATGTGGATTCCACCCAGAAAAGACGCCGTGTGAACATACCTTTCCATTTTTTTTACTGTGTCATTGTGCAGTAAAAATGACCTGATATCTTTATTTATTTAAAGATATTCCCTTTAATTATATAATAGACTTTAATTGTTTAGTTCAGATACACAGAAAGATGGTCAACCCATTTCACATAGCTTTTATCTCTTTTTGTGTCTTTGCTACTTCTCGCTTCTACTTTGTACCCAAAAACATGTGGAGAAATTTCAATATTTCATATTTTCATTTTCAGGTCTTGTCTGGATGATGCCACAGACTACGGACACAGCAAACATTGTTACTCCTAGTAGACACGGAAAGTTGCCCAATAATCTGACATCTAATTCTACTGATACAATACAACTCTCATTGGAGCCCAATGGCATAATGCCAAGCAGATCTGCACAAACATTGTGGGCACAGATTGTGTCTGTATTTAAGAAAGTCACAGGTGTGGCTTTTTCTCAGATGTGGGACATATTTTTGGTTCGTCTCCTAATGGCAGTTGCTGTTATGCTGTACTACAGCAACTTTGCTTTGGCAATGGAGGAAAGATTTCATATGACTCCTCGGATGACTGGCTATTTAATAAGTTACAGCAGCACGCTGGGAGCCCTTGCTGGTTTTTCGCTGGGACCACTTTCTAGACTTTATCAGTATAATATCTACACCATGCTGTTACATTCCAGCGTCCTCACGTTCTTTTCCATCCTGTTATATTCTGTGGCACCGAAGATGTGGATCGTTGTATTGTCCTCAACGTTCTTGGCTTTTTCTACAAGTATAGGGCGAACATGCATTGTGGATCTAGAACTCACTTAGGCCAGAAGCATGGAAGTGGTACTCTTATAGGTGTTGGACAGTCAGTGACATCGGTGGGACGAATACTTGTTCCCCTCTTCTCAGGAATTGCTCAGGAATATAGTCCTTGTGGCCCGCCACAGCTTGGAGCCGTCTTGGCATTAGCATCTATATTCCTAATGTACAAAAGTAAATCACACTATGATGGATCAGCCCAAAGCAAACACAAAAAGGAATGAATAGTCTTCAGTGATGAGCGAGTATACTCGTTGCTCGGGTTTTCCCAAGCGTGCTCGGGTGTTCTCCAAGTATTTTGGGCATGCTCGGAGAATTAGTTTGTGTCGCTGCAGCTGCATGATTTGCGGCTGCTAGACAGCCTGAATACATGCAGGAATTGCCTGTTTGTTAGGAAATCCCCACATGTATTCATGCCGTCTAGCAGCCGCAAATCATGCAGCTGTGGCGACACAAGCTAAATCTTTAAGCCCGCCAAAATACTCGGAGGTCAACCGAGCATGCTCGGAAAACTCAAGTAACGAGCACATTCGCTCATCACTAGTAGTCTTTCTTTAATATTACAGTAGAAATATATTGAATCTTAAATAGGGGCATGTGCAATAACTATTGATTTCTATAGAGTAAAATAAGAGGTAAGATGATATGTTGTTAAAAGCCATGACTTGTATTTGATGCTCTGCTACTGATATACAGATTTTAATTAATAAGTTTAGTTATCGTAACCACTAATATGAAAGTCATTCTGCTGTTCTAGACTTTGATGTCAAACACAATTTCGCCTAATGATGATCGATATTCGATAGGCTGGAGTTGCCTGGGAATGGCGTTAGCGCATGTAATTCTAGTTTAAGTGCCTCATTAGGAACAAATTTGCACTAAAAATTATTGAAGTAAAATGTAGTATATTGTTACAAAGACACTACCGGTATTAGAAATTAATATCTTGGCTGTGGATGAACTAGATTATAATGCCATGATCATTTGTATGGCTTCCACATTAAAAAGGTGTTCTCATCATGGCATACTGTCAGGACTCCATGACACACATGATACATATTGATGGTGGTTCTCCCTCTGAATCGGAGAGGACCATTCAGGTGAATTTATAAGTATAGTGGTTCACTACACATCGCAGTAGGTGGCCAACAGACTTCATGCGCAGGAAATTACTTGTGAAAGAGCGACAGCACTTCGCTGCAACTCCTTGTTCTAACAGTCCTAGCAATCCAGTGGCCAAAATCAGTGATGGCACTGGAAAAATGTCATCACTTACTTCGGATGGAAAACACTCCTCAAAGTACGCCTCCAACTCATACTGAAAACTAAAGGGTCACATTGGGTAAAACCTGAAGGGACAGTGCATGATACATTGCGTGCAGCCATTCTCTTTCATACACCACCTCTTCAGGCACTGAGGCAGGTGGTATCACACAAAGTAGACATCACTCCACACAATGGTGAATTGTACTGTAATTTGCTTCAGATTTCTGGTGATTTTCCTTTCCTGAAAAAACAGTACCGACCCATAAAATATAGGTCCTATATTTTTTGTGACGCATAGTGTACAGCTCAAATTTTTAAATGCCAAAAAAATAGTAGAATTGTTCATTTTTCTACCCTCAGCAACCACAAAGAGTATAAAAAGTTATATGTTCCCCAAAATGCCGTTGAAAAATGCAAATTAATCACACAAAAAGAACAAAGCAAGTTTTCATGCAACACAACAAAGAAAAAGGTAAAACGCCATTAAAAAAATTATTGGCCCTTATATTATACTAGCTGAAGAGCCCGGCGCTGCCCGGGCATAGTACCTAACTACGGTTAGTTATAACAAATTGTAATGATTATATCTATATACAAGTATTCAGCTTTCTCCCCATTATGTAGATAGGGCCAAAATAGTTTGGCGATTTGGAACGTGCGGGGGTTAAAATTTCCATTCAACACATAGCCTATGATGCTCCTGGGGTTGAGATGTGCGGGCATGCAAAATTTCATGCCCGTAAGTACAACGGTGCAGATTCCTATCCCGGGCCAAAATTATTTGCCGATTTGGAATGCGCGGGGTTAAAATTTCGACTCAAAACCTAGCCTATGACGCTCCCGGGGTCGAGACGTGCGGGTGTGCAAAATTTCATGCCCGTAAATGCAGATTCCTATGCCGGACATACACACAAGCATTCAGCTTTCTCCCCATTATGTAGATAGGGCCAAAATTGTTTGGCGATTTGGAACGTGCGGGGGTTAAAATTTCCATTCAACACATAGCCTATGATGCTCCTGTGGTTGAGATGTGTGGGCATGCAAAATTTCATGCCCGTAAGTACAACGGTGCAGATTCCTATCCCGGGCCAAAATTATTTGCCGATTTGGAATGCGCGGGGTTAAAATTTCGACTAAAAACCTAGCCTATGACGCTGCCGGGGTCGAGACGTGCGGGTGTGCAAAATTTCATGCCCGTAAATGCAGATTCCTATGCCGGACATACACACAAGCATTCAGCTTTCTCCCCATTATGTAGATAGGGCCAAAATTGTTTGGCGATTTGGAACGTGCGGGGGTTAAAATTTCCATTCAACACATAGCCTATGATGCTCCTGGGGTTGAGATGTGCGGGCATGCAAAATTTCATGCCCGTAAGTACAACGGTGCAGATTCCTATCCCGGGCCAAAATTATTTGCCGATTTGGAATGCGCGGGGTTAAAATTTCGACTAAAAACCTAGCCTATGACGCTCCCGGGGTCGAGACGTGCGGGTGTGCAAAATTTCATGCCCGTAAATGCAGATTCCTATGCCGGACATACACACAAGCATTCAGCTTTCTCCCATTATGTAGATAGGGCCAAAATTGTTTGGCGATTTGGAACGCGCGGGGTTAAAATTTCGATTCAAAACATAGCCTAGGACTCTTTCGGGGTCGAGACGTGCGGGCGTGCAAATTTCATGCCCATAAGTGCGACGGTGCGGATTCCAATCCCGGACAAACATACCCAAATACATACACACATACATGATATAGGAAAGATGTGTATCTTCGTACCGTGTTAGCCAGTAGATAGAAAAATATTTAGACTTGAGAGTCCTCAGTGGTTGATACCTTTTAATGGCTAACTGAAAAGATGGTAACAAATTGCAAGCTTTCGAGACTACTCGGGTCTCTTCATCAGGCAAAGACTAAAACAAAAACTGAAGAATCACATATATATATATATACACAAGAGGACACAGGAATAGTGCAATAGGTAAGACAAGTGATGTGAAGCAGAACTGTCATTATGGCAGAGGGATGAACATAAATATTGGAACAGTTCATAGATAAGGAGAGAACGTTTTATTGCCCTCTGATTGGGGTCTGGTGTTGTGTTTTGATGCCCCTAGAAGGTCAGAGACACAGATTCCTTAATTGATATAGAATGACATGAATCCATGTGACACGTTCATTCCAGCACTAAGAGTGTCAAAGGTCATCATAAGTTTGTATTCCCAAACCTTTCTATCTTTCTCAGATTTGAAGTTAGATTTTAATACCAGTAATTCCATATCCATTATGCTATGACCGGGCATACAAAAGTGTTTTGCCACAGGTAAATCCATTCTTTTTTCTCTTATTGTGTGGCGATGAGAATTCATCCTTGTTCTCAGTTTTTGCCCAGTCTCCCCCACATACAGACCCCCAGTTGGACATTTAGTACATATAATTAGGTACACCACATTAGATGTGATGCAGCTGAAAGTACCTGGGATCTTGTAGTCCTGATGGGAGTTGGGTATCTTTATCTTGTCCGTGGTCATTATAGATGCACATGTTTTACACTTCTTCTGTTTGCAAGGAAAGGTTCCTGCAGCTGTTGGGGAGGACAGGGAGCTTCTGACAATGATGCTTCTTAGATTTGGGGGCTGCCTAAAACATAGTAGTGGGGGGTCTGGAAATATGGATTGTAATCGGGCATCTTTTTGTAGTAAAGGTTGTAGTTTCCGTGCAGCTCCCCTTAGCATCTCCAGATTTGGATTGTAGGTGACCACTAGAGGCACCCGGTTATTTTCTTCTTTAGTTTTGTAATGTAGCAGGTGATTCCTTGATATTCTGGTGGCTCTTGTAATTTGGTTTTCAATTGTTCTTGGATGGTAGCCCTGGTTCAAAAAAGTCTTTCTGAGGCGACCAAGGTGTTCATCTCTATCCATGGGGTTGGAACATATATGGTTGTATCTGATGGCTTGGCTGTAGACTATAGAGTTTTTTATGTGTTTTGGATGGAAACTGTCCCATTTAAGGTATGTTGGACGGTCGATTGGCTTCTGATACAGGGATGTCTCTATTTCATTGTTCTTTAGCTTAATGGTGGTGTCTAAAAAGTTAATTTCAGTGCTGGAGTAGTTGAGTGTTAAGTTGATGGTTGGATGAAATTGGTTGAACTGTTCATGGAACGTCTTTAGCTGTTGTTGAGACTCCGTCCAGATGATTAAAATGTCATCAATGTAGCGGTAGTAGGCCCGAGGCCTGATGGGACATGAGGACAAAAAGTCGCTTTCAAGCTTGGCCATGAAAAGATTTGCATACTGTGGAGCCATTTTACTTCCCATAGCTGTGCCAGTCTCCTGAAGATAGATCTTGTTGTCAAATTCAAAGTAATTGTGGGTGAGGATAAATTTTGTGAGTTTCACCACAGAATCAGCATCATTCCCGGTGTTTCCCATGAAGACTTTGCAGGCATTTAATCCATCCTGGTGTGGGATATTAGAGTACAAAGATTCCACGTCCAT
Organism: Oophaga sylvatica; assembly: GCA_033576555.1. Classification (NCBI taxonomy): domain Eukaryota; kingdom Metazoa; phylum Chordata; class Amphibia; order Anura; family Dendrobatidae; genus Oophaga; species Oophaga sylvatica. The sequence continues at coordinate 275,816,685 of JARQOD010000002.1, read as the reverse complement.
GGTGGCCAGGATGGTTCCTTCTGGTAGGGGACCTATTGCTGCTAGTTTATTCAGTAGGTCAGTTGTGTCCTGAATGTAGCTGGGTGTATCCTTTACCAGGGGTTTAAGAATGCCCTCTACCCATCCAGATACCTGCTCAGTAAGGGTGTCCACACATGAAATAATCGGCCTCCCTGGATTCCCAGCTTTGTGGATTTTGGGAAGCATGTAAAATGTCCCTGTTCTTGGACTTTCTGGTATCAGGTCATCAGCTCTTATGGATTTGTCAGACAGACAAGATACCAACTTGCTTAGTTCCTTGTAATAGTCCTGTGTAGGGTCCGACTCCAGTTTTCTGTAGTAGCGTGTGTCCGTAAGTTGTCTGTTTGCTTCCTTAATATAGTCTGATGTGTTCATCATGACTATTGCACCTCCCTTGTCAGCAGGTTTAATGATGATTTCTTTGTTGGTTTTCAGAGACTGTATGGCCTTTCTCTCCTGGGCACTGATGTTGGATGCTTGTCTCTTGTTGGTGGCTATGATGGTGGATTTTATCAAATGTCTGAATGAGTTTATATATTTATCCAAATGGGGGTTACGTCCAGGTGGAGGTGTCCAGTCTGACCTCTTCTTGGTTGTTGGGATCCCTTTTCCTTCAGTCCGAATTACTGGTATTAAAATCTAACTTCAAATCTGAGAAAGATAGAAAGGTTTGGGAATACAAACTTATGATGACCTTTGACACTCTTAGTGCTGGAATGAACGTGTCACATGGATTCATGTCATTCTATATCAATTAAGGAATCTGTGTCTCTGACCTTCTAGGGGCATCAAAACACAACACCAGACCCCAATCAGAGGGCAATAAAACTTTCTCTCCTTATCTATGAACTGTTCCAATATTTATGTTCATCCCTCTGCCATAATGACAGTTCTGCTTCACATCACTTGTCTTACCTATTGCACTATTCCTGTGTCCTCTTATGTATGTATATATATATATATATATGTGATTCTTCAGTTTTTGTTTTAGTCTTTGCCTGATGAAGAGACCTGAGTAGTCTCGAAAGCTTGCAATTTGTTACCATCTTTTCAGTTAGCCATTAAAAGGTATCAACCACTGAGGACTCTCAAGTCTAAATATTTTTCTACACACATACATACATTCAGCTTTATATATTAGATATACGTATACAGCATTGCTGGGTGTTAATAGGTTACCATGGCAGACGGGCCCCTATGAAATCCTTTCTCATTGCAATGTTGGAGCTCCTGTAAAGCCCAGCCAAAGAAGACTTTACAGGAGACAGTGATTTTTACTATATACAGGAGTATATCAATAGTGTATATAGTACAAGGGATCATACGATTGCAAATTTTTTTGTTTTATTTTTTTAACTATAAAAAAAAATTTATACTGAATTACCCCCCTTTTCTCCATTTAGAAAAAGAACAAATTTTTTTCGGTATCACTGATTCTGTTAAGGGTTGTCCACTACTAGGACAACCCCTTCCTAAAGTAAATGTTCGGCCCCGATAAAATAATAAAACCTATACTCTCCTCCTGGCCGGCTCCGTTCCAGCGGTGTCGGCACTCGCGGTCCCGGGGTTGTGATGCGATGGAAGGACACATAATTCCTGCCATCCAATTAGTGCTGACATCAAAATCCCTGCATTCGGACAAACTTAACATGAAGAGGATGAGGTGTGCTTTGTGCATGGAATTATGTTATGTTGGATTAGCAACTTTATCACAGTATATACTCGAGTATAAGCCGACCCGAGCACCTAATTTTGCCACAAAAAACTGGGAAAACTTATTGACTCGAGTATCAGCCTAGGGTGGGAAATGCAGCAGCCATTGGTAAATTTAAAAAATAAAAATAGGTACCAATAAAAATAAAATTAATTGAGACATCAGTAGGTTAAATGTTTTTGAATATCCATATTGAATCAGGAGCCCCATATAATGCTCCATACAGTTCATGATGGGCCCATAAGATGCTCCATACAAAAAATATGCCCCATATAATGCTGCACAAAGGTTAATAATGGCCCCATAAGATGCTCCATATTAAAATATGCCCTATATGCTGATCCATAAAGCTTAATGATGGCCCCATAAGATGTCCTATAGAATAATATGCCCCATATGCTGCTCCATAAAGGTTCATGGCACGACCCCATAAGATGCTCCATAGATATATATGCCCCATATGCTGCTGCGTGATTAAAAAAAAAAAAATGACATACCTCTCTTCGTTGGGGGCCAGGTGCCGGTGTCACCGCTGGCTCAAGGCCCTGGCACCTGCGATATTCACCTGTCCCCATTCCACTGCCGTGCGCCGCTCTGTCTTCTGGGTTTCTGCAGTAACTGTTCAGGCAGAGGGCGCGCACTTAGCATGTTATCGCGCCCTCTGACCTTAAAGTCACAGCCAGAGGACAAGGAAGACAGAGCGGCGTGCGGCAGTGGAACGGGGACAGGTGAATATCGCATGGCTCCCCCCGTCTTCCCTGTCATACTCACCCCTCCTGGCACGGTCTCTGCACTTCTTGCTTCTCTGATGGTTTCCGGCTCCGCAGCTCCTTCCAGTGTTCAGCGGTCACGTGGTACCACTCACTAAAATAATGAATATGCGCTTCACGCCTATGGGAGTGGAGTGGCGTGCATATTCATTACTTTAATGAGCGGTACCACGTGACCGCTGAACACAAACAGAGCTGTGGCGCCTGAAACCATCTGAGAAGCAGGGAAGTGCAGAGACCGAGCAAGGAGGGGGGTGAGTATGATCTGACAGCTGCCTGCTCCTGCGCTCCCCCTCCCCCGCCTAACCCCTGGGACAATGACTCGAGTATAAGCCAAGAGGGGCACTTTCAGCCTAAAAAAAAATAGGCTGAAAATCTCGGCTTATACTCTAGTATATACTGTACTTTTTTGGAAATGAAAGAATATTAAAAGATATACACTGCACATTCTTCTGTAACCTGGTTAACACATTCTGAGCATGTGGCGTGACATTTTTCATGTATTTCCTTCTTCATTTTCTGTGATTTTATCACATAAATAAGCCATGTTTTAGTCATAATTAATGGAACATATACAGTTCCTTGAAAAGGTATTATTGTCCCGTGAACAAGCGTAAATGTATTTTACTGGTATTTTAAGTGATGTACACTAAGTTTCAAATATTTGTGAAGTGTAAAAAAAAGAGGTTTTCTAAGTACTTAACCCCTTTAACCCAAGGGTGGATTGCACGTTAATGACTGGGCCAATTTTTACAATTCTGACCACTGTACCTTTATGAGGTTATAACTCTGGAACGCTTCAACGGATCTTGGCGATTCTGAGACTGTTTTCTCGTGACATATTGTACTGCATGTTAGTGGTAAAATTTCTTTGATATAACTTGCGTTTATTTATGAAAAAATGAATTATGGCGAAATTTAGAAAATTTTGAAATTTTCCAACTTTGAATTGTAATGCCCTTAAAACAGAGAAACGTGTCACACAAAATAGTTACTAAATAACATTTCCCACATGTCTACTTTACATCAGCACAATTTTGGAAAGAACATTTTTTTTTGTTAGGAAGTTATAAGGGTTAAAAGTTGACCAGCGATTTCTCATTTTTACACCACCATTTTTTTTAGGGACCACATCCCATTTGAAGTCACTTTGAGGTGTCTATATGATAGAAAATACCCAAAAGTGACACCATTCTAAAAACTGCACCCCTCAAGGTGCTGAAAACCAAATTCAAGAAGTTTATTAACTCTTCAGGTGCTTCACAGTAATTTTTGGAATGTTTAAAAAAAATGAACATTTAACTTATTTTCACAAAATATTTCAGATCCAAATTTTTTTTATTTTACAAGGGTAACAGGAGAAATTGAGCCACAAAAGTTGTTGTGCAATTTATCCTGAGTACGCTGATACCCGATATGTGGGGGGGAACCACTGTTTGTGCTCACGGCAGAACCCGGAAGGGAAGGAGCGCCGTTTGACTTTTCAATGCAAAATTGGTGTAAGGTTCTTTGTCTCTTTTGACATGTTCCTTGAAACTCAGTTTTCCGTCGGCCATTTTGCTTTCTGTCTTTCTGCAGCTCTTGCCCTCAGTTAATATGGAGTTTCCAGTTTTCATGTTCCCGCCCTGATTCTCTCCCTCTTGCTTCTTAAGCAGCCTCAGCTGAACAATCAGTGCTCCTGAATCAAGCCTCAGTCAGCCTGTGACCTGACTCCTGGAAACCTAGGATTTTGGACTCCAGCTATTTCCTACTGAGGAACTTTGGAACACTTTTGGACTTTGGAAACCTGCTGTCTAGTGAATCCATGTTTGCAGAGGAATTACGGTACAGAGAAGAGATCCTGAACCTGCTTGGAGAGTTATTGTAGAGCTTGAAGTTACTCTGGCCTGCTGTGTTCTCCTGCCTCTGTTCCTGCAAACTGTGTGCCTTTTTCTGCATTCTTGTATGAAGTAATACAAGTCATTTCATATCAACTATGTCTCATGTGTTTTCCTCGCACCCAAGCACAAGACGCTATAGGAACTGTACACTATACATGCAATTGGCTGGAATTGAGATCGGACCCATGTTGCGTTTGAAGAGCCCCTGATGCGCCAAAAACAGTGGAAACCCCCCACAAGTGACACCATTTTGGAAAGTAGACCCCTAAGAACTTACTATAGTGTGGTGAGCACTTTGAACCACAAGTGCTTCACAGAAGTTTATAACGAGAGCCGTAAAAATAAAAAAAAATTTTTTTCCTCAAAAATGATCTTTTCACCCCTAATTTTTTTTTTTCCCCACGGGTAACAAGACCACAAAAGTTATTGTGCAATTTGTCCTGATATGCTGATACCCCATATGTGGGGGTAAAGCACTGTTTGGGCGAATGGAGAGCATGGAGGGGAAGGAGCGCGTTTGACAAAATTGGCTGGAATTGAGATCGGATGCCATGTCGCGTTAGGAGAGCCCCTCATGTGCCTGAACTGAAAACCTCCCACAAGTGACCCCATTTTGAAACAGACCACCCAAGGAACTTGTCTAGATGTGTGGTGAGGGAACTTTGAACCCCCCAGGTGTTTCACTAAAGTTTATAACGCCCGAGCGTTTAGTCCCCAATTTGTCCTAAATACGCTGATACCCCATATGTGGAAGAAAACTACTGTATGGGCACACGTCGGGGCTCAGAAGGGAAGTAGTAATGTTTTGGAATGCAGACTTTGATGGAATGGTCTGTGGGCGTCATGTCGCTTTTGGAGAGCCCCTGATGTGCCTAAACAGTGGAAACACCCCACAAGTTACCCATTTTGGAAACTAGACACCCAAGGCACTTATCTAGATGTGTGGTGAGCACTCTGAAACCCCAAATGCTTCACAGAAGTTTATAACGCCCGACATGAAAATAAAAAAAATCATTTTTTTCCACAATTTGATTTTTTAGACCCCAATTTTTATTTCCCAAGTGTAACAGGAGAAATTGGACCCCAAAAGTTTTCCAATTTGTCCGGAGTATGCTGATACCCCATATAAGGGAGAAAACTACTGTATTGGCACACGTCGGGGCTCGGAAAGGAAGTAGTGACGCTTTGGAATGCAGACTCTGATGAATGTTTGTGGGTGTCATGACGCGTTTGGAGAGCCCCTGATGTGCAAAACCGTGGAAACCCCCACAAGTGACCCCATTTTGGAAACGACCCCCCAAGGAACTTATCTAGATGTGTGGTGAGAACTTTGATCCCCCAAGTGCTTCACAGAAGTTTATAACTTAGAGCCATAAAAATATTTTTTTCCACAAAAATGATATTTTTACCCCCAATTTTTTATTTTCCCAAGGATCAGAAGAATTGGACCCCAAGAATTATTGTGCAATTTGTCCTGAGTACCTGAAAACCCCATATGTAGGCGTAAACCACTGTTTGGGCGCATGGCAACTCAGAAGGGAAGGAGACCGTTTGACTTTTTCAATGCAAATTGGTGGAATTGAGATCAGACACCATGTCACTTTGGAGTGCCCCTGATGTCCTAAACAATGGAAACCCCCCAATTCTAACTCCAACCCTAACCCCAACACACCCTAACCCTAATCCCAACCGTAACATAACCCTAACCCCAATAACCTTAATCCCAACCCTAATCCTAACCCTAACGGGGAAAATGGAAATAAATACATTTTTTTTTTGTATTTTTTTCCCTAACTAAGGGGTGTAAAGGTGGGTTTAAATTACTATTTAAGCGGGTGTTTATATCGGTTTTTATATTGGCGCTGTCACACACTAAAAGACGCTTTTTACTGCAAAAAATTTTGATCACATTTAGAGAGCTAAATTTTTCCATATTTTGGCCCACGAGCATGTGACATCTATTTTTTGCTGGATGAGTTGACGTTTTTTTGTACCATTTTTGGGCACATACATTTTTTGATCGCTTTTTATTACGATTTTTTAGAGGCAAATGAACAAAAACCAGCAATTCATGAATTTGTTTTGGGGGGGCGTTTATACCATTCCGCGTGTGGTAAAATTGATAAAGAGTTTTATTCTTAGGTTAGTACGATACCTCATTTGTTCTTTTTTATGTTTTGGCGCTTTTATACAATAAAAATTTTTTATATAAAGAAACTAATTATTTAGCATCGCTTTATCTGCGAGCTATAAGTTTTTTATTTTTTCGCTTCATGATGCTGTATGGCAGCTAGTTTTTTGCGGACAAGATGAATTTTCAGCGGTACTTGTTAATTTATTCCGTCTTTTTTGATCACATGTTATTTACTTTTTGTTTGGTGGTATGATAAAACATTGTTTTTTGCCTTGTTTTTTTTTTAAGGGGTTCATTAAAGGGGTCAACAGTGGGACATTTTTAGAGGGCGGGGTTTTTACGGACGCGACGATACTAAAGTGTACTTTTATTGTTTTTTTTAATTTACATAATAATGTGTTTATTGGGGAAATATATATTTTTTTTTAGGGTTTTTTAAAAATATTTTTTACATTTTTTTTTTTTTACATGTTTACGTTGTCCCAGAGTGGGACATCACTATATAGTGTCAGATCGCTGATCTAACACTTTGAAGAGCACTGTGTCAGATCTGACGGAGTGCAAGGAGGCTTCCGGTGCCTGCTCCAGCAGGCACTGATAAACCACCTCCTGCAGGACCCGAAGGACCCCACGAGGGAGGAAGCTCTCGGAACAATGCGATCACATGAGAGTCTCAGGGAAGCACGCAGGAGCCCCCTCCCTGCGCGATGCTTCCCTATGCCATCGGAACGCTGCGATCATGTCGATGACCACTCCTGGCATTTAGTGCCGGGTGTCAGCTGTGAGAATCAGCTGACCCAGCCGCAATCGTCCTTGCTTCCACGTGAGCATGGCTGATCGATATGACGTACTATCCAGTCCAGGTCAATAAGGCCCAGGTCACATGGACGGGATAGTACGTCTACGGTCAGAGAGGGGTTAAAAAATATATATTTAACTTGTGCGTGCATTTGTATTTAGCCCCCTGTAGTCTGATCCCATTATTTAAAATCCTAGTGACCAATTTGCCGCTCCAAGAGTCACATATTTGTAAATTGATTCACTTGTGTTCATTTATTCTCACTATAGCTACAGTTGTTCTGCAAAAGCCTCAGAGGTTTGTTGAGAACATTAGGGATCAAACAGCTGCATAACAACCAAGGAACACACCACGGGGTCAGGATAAATTGTGGAGTAAAGCAGGGTTTGTTTAAAAAAAAAAAAATAGCCCAAGCTCTGAACATTTTACAGAGCACAATTTAATCATCATCCAAAAATGGAAGGAATAGGCCCAACTGTAAACCTACCAAGACATGGTTGTCCTCCTAAACTGATATCCCAAGCAAAGAGAGCACTAATTAGAGAAGCAGCCAAGAGGCCCATAGTCACTCTGTATGAGCTGCAGAGATCCACACCTCAAGTGGGAGGATCTGTTCATGGACAAACTATTAGTCACATACTCCACGAATCTGACCTTTATGAAGATTGGCAAGAAAAAAACTATTTTTGAAAGGAAGCCATAAGAAGTCCAGTTTTGCAGTTTGCAAAAACCCATGTAGTGGATACAGCGAACATGTGAAGAAGAACTAATCTCAGATGAGACCAAAGTTGAATTTTTTTGGTAAATGCAAAATGTTTTGCGTGGTGGAAAACTAACACTATTCATTACTCTAAAACACCATGCTCACCGTCAGACATGGTGGTGGCAGCATCATATTGTGTGGATGCTTCTCTTCAGCAGGGACATGAACTAGTCATAGTTGATGGGAAGATGGATGGTACTAAATACAGGGCCATCTTGAAGGAAAACTTGTTAGAGGCTGCAAAAGACTTGAGACTGGGGGGGGGATTCACCTTCACAAGCAGAAAATTGATCCCAAATATATTACTAGAGCTACAAATGGAATGGTTTAGATGAAAGCACATTCATGCATTTGAATTTTTCAGTCACGTCCAGACCAAAATCCCATTGAAAATCTGTGGCAAGACTTGAAAATTGCTGTTCAGATATGCTTTCCATCCAATCCTCCTGAGCTAGAGCTAGTTTGCAACAATATACAAAAAATCCAGCCCCTAGGGTGCGAAGCTGGTAGAGACATACCCAAAAGACATGCAGAGATATAATTAACAAAAGGTGGTTTTAAAAAGTATTGACTCAGAGAGCTGATACAAAAACACTTTACAATTTTTTATTAATATTTTTTACAAATTTAGAGAACTATGTATCATTTCCTTTACACTCACAATACTTGTTACTTTGTATTTCAAATAAAATAGTAAGTTAGTGAGTGTAATGTGAAAAAATGTGGAACGTTCATGTTATTTGAATACTTTTTAAGCACTGTACGAAAGGTGTTGAGTGCTTCTTTGGATCTATTCACACTAACGCTGCAGTGTACATCAGAGAACTGCAGCTCAGCTCCTGTTCAATTCGTAAGATCTGATCTGCAGTTCTTGGCAGCGGCCGCTACATAGTGCTGCTTTGGCTCCATTCACTGTTCCGCTGCAGATACAACAACAGTTTATTAGTGGGGGTGGCAGGTTTTCTGACCCTCACTGTTCTTGTATTAACGTCCTTTTTAATTATAACAGTATGGGGCTAGCTCTGGTTTTAAACTCTTCGTAAATGTGATAAAATATATCTATGTAGGTCCACAACTATTATCGTAAAGAAAAATACTGTTTCTGAATCACTTATTGTATTGTACTGCTTTGACAACAATGAGGTGTAAAACATAAAGTTCTTAATTTTTTTGTCTCCGTGCTTCCAATTATTTAGAGTCCAAATGTCTTGTGTAAGGTCTTCGGGAAGGTTTGTTCTCCATAGTTTTGGAGAGTGGGAAAAAAATAGTGTTGATAACAAATTTGGCTTTCAGTTACCAAAACTATATGGATAAATTTCATGCTCATGCACAGCAATATTTCCATATTAAATCCACCAATTATGGCTTATACTTCTTATTTTGGGTAGCTTTTCCCCCCAATGACAACAAAATTATAATTGAAACATGGTGGGGATACAAGAGCACGTTTGTCATTTTCTGTGATCTATATAGCAGTGACCAAGATTACGAAGCCCACATCTCATTACACTTTTCATCTTGATCGCTGCCTATGCAGAGTGCAGACCGATGAAACTTATTTCAACGCTGGCTCTGCATAGCAACTGTTCACCACCAATGCCAAAGCAATTTCTGTTACTTATTCGATAGTTCGCTGGCACCATTAGGCAACATGCTCCCAGAAACCCCACCAAGAAAAAGTAGTGTTGTAGGTGGGGTGAATTTTTTTCCCCCTTAAGAATTTTGGAACAACTAAAAACCCCTTGTCCTCCTACTCGGGGCCTTTAGGTTTGCTCAGGGGTCTTCAAACAAAGTATTAAATGTCCTGTTGTTTCCACAGCCATTGCCAGAAAGAACAGAACATACCAAGTACGGAATCAACGTTGTAGGGATTCTGCCAATAAAGTCCCAAAAGGGGTGCACAAAAGGGCATATCGGGCTACCACTGCATTTTACTTTTCTGGGATTATTCCAATTACAAACTTAGGAACTTATTTGGCCTTTTATTGTTCATTAAATTGTTCGTAAAAACTGGATACTAAGAAATTACCAAAGGACCACGGATGACAATTCGAGGAAAATCGCCCCTTTTTTTTTTGTTAAAAAAACATACATTTTGCCTTGTTTTAAACCAAACCTAACTGACAAGTGACTGAAAAGTTAAGTATTAAAAGGCTCAATTACGTTATGGCCTTGCGCATTTAAATTTCCTTGAAAACTTTGAAAGTTAGAAATGATTTTTTTTCAGATGGTGGTGTTTAAATTATGTAAATGTTCCATTTCCCGCAGAATAAAGTTTTAAGTGGATTTACTCCATTATGACACAACGGAATTTACTTTCTAGAAAGTTGTATACAGTGCATTAAAGTTTGGGCACCCTTGTCAAAATAACTTTTAGTGAACAGTTGAGCAAGTTGAAATGAAATAATCTCAAACGACCTAAGTAAAAGATGACCTTTTCTTGTTTTTTAGCAAAAAAAATAATTTCCATCTTTTGGGCACCCGCATGGTTAGTATCTGTTTCACCCCTTTACCCCCCTTTTTAAAATATCAAAAACCCCTTTTTAAATGTTTTTTGTACCAATAAGATCGTAATTCTTGTTAAAAAAGGGGG
>JARQOD010000002.1:275761531-275805911 GCA_033576555.1 Oophaga sylvatica | reverse complement strand
AAAAAAACCGCAAGCATTAAGCATCCTATACATGTTAATTGATTCCGCATGTTTTGGCCACATGTTGCGTTTTTTTTTCCGCGAAAAAAACGCTTTGCGGAAAAAATAGCAACATGTTCATTAATTTTGCGGAATCTCAGTGGAATCGCCGCCATAGGAATGAATTGAACCGCTTACTTTCCGCATGTGGCTATGCGGAATGTAAGCGGTTCATGTGCGATGGTACCCAGGGTCTGGAGGAGAGGAGACTCTCCTCCAGGCCCTGGGTACCATATCCCTGGTAAAACGATAATTAAAATAATAAATAATATTCTCACCTTCCGACGGCCCCCGCAGCCTTCCCGCCTCTCAGCGACGCTCCCGGCCAATCCTGTTCCCAGGAGTCCTTTGCGAGAATCACCCAGATGACGTAGCGGTCTCGCGTGATGCTACGTCATCTGGGGTCTGTCGCAAAGGACTCCTGGGAACGAGAGTTGCCGGGAGCGTCGCTGAGAGGCGGGAAAGCTGCAGGGGCCGCCGGAAGGTGAGAATATCATTATTTATTATTTTTTTTATTATTTTTACATTAGATCTTTTCACTATTGATGCGGCATAGGCGGCATCAATAGTAAAAAGTTGGTCACACGTGTCAAACACTATGTGTGACTCGTGTGACCAACCTGTCAATCAGTTTTCCAAGCGATGCTACAGATCACTAGGAAAACACTAGCATTCTGCTAGCTAATTACGCTTGCAAAACGCTAGTTTCTGGCGGGAATACGCATACAAAAAAATGCGTATTTCCCGCGTCAGAGAAGTGTGGGATTGCCGTGGAAATTTCCGCGGCAATTCCGCAACGTGTGAACTTAGCCTAAAAGATAAGTAATTTATTATGTCTTCAAAGTTACTCAACTTTTTATGTAGATTAAAATTATATATAAAGTATCAATTACATGTTCAACGGACTTGTGCTTAAGCCATGTGTTGTTTTTGAACACGTAAGAGTAGAAATCCTGTGTGCATCTATGGTCTTTCCAACAAAAACAGACTGTAATACAATTCCCACCTTCCTACTGGCAGATTCAAGACAGGAATAACAGACAAACAGTGCAATGTTCCTTTTAATCATGGACATATACTTTTCAGCATACCTCCTGGTGTTTTGATCTTTTTCTCTTACATTTACAAATAGGATTGTACAATCGTGTGTAAACACCATATCACACATTTCTGCATAGAACAATAAGTTAACAGCCTGTAGACCAGACATCCACAGTAAATTGAACAAAAAGAGTTGTAATTTAAATATGATATCTTGCAGCTCAAGTAAATTAAGTAGGCCATCTAAAACAAAGGGTTAAACTTCAATTTTTGCAATTAAAAACTAAGACTGGTCTCACTATTTTGGTGCTCGAGGGTGAGGTCTATTCTCTCTAGATCTCTCTTTTCGACTGTCATGTTCTGATGTTCTTCTAACTCTTGGTGGCGCAATCGGTGACAAGTTTTCTTCATTTGGCCCTCTGTCATCTCTTAAAGTGCCAAACCTTGGTCTAGGTAGTAATGGTTCCTGGACTCCTCCTTGTGCTGGAGAGTCGCTGCCTGTGTTAGAGTTCTCAGCTTTACTATTTTGCTTTTCATCTCTCCATTCAAACTTGCTGTTGTATGGAGTGCGTTGTCGTCTCTCTTTCTGCAAAATCTCAGCCGCTCTGGGGTAGAAATGTAACTCTTGGCTGGAGTTACCACCATCTGAGTCTCCATCGCCCACTGTGCAGGTGCCAAAAATTCCAGATTTTCAGATTACAAATTTTCCATACATACTCTACTTTCTACAAATCATTTTGTCATTTTGCTGCGCTATATCTGTTTTACCATGGATAAAAAATATTTAGTCTTATTCTTACGTTGTGAACCATTCACAGAGACAGCATCGGATTATATTGATGCGGGTTCAGCTGTCAGCAGCTTGTTTTTGTAAAAGCAGGCCATAGTCTTGCATTACCATTGGTCCATCAATATGATTAGCTGCAATACCAGACACAAGCTACAGACAGTGTGGCTCTGTCCCTTGCTGAAATCAGCTCGTATGTCTAGCCCTGTCTAAACCCTTTGACTTTTTGGTACAGGAGCACCTACAATTGTTTGAATTTGGATAATCAAAATCTACATGCTTTGGTTCTTACCTCTAAAGGAAGCTGTATTTTTTTTTGGTGGTCCTTTAGACAGTTTTGTGTGCCCAGGAAGAGACAAAAAACGAGTGTGATGTGTAGTGGCCTGTGTAAAAGAAATATACAATATAATTCACCAAGTCGTGCAGCTGCCAGAAATGTCCTTCTTTACAAAATATTATTCACTTCTCACATGCCATTTCTATCTGAAATACATTGAACCCTCTCCAAAACACCACCTATTTGAGAAGTTCCATCACGTATTATGCATATCGGACTTATTCTTTGAGAAGTCCACTCTTTTAGATGACCACTTTGTAATATCATTTTAGGTGGTAGTCCTAAAGACGTTTTATATGTGTGGACAATGATCATCCATAAAATATTTGAAAGTAATATTCCTTTCTTCCATCAAATATGCCTATATGTTTAAATCTATCCCACAGAAATTAAAGGATCAGTGCTACTAGCACACCTTTATAATCCCGTACTGGAGGAGGTAGGAGCATCTGGAGACTCATCCTTGAGAACTCTCTCTAAAATATAATTGCTACTATTTTAAGATTAATTTTCCTGTAGCAGGGAAATTAATGTTAATCTACAGTGTGCCCAACCCACGGTTAATAAGAGAGGTAGTGGTCCATCCTGATTCTCCCATCAGAAGTAGTCCTTGTAACTACTCAGCCCCAAGAGGTAATTCCATCCTAATGTGCCCTTTGACAAAAGAAGTCTTAACGAAGCTAACAATTTCCTAATTCCTCTTGCTATTCATAATTTCAGAGTCTCCTTGCATCCTGGAACATACAGTACAAACCAAAAGTTTGGACACACCTTCTCATTCAACGATTTTTCTGTATTTTCATGGCTATGAAAATTGTAGAATCACACTGAAGGCAGCAAAACTATGAATTAACACATGTGAAATTATACATTACACTTTACAAAAAAGTGTGAAACAACTGAAAATATGTCTTATATTCTAGGTTCTTCAAAGTAGCCACCTTTTGCTTTGATTACTGCTTTGCACGCAGAAAAGGTGAACGGATGGACTCTACATGCCTGGTTCCCACCGTGAAGCATGGAGGAGGTAGTGTGATGATGTGGGGGTGCTTTGCTGGTGACACTGTTGGGGATTTATTCAAAATTGAAGGCATAGTGAACCAGCATGGCTTCCACAGTATCTTGCAGCAGCATGCTATTCCATCCAGTTTGCGTTTAGTTGGACCATCATTTATTTTTCAACAGGACAATGATCCCAAACACCTCCAGGCTGTGTAAGGGCTATTTGACCAAGAAGGAGAGTGTTGGGGTGCTACGCCAGATGAACTGGCCTCCACAGTCACCAGACCTGAACCCAATCAAGATGGTTTTGTGGTGCGCTGGACCGCTCACCGCTTCACTTTTGAATAATCCCCAACAGTGTCACCAGCAAAGCACCCCCACACCATCACACCACCTCCTCCATGCTTCACGTGGGAACTAGGCATATAGAGTCCAGCCGTTCACCTTTTCTGCGTGCAAAGCAGTAATCAAAGCAAAAGGTGGCTACTTTGAAGAACCTAGAATATAAGACATATTTTCAGTTGTTTCACACTTTTTTGTAAAGTGTAATGTATAATTCCACATGTGTTAATTCATAGTTTTGATGCCTTCAGTGTGATTCTACAATTTTCATAGTCATGAAAATACAGAAAAATCTTTGAATGAGAAGGTGTGTCCAAACTTTTGGTCTGTACTGTATATCAGGCATCACTAAAATTCTTGTACATCTGAGGAATATCTCACCTTCTGTAGCCATGTAAAGTACAAGTTCTATTCCCTCTTAATAAGCTCTATATAATACAAAAACCAAAGTACATGTACCGGTCTGTTCCTTGTGATAAGGCTGTTATTTTTCTTTATGCTCTCTCTCATGCTGTGCCTACGACGAATCAGTATTTCTTTGGCTTGTTTTTCATTGGTCCCACTTGCAAGATTGTGTCTGTTATAGGAAAGTGTCTGAAACAATAGAAATATAATTAGATTGGGTTAAAACATCACTGCACACATTAGCCACTCACTGTTACTTTTTGTGCCCGCGGCATAACTAATCAATGCTTTATCAACATCATAAGCATTGGCTTTCCACTTTCCACTATTGAATTAGTCTTAGATCCAAAAGCTGTACACAATTTTCTTCTAACTCCCTGCTTATTAGTGATATGGCTTCCTTTCTTAGGGGAGCCATAATAGATATGTCAGATTTTATAAAGGTACCTAATGGATACTGATTTGATGACTCTATTGGCATATAATGGAGTTTTTCAGGCTTCTGCCAAGGTTCTGGGATTTCTAAAGCTTGATAAGTGCTTCAGATTGTGCCATTCTTGCCATGAAAGATAACTAAAAACACCAGTGTCAACAGAATCTAATTAGATTCTGAACGCTAATGTATTTCTTCATCAATATTAAAAGTGTTTCAGAGGTGGAAGAAGAGTAGGAAATGTTATAAAATAAAGAAATCGTTATCGCTTCAATCCCACTCAACGCTCAGCTTAGTGATTCAGATGGTCCCCAGCAATGCTGGAGGTAATGATACTCTATCTAGAATTCATGTGACCGCTGCAGCCAATCACCTCAAATGTGATATTTCCAAGTAAAGGATGTGAATATTAAGGCCAATAATTGGCTGCAGTGTTCACATGAATTAAAGAGGTTCAAGTGTGAATATCGCCCTTGATTTTGCAAGATTTGAATGTGGCTTTTTACAAATTGCTCCTATGTTTGCTTCTAACTGTTCATCTTTCACTTTATGTTTTACGCTATTTTCTGTCCAGTGTGGATGTTTGTGAATCTTGCATAGTAACGCGTGTTGTGGTCTCTTGCTAACTGCTTATATATTCAACAAGGCAAACTAGTCCTATATCCCAGCATACACTTCCAATATATCCAGATCTGCTGGGACACATGTGAAATATATTTCTAAGTGTAATATTTTCAATGTATCTAGCCAGTTAAACATGGTAAGTGGACAGAGCAGGAAACAGGTAAGTTATGCCAGATATTCAAACAAACATGCTCCTCATTCAGTTGTACCTCATCTAATTTTCATACCTCTCTGTCATACGTATATGTTTTAGCTGCTGCTTCCCTTCACCTCTATCGTCCTTTTACATATTCTACACAGTCTATCTACATCAATCCCTCTCTCCTCCCCTCTAGCATGTACAAAACTGAGGCCTTACTGACTTTTCTCAATCACTCTAAACCATCCACTACCACCATAAAGTGCACTAAAGGCTCACACAATTGATTGAACAATCTCATTTTTCGCTCTCATTTTTCTCCTTATAGTTTCTGGCGACATCTCTCCCAACCCTGGGCTTCCTTCCACTATTATACAGAACTCTCATCCTGTTGCATAAACAGCGGGGAAAAAAAATTTTTGGTCAGCCACCAATTGTGCAAGTTCTCCCACAATTGACATCATGGGTAGACCACAACTATGAGAGACAAAATGAGAAAAATCAAGAAAATCACCTTGTCTGATTTGGCAAGATTTATTTTGCAAATTATGGTGGAAAATAAGTATTTGGTCACCTAAAAACATGCAAGATTTCTGGCTCTCACAGACCTGTAACTTCTTCTTTAAGAGGTCTCCTCTGTCCTCCACTTATTACCTGTAGTAATGGCACCTGTTTGAACTTACCAGTATAAAAGACACCTGTCCACAACCTCAAACAGTCACACTCCAAACTCCACTATGGTAAAGACCAAAGAGCTGTCGAAATACATCAAGAACAAAATTGTAGCCCTGCACTAGGCTGGGAAGACTGAATCTGCAATAGGCAAGCAGCTTGGTGTGATGAAATCAACTGTGGGACCAATAATAAGAAAATGGAAGACATACAAGACCACTGATAATCTCCCTCGATCTGGGGCTTCTTGAAAGATCTCACCCCATGGAGTCAAGATGATCACAAGAACAGTGAGCAAAAATCTCAGAACCCAACGGTGGGACCAAGTGAATGACCTGCATAGAGTTGGGACCACCATAACTAAGGCTACCATCAGTAACACACTACGCCACCAGGGACTTAGATCCTGCAGTGCCAGACATGTCCCACTGCTTAAGCCAGTACATGTCCGGGCATATCTGAAGTTTGCTAGAGAGCATTTGGATTATCCAGAAGAGTATTGGGAGAATGTCATAGGGTCTGATGAAACCAAAGTAGAACTGTTTGGTAGAAACAAAGCTCATCATGTTTGGAGGAGACAGAATGCTGAGTTGCATCCAAAGAACACCATACCGACTGTGAAGCATGGGGGTGGCAACATCATGATTTGGGGCTGTTTCTCTGCAAAGGGACCAGGATGACTGATCCGTATACATGAAAGAATGAATGGGGCCATGTATCGTGAAATTTTCAGTGCAAACCTCCTTCTATCAGCAAGGGCATTGAAGATGAAACATGGATGGGTATTTCAGCATGATAATGATCCCAAGCACACCGCCAGGGCAATGAAGGAGTGGCTTCTAAGAAGCATATGAAGGTCCTGGAGTGGCCTAGTCAGTCTTCAGATCTCAACCCCATAGGAAACCTTTGGGGGGATTTGAAAGTCCGTGTTGCCCAGCGACAGACCCAAATCATCACTGCTCTGGAGATCTGCATGGAGGAATGGGCCAACATACCACCGACAGCGTGTGCCAACCTTGTGAAGACTAACAGAAAATGTTTGACCTCTTTCATTGCCAACAAAGGATATATAACAAAATATTGTGATGAACTTTTGTTAATGACCAAATACTTATTTTCTACCATAATTTGCAAAATAAATCTTGCCAAATCAGACAAGGTGATTTTCTGGATTTGTTTTCTCATTTTGACTCTCATAGTTGTGGTCTACCTATGTTGTCAATTACAGGCCTCTCTCATCTTTTTAAGTGGGAGAACTTGCACAACTTGTAGCTGACTAAATACTTTTTTTCCCCACTGTAGAAACCCTGATAATCTAATCAACATCCGTTGCTCGCCTTCTACGGTCCCTTTTAATTGTGCCCTTTGGAACTTATGGTTAGCGTGCAACAAACTGCGCTACATCCAGGATTTTTTCTTTAACAATTCCCTTAACTTTCTGACTTTTACTGAAACCTACATCCAGCAGTCTGACACCAACGCTGCTGATCTCTCGAATTGTGGGCTACAATTCTCACATACCCACAGACCTGAAAATAGACAAGGTGGAAGTGTTGGTCTGCTCCTTTCATCACAATGTGCTTTCCAGGTTACCCCCCCAGTTCCCTCACTTAAGTTTCCTTCATTTGAAGTCCACAACATCAGACTCTTCAACCACTCTTCCTGTGAGTGGTGGTTGTGTATCGCCCTTCAGGCTTCTCTTGTCAGCTTCTGCATCACTTTGCCACCTGGCATCCACACTTCCTATCCTGTGATATTCCTACTCTCTTCATGGGGGATTTTAACATCCTCATTGATGAACCACTCTCCCCATCTGCCTCTCATCTTCTGTCTATAACTTCCTCCTTTGGCCTTTCACAGCTTTCCAACTCTCTTAGGACAGGAATACTCTGGACCTGGTCTCCCTGCTCTGGTCACCGCATGACTTTACTAACTTTCCTCTCCCACTCTCTGACCACAACCTTTATTCCTTCTCTGTCAAGAACTGTCTCCACACCCAGGAAACTCCCACTTAACGGACATACAGAAATGTAGAGGCCATCAATACCAAGCAACTTATGAACAATATACAGTCATCTTTAGCTGCCATCTGCTCTCTCTCCTGTCCAGCCTGTCACATTATAACAATGCATTGCAGAGCGCCCTGGAGCTCTCTTCTCAACCCTTTACAAACTGGTTTCCGCAATTCACACTCTACTGAAACTGTCCTTACTAAAGTCTCTAATGACATATTAGCAGCAAAATCCAATGATCACTACTCACTGCTGTTTCTCCTGGATTTCTCTGTAGTGGATCTCTGCAGACACTGTGGATCTCCAGCTCCTCCTCACCATGCTCTGCTCTATCGGCCTCAAGGAAATTGTCTTCTCCTGGTTCTCCTATCTAACCACTCCTTCACAGTATTTTTCGCCGACTCTTCTTCCTCTACTCTTCCCCTTATTATTGGGTGCCTCAAGTGTGAGTCCTAGGCCCTCTCCTCTTCTTCTTATATTCTGCCCCTATTAGTCAAACCATCAGTAGATTTGGTTTCCAGTATATTCTCTATGCTGATGACATCCAATTATACATCTCTTCATCTCTCATCACCCCCACTTTAATACAAAATACCGGGGATTGTCTGTCTGCAGTCTCTAACATCATGTTCTCCCTCTGTCTGAAACTGAATCTCTCCAAAACTGAACTCCTTGTGTTTTCTCCCTATACTAACCTACCTAGACCCAACTTTTCAATTTCCTTTGGTGGTTCAATCATAACTCCCAAGCAGCAAGCTCATAGTCTTGGGTCATTTTTGACACAGAACTTTCCTTTATTACCTATATTCAATCACTCACTCGCTTGTGTCACCTGCACCTTAAAACCATCTCCAGAAACCTACGTTTTCTCACCTTTGAAACTGCAAAAACTGTTACTATCGCTCTTATTCCTTCTCATCTGGACTACTGCAACTCTCTTCTGATTGGTCTCCCTCTAACCAAACTTTCTCCTCTACAATCTATCCTGAATACATCAGCCAAGGTCATATTTTTGTCCAGCTGCTTCAGCGATGTCTCTACCCTGTGCCAGTCACTGGAATAACTATAGAATCCAATATAAACTTATCTCTCTTACCCAGAAAGCTCTCCACAGTCCTGCACTGCTCTATATTTCCTCCCTCATTTTTGTCTATCCCCCCTCCCGAGCCTGCAAACGTTCTGCAACTGTTCTAAGACTAACATCCTCCATAATCCGAACCTCGCACCTCCATCTCCAAGACTTCTCGCATGTTTCTCCAGTGTACTGGAATGCAATACCCCAAATAATCCGACTGATATCTAACTCACAAGTTTTTAAGTGTGCTTTAAAAACCCATCTGTTTAGACAAGTCTATCACCTCAACTCACTAAGGCCTCTTTCACATTTCCAGCGCCGCATCTGAAAACCTTTCACACTTCCGGCGGCCAAAATGCGTTTTTTTGCCGGATGGTTTCTGATGCTTGAGAGATCAGAAACCATCCGGCAAAACCAAAAAAAACGTTACATGCAGCGTTTTTTCCGGACGCCGCAATGTACATTTGCGCCGCATCCGGACAAAACCGCATGCAACACATTGACATGCGGCGCCATCCGGCGCTAATGCATGTCAATGCGAAAAAAGCCACATGCGGCGCATCAGATTTTCAGATGCGGCGCTGCGGCAAAATGCCGGGGGCGCCGCCAGGCGCCCGCCGGAAATGTGAAAGAGGCCTAACCTAACTCTCCGCTGTTCCCTCGCAAATGTTAATCATAATCTGCTCTTGCTTATCCATCGGCCTTTACACCCTCCTTGCACCCAACAGCACACAGTAACTTCACTTAGACAGACCCTAGTTGATGACCCGATATAATAATGATAGCCAGACCATACATAACAGCACTTCTACCTTTTGTGTCCCCCTATTTCCTTAAAGATTGTAAAGTTGCGAGGAGGGCCCTCACTCCTCCTGTAACTAATGAATTGTGTTACATTGTATTATTTTTATTGTCTGTACATGTCCATGCTTAATTTTAAAGTGCTGCAGAATATGTTAGCGCTATATAAATAACAATTATTATTTTTTATTATTATTATTATTATTAACTCCTTAGTGACAGAGCCATTTTGCAGCTTAATGACCGGGCCAATTTTTACAATTCTGACCACTGTCAATTTATGAGGTTATAACTCTGGAACGCTTTAACGAATCCAGCTGATTCTGAGTTTGTTTTTTCGTGACATATTGTACTTCACGTTAGTGGTAAAATTTCTTTGATATTTCTTGCGTTTATTTCTGAAAAAAATGGAAATATGGCGAAAATTTTGAAAATTTAACAATTTTCAAACTTTAAATTTTTATGCCCTTAAATCTGAGAGATATGTCACACAAATTTCTTAATAAATAACATTTCCCACATGTCTACTTTACATCAGCACAATTTTGGGAACAAAATTTTTTTTTGTTACGAAGTTATAAGGGTTAAAAGTTGACCAGCGATTTCTCATTTTTACAACACCATTTTTTTTTTAGGGACCACATCACATTTGAAGTCACTTTGAGGGGTCTATACGATAGAAAATACCCAAAAGTGACACCATTCTAAAAACTGCACCCCTCAAGATGCTCAAAACCACATTCAAGAAGTTTATTAACCCTTTACGTGCTTCACAGGAACTGAAGCAATGTTTAAGGAAAAAATTAACATTTAACTTTTTTTGCAAAAACTTTACTTCGGAACCAATTTTTATATTTTCAAAACTGTTAAAAGAAAAAATGAACCACAAAATTTGTTGTGCAATTTCTCCTGAATAAGCCGATACCCCATATGTGGGGGTAAACCACTTTTTGGGCGCACGGCAGAGGTCGCAAGGAAGGAGCGCCATTTGACTTTTTCAACGCAGAATTGGCTGGATGCCATGTCGCGTTTGTAGAGACCCTGATGTGTCTAAACAGGGGAAACCCATCACAAGTGACCCCATTTTGGAAACTAGACCCCCTAAGGAACTTATCTAGATGAGTGGTGAGCACTTTGAACCTCCAGGTGCTTCACAGAAGTTTATAACATAGAACAGTGAAAATAAAAATCATATTTTTTCCACAAAAACAATCTTTTCACCCCAATTTTATTTTCCCAAGGGTAACAAGACCCAAAAGTTTTTGTGCAATTTGTCCTGAGCATGCTGATACCCCATATGTGGGGGTAAACCACTGTTTGGGTGCATGGCAGAGCTTGGAAGAGAAGGAGCGCCATTTGACTTTTTCAACGCAGAATTTGGCTGGACGCCATGTCGCGTTTGTAGAGGCCCTGATGTGTCTAAACAGTGGAAACCCCCACAAGTGACACCATTTGGAAACTAGACCCCCTAAGGAACTTATCTAGATGTGTGTGAGCACTTTGAACCCCCAATGCTTCACAGAAGTTTATAACGCCCGGGCATAAAAATAAAAAGTCATATTTTTTCCACAAACCTGATAGTTTAGTCCCCAATTTTTATATTTCCCAAGGGTAACAGGAGAAATTAGACCACAAAAGTTGTTGTCCAATTTGTCCTGAGTACGCTGATACCCCATATGTGGGGGTACCACTGTTTGGGCGCACGGCAGGGCTTGGAAGGGAAGGAGCGCCGTTTGACTTTTTCAAACCAAAATTGGCAGAATTGAAATTGGACGCCATGTCGCGTTTGGAGAGCCCCTGATACGCCTAAACAGTGGAAACCCCCCACAAATGACATCATTTTGGAAACTAGACCCTTAAGGAACTTATCTAGATGTGTGGTGAGCACTTTGAACCCCAAGTGCTTCACAGAAATTTATAAACATAGAGCCGTGAAAATAAAAAATCATTTTTTCCTCAAAAATGATTCTTTAGCCCGCTATTTTTTTATTTTCCCAAGGGTAACAGGAGAAATTGGACCCCAAAAGTTGTTGTGCTATTTTTCCTGAGTACGCTGATACCCCATATGTGGGTGAAACCACTGTTTGGGCGCATGGGAGTGCTTGGAAGGGAAGGAGCGCCATTTCGTAATTCAGACTTTGATGGAATGTTCTGCGGGCGTCATGTGTTTGCAGAGCCCTTGATGTGCCTAAACAGTAGAAACGCCCTGCAAGTGACACCATTTTGGAACTAGACCCCCCCAAGGAGCTTATCTATATGTGTGGTGAGCACTTTGAACCCCCAAGTGCTTCACAGTAATTTATTAACGTAGAGCCGTGAAAATAAAAAATCATTTTTTCCTCAAAAATGATGTTTTTAGCCAGCTATTTTTTATTTTCCCAAGGGCAACAGGAGAAATTAGAACCCCAAAATTGGTGTGCAATTTGTCCCGAGTACGCTGATACCCCATATGTTGGGGTAAACCACTGTTTGGGCGCACGGCAGGGCTCGGAAGGGAGGGAGCGCCAATTGACTTTTTGAATGCCACGTCATGTTTGGAGACCCCCTGATGTGCCTAAATAGTAGAAACACCTCAATTCTAGCTCCAACTCTAACCCCAACACACCCTAACCCTAATCCCAACCCTAATCCTAACCTAAATCCCAACCCTAATTGTAACCCTAACCCCAATTGTAACCCTAACTCTAATTGTAACCCTAACCCTAATTTTAACTCTAACCCTAATTGTAACCCTAACCCTAATTCTAACCCTAATTATAACCGTAACCCTAAGGCTAGGTTCATTTTGCGTTTTACCAGCCCGTTCAACACATAGCATTGACGGGCTGGTAACGGTATAGCATAACGCGATTGCGTTATGCTATACCCGCTAGCGCAGAGGAATCAGCAGATGATTCATCTGCGCTAGCGGTGACGGAGCCCAGATGCTGCAGCCCGTGTCCGAGGCTCCGTCACTGAATAATGGCACGTCGCAAACGCATGCCGCTTTACAGCATGCGTCGCGATGCGCCCTCAAATGGGGGTGAATGGCAGCGTTAACGGACTGCGTTACACCGCGTTATACCGCGGTGTAACGCAGTCCGTCTAACGGACTGCCATACCGCAGTATGAACCCAGCCTAACCCTAACCCTAATTATAACCCTAACCCTAATGTTAACCCTAACCCTAATTATAACCCTAACCCTAATGGAAAAATGAAATAAATATATTTTCTATATTTTATTATATGTCCCTAACTAAGGGGGTGATAAATGGGGGGGTTATGTACTATTTTTTTTATTTTGATCACTGAGATAGTTTATCACAGTGATCAAAATCTACTTTCTGGAGAATGAATGAAAAAAAATTTGAATCTGCCGCCAAGCAGATCGGCGGGCACACTGCGCATGCGCCCGCCATTTTCTTTTTACAGGAAGAAGACCGGGAGGATCGGAGGACAGGGGGACCTGCCGGAGGACACCGGCAGGTACAGGGGGGGTTTCGGGGGAGCTGGGGACCCTAATTTTCTCCCCTCTGATGTGCGATCACATCAGAGGGGAGAGAAATCATTTTTTTTTTTTTTTTTTGCGGTCGCTGTTATGCTGTATAGCGGCGAATGCAACACCGGGATCAGTGAATACCGACCCGGATCATGTTCTCTGGGGTCTTGGCTACCCCCGGTAGCCGAGACCCCAGAGAAAATTGCCCATCCCCCCAGCACATCGCGGCGGGCGCACTGAGCATGCGCCCGCCATCTTCTCAATAGCGGCGGCACCGGGGGACAATGGAGGGCCCTGGGGCGATAAGAGGGGATTGGGGGCCACATGGGGGTCCCGGGGACCCTTTTTCTCTCTCCTCTGATGTCCGATGATAGCGTTTATCACTGTGACCAAAATGAACCAATAGGAAAAATCTTTCTATTGTTGCTGGGTGCCAGCCGGCAGATCTCGGTGGGTGCACTGCGCATGCACCCGCCATTTTCTGACAGGTAGGATGCAGGAGGGCCCGAGGACCATCGGGAGGTACAGGGGGGATCGAGGACCCTATTTCTCTCTCCTCTGATGTGCAGTCGTTAAGGGGTAAAAAATCTCTATGAAGACTGGATTTCATCACTTTTGATACCATAGGACCAACAGATTAAGTTGCAGTTGTGGTGAGAGGTTCAACAGGTAAGTAATGCATATTTATTTTATAACATTCCTTGCTCTTTACCCACTTTTGAAAAATCTCAGAAAAGCCATTTGAACAAGTCAGTACTAAACATAACAAAGTACATCAACTTACACGTTGACGAATTTGGTAGAGGTTCTTTGATAAGACATCTCGCATCTCATTGACTTCAGTTGAGGTAAGAGGTTTCACTCTATTTCTCTCATATGTTCTGGTTTATGAGAAAGAATAAGACAGAAGATGATAAAATAAAATAAAAAATGCTAAAAATATTCTCATCAATCTAAATAGTATAAAAAAAAGCTTAAGTGTTTTGAAAAAAAAAATTAAACAGCTTTGCAAATAGTATTTGGTCACTATGTTCAATCTGCTCCTCACTAAACAGGTTTAGAAGAGTAGACTTTTAGAGAAGGTTAACACTTGACTGCAAGTCGCAATTATATATGTTTTGTTTGAGGTCTGTACTACTTCAGTTAAGGGTTTTCTCACACTAGTGTATAAGTCGGCCGAGTGCTATCCTATGTTTTACCGGATAAAACTCGGCCCAATGTTATACTATAGAGCAGTGCAGATCTGCAATTTTTTTTCTCATACTGATTCAGCATGAGAAAACAATTGCAGAATGCTGCAAGTGGCTTGGATATTCGGATCATATGCACTCATACAAGTCTATGGGTACGTGTGAAGCATCAGATGTAATCCGAGTGCAGTCCGATGTACACTTACAGAAACAATGGAGAAGATGGAGAATTTAAGTTCTTTGTCTTCTCGGCAACTGTGATGCGACAAAATCGGATCACACTCAGATAACACTCGGATCAAACTCTGATCAGTTTGAGCTGAGTGTCATTGGCATAATCGGCCCGATTCTCTCACATGAGAGACTATATGGAAGTGAGTGAACCATAACTCTCATTATTCTGTCCTCCCTTCATAAATGTTTTGTTCTAGCTACCAGTGTCCATAGTCATTTTAAAGAGGTTACCACTTCTTTATTATTGGTAACCTATTCTTAGGATAGATCATCAATGTCTGATCAATGAGGACCTGGCACCACTGCCTATCAGCTGTTTTTGGTGGATGCGTCGGTCCGGAAATACTTAATTACGGGGCTGCTCCACCTTCTGATAGTGGCCGCAGCTGGGTTGTGCATATCCGCCTTTTAATCAAATCAAGTCACACACCCACAATCAGCGTCGGACTGAAGCGCCTTGGGTCCACCAGAGAAAATCATTCTTGGGGCCCACTATGTAGCTACATAGAAATAAATACAAGACCACAAACTGTGCTATATAACACGCTAATATCAGGGCATAACGTAAGGTAGTACACATCTTAATGATATAGCAGGGGTTGGCGCCCACATTTTGGTTCAATGATAAATGTCCCCTGGTGTTTATTAACCACTAGGCCAATGTGTTATAGCACCAGTGTAGTGGAGGGGATTTTATGACATCTCATCCATACTCTGAGAAAATCCACGGCGGGAATTGACCGATGCAGATTTAACATATTCACCAACGATTTCATCCTTTGCAATACAAACAATCAGGTCAGTGGTAAAGGTGCGACATTACATAGTAGTAAAGGCAACAATGTCTGCACAATATCTGTGTGGATATTTCCGCTGTTAATTTGCTGTTGATTTCTGCAGCAAATACATTATGTGAATGCCCTCTCTTCTAGTGGTGGGGGTCCTAAATCACTTATGTATGACATTGGAGTAAATATAATCGAAATAGTTTTCCCTCACATCCCCCATACACTTTTTACAGAAATCTCTCTGCCACCTATAAGGCCATAACGTTTTATGAAGGGCCTCATTTTGTTAGTAGTAGCGGAAGAAAAAGTTTTAGTCAGGGGTGATAAAGGGGGAGAGGGGCTCAATCAGGGTGATACAGGGGGATGTGGCACATTCAGGAGTAATACAGGGGGAGGGGACACAGTCAGGGGTGATACAGGGGGAGAGGGGCTTAGTCAGGGTGATACAGGGGGAGGGGACGCAGTCAGGGGTGATACAGGGGAAAGGGGCTCAATCAGGGTGATACAGGGGGAGGGGACGCAGTCAGGGGTGATACAGGGGGAAAGGGGCTCAATCAGGGTGATACAGGGGGAAATTACATAGTCAGGGTGATACAGGGGAAAAGGGGCTCGGTCAGCGTTATAAAGGGGAGGTGATGCAGTCAGTCAGGAGTGATACAGGGGGAGAGGGGCTTAGTCAGGGTTGATACAAGGGGAGCGGGGCTTAGTCAGGGGTGATACAGTGGGAGGTGATACAGTCAGTCAGGGATAATACAGGGGAGAGGGGCTTAGTCAGTGTGATACAGAGGGAGGTGATACAGTCAGTCAGGGATAATACAGGGGAGAGGGGCTTAGTATGGGTGATACAGAGTGAGACAGTCATGGGTGATACAGAGCGAGACGAGCTTAGTCAGGGGTGATACAGGGGGAGGTGACACAGTCTGTCAGGGGTAATACAGGGGGAGAGGGGCTCAGTCAGGATGATACAGAGGAAGGTGACGCAGTCAGCCTGGGGTGATACAGGGGGAGAGGGGCTTAGTCAAAGTGATACAGAGGGAGGTGAGTGACACAGTCAGTCAGGGATAATACAGGGGGAGAGGGGCTTAGTCAGGGTGATACAGAGGGAGACAGTCAGGGGTGATACAGAGGGAGACCAGCTTAGTCAGGGGTGATACAGGGGGAGATGACGCAGTAAGTCAGGGGTAATACAGGGGGAGAGGGGCTCAGTCAGGATGATACAGAGGAAGGTGACTCAGTCAGCCAGGGTGATATAGGTGGAGAGGGGCTTAGTCAGGGTGATACAGAGGGAGGTGACGCAGTCAGTCAGGGGTGATACAGTGGGAGAGGGGCTTAGTCAGGGTGATACAGGGGGAGGTGCCACAGTCAGTCAGGAGTGATACAGGGGGAGAGGGGCTCAGTCAGAGATGATACAGGGGGAGAGGCTGCAGTCAAGGTGATACAGAGGGATATGGCGCAGTCAAGGTAATACAGGGGGAGGTGGCGCAGTCAGTCAAGGATAATACAGGGGGAGAGAGGCTTAGTCAGGGTGATACAGAGGGAGGTGATGCAGTCAGTCAGGGGTGATACAGGGGGAGAGGGGCTTAGTCAGGGTGATACAGGGGGAGGTGACGCAGTCAAGGGAGAGGTTGCAGTCAGTGGTGATACAGGGGGAGTGGGTGCAGTCAAGGTGATACAGGGGGATATGGCGCAGTCAGGGTAATACAGGGGGAGGTGGCGCAGTCAGTTAGGGGTAATACAGGGGGAGAGGGGCTCAGTCAGAGTGCTACAGAGGGAGGTGAAGCAGTCAATCAGGTGTGATACAGGGGGAGAGGGGCTTAGTCAGGGTGATACAGAGGGAGGTGACGCAGTCAGTCAGGGGTGATACAGTGGGTGAGGGGCTTAGTTAGGGTGATACACGGGGAGGTGACACAGTCAGTCAGGGGAGAGGTTGCAGTCAGTGGTGATACAGGGGGAGTGGGTGCAGTCAAGGTGATACAGGGGGACATGGTGCACTCAGGGTGATACAGGGGGAGGTGGCGCAGTGAGGGTGATACAGGGGAGGTGGCGGATTCAGTGTGACACAGGGGGAGGTGGCGCAGTCAATGTGATACAGGGGAGGTGGCGCAGTGAGGGTGATACAGGGGGAGGTGGCAGATTCAGTGTGACACAGGGGAGGTGGCACAGTCAGGGTGATAGAAGGGGATGTGGCACACTCAGGGTAATACAGGAGGAGGTGGCACAGTCAGTCTGATACAGGGGGAGGTGTCGCAGTCAGGGTGATACAGGGGGAGGTGGCGCAGTCAGGGTGATACAGAAGGAGGTGGCACAGCTAGGGCAAGGGACACAGTCAGTCAGAGGTGATAAAGGGGGTGGAGCAGTCGGAGTTAATACGTTGGGCTCAATCAGGATGATGAAGTGGAGAGGGGCTTAGTCAGGGGTGATACAGGGGTAGAGGGGCTCAGTCTCGGTGATTCCAGGGTGAGGGGTTTCAGCTGGGGTGATATGGGGAGGGGGAGCAGTCAGGAGTGATAGAGGAGGAGGGGGTATAGTCAGGGTAATACAGGGGAAGATGGGCTCAGTCAGAGTGATTCCGGGGTGAGAGGGTTCAGCAGGGGTGATACGGGGAGGGGTGCAGTCAGGGGAGATACAGGAGGACGGGGTGCAGTCAAACGTGATACAGGGGTAGAGGGGCTCAGTTAGGGTGATTCTGGGGTGAGGGGATTCAGCAGGAGTGATACAGGGGAGGGGTTGCAGTAAGAAGTCATATAGAGGGAGGTGGCGCAGTCAGGGGTGATACAGGGGCTCAGTCAGGGTAATTCCAGGGCGAGGGGTTTCAGCAGGGGTGATACGGGGGAGGGGGTGCAGTCTGGGGTGATACAAGGGAGGGGGCTCTGTCAGGGGTCATATAGTGGGAGATGGCTCAGTCAGGGGTGATACGGGTGAGGGGGTGCAGTCAGGGTGATTGTGGGACTAGGGGGGGCATCCAGGGGTTATATAGAAGGAGGTGGTGCAGTCTTTTAGGAGTGAAAGGAGAGATGAGGTAATGGGGCCCTCATTTATCCCTAAGTAACTTAGCCCCTCCCACTCTATCACCTCAGACTAAAGGCCCCTCTTTTAGGCTGGCAGGGGGCCCTTGTTCAACCAATGTAGCTGTAGCAGGAAGTCATCTATCTCCCTTTGCTGCTTACTAGTGTTGAGCGATACGATACCGCAAGTATCGGGTATCGGCCGATATTAGCTCTATCGGCCTTTCGATACTTAGTTCCGATATTTTCGTCTTATCGGATACCGGAATCGGGATTGTCACTGTCACTGTCAGTGTCCGTCGGTCGGGTCTGTCAGGAGTCAGCGGCACTTACCTGGCAGAAGATCTCCGGCGGTCACGGGCTGGACTGCTTCATGGCCGCCATCATCTTTCCCCGGCGGTCACATGCAGTTTCTCGCGATAACTGCAGTGACTGCTGGGTAATCCCGGCCGTAAAGCAGTCAGTCCGATTACGTCACCGCCGGGGAAGCAGGTAATCAGCTGTGCTGCGTCGCGATGACAGGCTCTGCCTGTCATTGCGATGTAGCAGAGCTGGATCGTCGTGGGACTGTCGTTACTATGGACTGCGTCGGACAGGTGGTATACTGTTGGTTTGTTTTTTTTCTTTTTTTACAGGAGATCGATGGCGTCGCAGGAATGAGTGTATAATAAAATTAATGAAAACTGTGTTGTCTCTTTTATTTCATTAAAAGACTTTTTTCTTGCTTTGTCTTTTTTTTATACATTTAATAACTTTGGGATTAATAATGGATCGGTGTCTTATTGACACCTCTCCATTATTAACCGGGCTTATTGTCACCGTGCAATCAACGGTGACATTAACCCCTTATTACCCCACTTGCCACCGCTACAGGGCAGTGGGAAGAGCCGGGTAAAGTGCCACAATTGGCACATCTTTTGATGCGCCAAATGTGGGGCTGCTGTAGCCTGGTATTATCAGGCTGTTGAGGGCCAAAATCCATGGGCCTTGACAGTCTTTTAATACCAGGCCGCAGCAGTCTGCATTTTACTTGGCTGGTTAACAAAAATAGGGGGACCCCTGCGCCGTTTTTTTTTCGAGGGGATCCCCTATTTTTGTTAACCAGCCAAGCTAAGCAGACTGCTGTGGCCTGGTATTATCAGGCTTGCAAGGTCCATGGATATTGGATCCTTAACAGCCTGAAAATCCAGGCCTCAGCGGTCTGCTTCATCTGGCTGGTTAACAAAAATAGGGGGGACCCCACGCCAATTTTTTTCGAGGGGATCCCCTATTTTTGTTAATCAGCCAAGATATGCAGACTGCTGTGGCCTGGTATTATCAGGCTGGCAAGGTCCATGGATCTTGGCTCCTTAACAGCCTGAAAATCCAGGCCTCAGCGGTCTGCTTCATCTGGCTGGTTAACAAAAATAGGGGGGACCCGACGCCATTTTTTATTCGAAGGGAACCCCTATTTTTGTTAATCAGTTCCCTCTGACGTCACTGATTGTGTCCCTGGCTGACCTGAAGTGAAAGTGGAAAGCAATCAATTAAGCTTTCCACTTCCTCTCCTGTCAGCCAGGAGAGGAACTCATTCATTTGGGGGTTTCCTGTGAGGCTGCAGCATTAGCTGCGGTCCCTGCAGTAAACATTAACCCTTTCTGAAGGATTACACCGTGGGACCTGACTGTGCATGGGATAGGTAAGAATAATTTTGCTTTTTTATTTTATTTTTATTACAGGAAATGGTTTTTGCAGTCAAATAAAAGATGGTCAAAAACATGTGTCTTTATTTCATTAAAATGATTTTTAATTAAAGTGTGTGTGTTTTATTTTTATTTCATGCAATAGGATTAATAATTGATAGTTGTCTAATTGACAGCTCTCAATTATTAACCTGGCTTAAGGTCACCTTTCAATTGCAATGTGGCTTTAACCCCATATTAACCCATTCGCCACCGCTACAGGGCAATGGGAATAGACGGGCAAAGTGCCAGAAAGGGCGAATCTAATTATAGATTTGTCTTTTCTGGGGTGTCTGGGGGCAGATGTTAGTAGCCAGGGGGGGGCAAAAATAATGGTCCCTCTCTGGGCTATTATTATCTGCCCCCATTCGCTGGCTTTGTCTGTCTGGTTGCGAAAATAGGGCGGGAGACCACACATTTTTTTTAAACAATTTTACACCTCATATATATATATATATATATATATATATATATACATGTCATTGAATTTGTGACACATATATATATATTTATTTTTATAGTTCATACACTTCTACATAGTATAATAGCCGCTAATTCAATTGACGGCTTTTGTGAAAATGCAGAACCCGACATGAAATGACACTTGGTGTACATAGGGTTAACCATGTCTTTTCATGTCCTTTGCTATCTGATTTGCACAAACAATTACATCAGTCTATGTGTGCAAAATTTCACACCTGTAGGGGTTAATTAAAGGTGTAAATTCGTAGCAAAAAAGTCCGTTTTTTTTACAACGAATTTACACCTTTAATTAACCCCTACAGGTGTGAAATTTTGCACACATAGACTGATGTAATTGTTTGTGCAAATCAGATTGCAAACGACATGAAAAGACATGGTTAACCCTATGTACACCAAGTGTCATTTCATGTCGGGTGCTTCTGTCTTTTCACAGAAGCCGGCTTTACCCAGCAATTGAATCAGAGGATATTTTACTATGTAGAATTGTATAAACTATACATATATGTATATATATATGTCACAATGACATGTATATATATATATATATATATATATATATGTATTCTATGTGTGTATATTTAGTGTTTACAAGGAAATAAAGGTTTTTTTTAGTTGCGATATTTTGTTCCCATAGACTTACATGGGACTTCCGGTATCGGAATCGGATATCGCCGATATTTAGTGATATCGGCGATACCATTCCGATCCGATATTTTTAGATATCGAGCAGTATCGCTCAACACTACTGCTTACACTATGGGGCAGGAGAGCGCGCGTTATAGATGACAGCAGCTCATTACCTGAGCCCTGAGCTGTGCTGTATGGCCGGGGAGAAGAGGACACAAACAAAGCTAACACTGATTGGCTATGCTGTGGCCAATCAGTGTCAGCCTTATCAAGAAGGAAGATCGGTGACGTAAAAAGTCATAAGGACACAAGAGCGCTGTGTTACTTAAAAATCCTGAGCCGCAGTGTGCAGCAGCCGAACATGTCAGCTGTTTTCAGTCACGCCTGCACTGCTCTCTGAGTAGCTCTGAGCGCCGGAGCCGCGAGTAGTAGTGACGTCTCGCTGGGAGGACGTTCTGCTGACGGCTCCTCCCACAGTTAGAGGGCAGTGCGGGCGTCACTGATAGCAGCTGACATGTTTGGCTGCTTCAGACTGCGGCTCACTGTAAGTAAGACAGCGCTCTTGTGTCCTGATGACTTTTTCTGTCACTGCTGGGGAGAGCGGTCGGTATGCACAGTGCTGGCACACGTGACTTATGTTCACTGTGCAGACTGCAGCAAACACTGCCCACTGCTAAAATGAAATTAATATTCACCCCTGTCCATGCCCATGGGGGCGTGGGGAGCAGTGAATATTCATTTCTCTTTAGCAGCGCGAACAGGCTTAAGCAGCAGCAGCCGGCTTCTGCTTCCTGTCACCCACTGCTGCTCTGCTGGCATCGGGGGCCCCCATAGCAGCTGCCCACTGGCTGGGGACCCCTGGAGCAGTGGGGGGCCCTAGGCAGCTGCTGGCCAGTATGCCAGCTGGTGCCAGTCCCTAGGCCCACTGGTCCCAGGCTGTCAGACCCTACCCACACTTCTGTGAGGAAGAAACTAAATCAGATGCAGAGCTGAGAAGGTTTCTACCTGGCTCCCCCGGCAGAGTCATTCACCTATTATGAATACCTGTGGAATTAGCAATGCAGTTTTTTTTTCAGTTTAGTGTAGTGCATGTTATTTGACGCCATGCACATAATATTAAGGTGGAACTTACCCCAACGATGATAAAGATGGATCTCTGCTTAGGCCAGTCTCTGCCATCTCAATAGCTTGCTTTATTTCCAGCTTTTTGTATAGAGAAACTATACTTGATTTGGGCTCATTTTCTCTAACCAACAGCTTTCGCAAAAAATGTTGATCTATATATTTAAATCTATTGGGAATATACAAATATTTAATTCAACTATAGATATGTAAAAAAATTAAAAAGTGAACTTTCAAGGTTAAAGATCTAACAGAAACCTTGGAAGGTTAAAAAGAAGCAAGCGCACATTCAACCATCGCCATCAGCCAATTATTGACATTACAATTACTGACATGTAATAGAAACTAGAAGTCATTCTTACTTCCAGCTCTGAAATCTTAGCAAATGAGTTACAATGTCACCATAGTTATATTTATACCTACACTAAGAATAAAATGAAATGCCTCATTCCTTTTGTATAGAATTATAATAAAAACAATATTTAGCATTTTTAATCCATATTGTAAATTAATAATATTGGAGCAAGGGGCTATATGGCAGAGTTGCTTTTCACATGAGCGATATGAGTGGTGGATAACTTTTCCCTTTAAAGGGACTCTATCAGCACAGAATGACTGTTCAAATCCAGACTTCATGGCTGGGCCAATCATTTATACACCTTCCCACCTACTTTGTTTCCATCTATCTCCTCCCTTCTTTGGCTTTATGAAGCCAAAGCTGTCAATCAAAGAAGATCGGGTGCAGACTGAAGGAAACCAAGCAGATGGCAAGGTGTATATAAATGATTGGCCCCGCCATGAAGCACCGACAACAGAACTTAGTTTGAACAGTCATTCTGTGCTGACATCGTCCCTTAAAGTGGTATCCGAATCCAGTGCTGACATTGTCCCTTTAAAGTGGTATCCGAATCCAGTGCTATAAATCTCAGAAAGATGCAGGTATCACTTCTAGGACATCAACTGATCTCCAAAACAAAGATCATTGACCCCTACCTACCATAGGACATGGCCACTCAATGTTGGCAGAAGATGAATGGGGAGGTAATTTGTGTACAGCTCTCTCCAATCACTTCTATGAGAGATGCTGAAACAGCTGCACCTGTTTGCTCTCCTTCTCATAAATGTTAATTGAAAGAGGCGCAGTGTGATTATTAACAGTAAAGCAGTGATGCACAACCTTTTCTGGTACCAGCATTCTAAGAAAGAATAGGCTATTTCGTTAAAGTGTTGTGCTAACAGCCTAGAGTTTCAGAACGCCCATAGACTACAGTGGACAGAGCAGCATGCATAGATGGCCACTTCTTTAGATTATATTCTCCTTTCTGGAGTGCCAAACAGGTCAAGGGATTCTGTTCTCTTAATGTATGGGAACCTGCTCCTAAATTGTATGCTCCTACTCTTCTCTCACTATGTGGCTGCTCACATGCAGTTTTTTTGCCAGATAAGCAATTTTTGCATTTCATTTTAGAGTCACATAGAATGGCATTCCCGGCTGTATGTAGCCTCGTGGACTGCAGATTGTGCACCTCTGGGTTAAAGCATACCACATTAAGCTCTATTAACACTAAAGCAGTGTTGGGCTGTTTTTCGATAAATTATCTCCATAGGCCCTGTGTTGTGGATTATGGAAGTTATAGTTAGGGTGTCTCCCAGTCAATTAGGAATATGGGTGGGCATCTTAAAAATGCTGTGACATATGAGTAGACTTAAAGATCAATAGTTATTCATATTTCTACAATTTCCATTTGACTATTTTTGTATACTAATAAAATTGATGCAATAGTAAGCCTACTTGTCTTTGCAGTAGTTGTGTCCCCAGTGTCCACACACATCTTCAACGCCAGCTTTCACATGATCCAAGAACTGGGAAAAAATAACATGGAAAAATAGATTAAGTTGGAAGTGTTTTATAGAGTAGTTACTGGTGGCTCCTCTGATGCACATTTTAAAAGACTAAATGATGCCCTTCTGTATATTTTGGGTGAATTTTGGCATCACTTTGTGCAATATAACTTTAGCTTTGTTGCTGTTATAGTACAAACAGGTCATATAACCAATGAGTAATGTTTGAATCAATCCATAATAAATGAACTCTAGTGGAGGTAAATAACTTCAAAGTCACTTCCAGAAAGGGTTGTCTTTGACTCCAGATTTAGAGCCTGTGATATTGAAGACTTATTGTTATGTCAGACCCATTGGTGAACTCTCAGTGTAATCAGTGTGCTATGAAACAATTATACAGGTATAGTTTATAGCATACATCGTTTGCCTTACCCGGTTATGGATTTCCTCACTGATAATTTGCTGCTTTTTATTTGCCCTTTTAACATTTAAAAATTCCACCAGAGGACAAATCGTAATCCCCTAATAGAGAAAAATAAATCCCGTTCAACA
This sequence comes from Oophaga sylvatica, assembly GCA_033576555.1. Lineage (NCBI taxonomy): Eukaryota > Metazoa > Chordata > Amphibia > Anura > Dendrobatidae > Oophaga > Oophaga sylvatica. Next base: position 275,781,158 of record JARQOD010000002.1, on the reverse strand, counting down.
TAGTTTTCTTATTAAAGTCTCTACTTACAGCTGTATTTAAGGCTGAATATAGAGCCTCTATTGCGGATTACTTCATGTTGGACAAGAAAGTCATCCAAGAACCCATTACTAGTACATGGGGGTCCATCAGCACTGCCCTTTGTACAACAGATTACGAACAGAAGCCAATACGCAAATGAGAACAGAGCCACAGAGACATTATATCACTAGTACCTTTGCCAGCATTTCTTAAAAAGCCCTGACAGAGGTTTATTCATGTCATATAGAAAAAACTAAAATAGTATTTTGTAAAATGATTCTTACCTGAATAAACACAGTAAAAAAGATCACCACTATAACTGATGTAATGAACAGTTTCTTCCTTGGGAATACAGAAGTATCAGGAAGTAGAAAAACCAGGGAAAAGCAGATTGCCCCTCGTAGTCCACCATATGCAATGATGAACTGGTCTTTTGGTGTTAGTTGTATTGTACGGAACTGGTTGCTTATCAGAGTCAAAAGAAAAACACCTAAGAAAGGAATGGAAAAAATGGCTCTCAAATCAATAGGTAATAAAGAGGAGATCAATGTCTCAGTGGTGCAATGTGTAAAATGGAAGTGGTGGTCATAGGCCTAGATCCAGTTATACAGTATTTTTTAATAGGATTCCAGCAGCAGTGATAACTCTAAGGCTGGAATCACATGAGCGTATAATATCTGATGCTAATGACCCTCAGCTCCTGCTCTGCTGCGAGAATAAGCCGAGTGATGAGAGAATCGCATTCACAGGTGCGGAGGAGAAGGAGAAAGTAATTTCTCCATCTCCTCCATGGCCTTTCTCGGCATGTATTGGACTGCACTGGGTTTCACATGTACCCATAAACTTGTATTGTTGGGCTGGATGTATTTGTTTTGATAAACTTGTATTTGTGCGAGTGAGCTCAGTCTCAATGTGATTATTTTCTCATGCTGAATAGGCTTGAGAAAATATTCACGGATCCGCACTACCCCATAGTATGAGATTGGGTCGAGCTATCTGATAAAACATCGGACAGCATTCGGCCGTGTTATACGCTAGCGTGACCCCGGCCTAAGTCTTAGTCAAATTTTAACTCTAGAGCCGAATTTTCGTAAGGTAAGTTTATGATAGACCAGTTGTTGGTATTGCACAACATAACAAAGTTATGAAGCACATTGGGAAGTACATATGAAGAGTGGAGAGGCCGGCACACAGAAAGAGCTGGTAAATGATTATAGTTTGCTCTACAGGATAATTGAATTTGAAGTGGTCAAATAGAGAAGTAATTGCCTGTCGCATAGCAAAATTAGAAAGGTGTAGTCTGATACCAAAGAAGTAATCTATATTATAGTGCAATTGTGAAACAGTGGTCTAGAGCATTGGAAAGGGCCTGACATAGAAATGTAGAAAAGTTCTATCCAGCACTCATCCCGAGTTTCAATAAAAAATTGAACAATTGGCAATTTTTTATTTTATTTTTATTATTGATGAGTGCTGGACACATCTTCTCTACATTCTTTGGGACTGACTGCCTGCTTCATTTCTTGCACCATCTGACTCATTAGACCATGGATTTTGTATCACACAAGGATGAGCAGAAATTGCATTTGTTTTCCTATGTCTGACACAGAGATAACCTGGGGAAGGACTGTTTTGAAATCCATCCATCTCTATGAATAAGATAAGAAAGGTTTTATGAAACATAAATCTTTTTGCCAGGAGGCTGATTATAATGTTGTAAAGTAAATTCATCTAGATTTGGAAGCTGTGCCTATGTATTTTATCCTATATTTATCATATATTAAGTAGGACATTCTAATTATTTTAAGTATCTACATTGTAAATGACATAATTAACTACTAAGAGCATATCTCTCTCTCGTACATATCTATGTGTGTGTATTGTAGCATTTCCAGGGGATATAGCTCTAGGATCGCTGTCTGGGTAGACAGAATGGCACGAAAACAGTTCATTCAGACAGCAGTTCTGGTGTAAAACTGGCCGCAACCAGCTTTATTAAAGTCCACAGCAAACAGATAAAAATAAAGCATAAACAGAAAACCTAGGCTTGTCTAGCCACTAATTACACATAGATCGATTTCCCTATTTATCCGGGTCCAGACTCTACCAGTCTGTGCCCAAAACAACACATATGATATAGTTTACCAGTATGGAGTTTCACAGATACTCCTCCTTGTGTCTGAAGGCCCCTTCAGCGTCCAGACTTGAGAGAGATCCACTCCTATTCAGCCGCTATTCGCACGGATTCTCACTGAGACTACTCCTCTGTCCGGGGTACTTCCTGCACCCAGACTGAGATAGCTCAAACTCCCGGAGACTGCTTCTTGTGCCGGGACACCTTCCTGTGTCCAGACTAAGCCAGCTCCACTCCTGGAGACTGCTTCTTGTGCCGGGACACCTTCCTGTGTCCAGACTAAGCCAGCTCCACTCTTGGAGACTGCTTCTTGTGCTGGGACACCTTCCTGTGTCCAGACTAAGCCAGCTCCCTGAATGTGTTTGCAGACACCTACTTCTGGTCTCCTAATCAACAGCTGAATGGTTTCAGGCCTGAGCTGCAAGTGTGTGCCGAATGTGAGGTGTAGTGACCTTTCTCTACCACTAGGTTTACAAAGCCACACATTTCCCTTATACCATACAGCACAGTACCTAGGTGAAATGTACACCCCATTCAACACATATTCCCTCACTGTCTCACATATCCTCTCCCTCTTCTCCAGACCGGAGGGCTGGTCATCCAGACCGGAGGGCTGGTCAACAATCCAACAGAGACAGTGAACTCTGGACCAGTCATGGCCCTCATCAGCTTCATCCTCATCACTGTCATTGCCAACATCAACTTTCTCTTCATCTGAAGCATCCGCACTACCCTGTACCCTCCCAGGCCTATACTCTCTGCGGGCCTCGGGTATCCTGCACGGTTTCATCTTGACCTTAGGGCCGGGCTCAGTTTCGATATAGTGCCTGGCCAGAGAAGTACGACCCGGCACATCAGAACACTTCTGCTGACTCTTCCTCAGAAATTCACGTACCTCCTGTGCTATCATGCCTTCCTCATTTGCACTGGTTGCTTTATGGTCATCAGATGATTCACTATCACTATCTGACCCTCTTCTCTCAGCCACATCTGGCTCACCGTCAGGGTTATACAATTCATTTTCATTCACATCCTGCTCACTGTCAGGGTTATACAATTCATTTTCATTCATATCCTGCCCACTGTCAGGGTTATACAATTCATTTTCATTCACATCCTGATCTGGAACCTTAGTTAACATGTCATCCACAACATTAACTTCACCATCTGGTCCCTCAAGTATGTGACTATGTGACAACCCCAGCACTATACTTCTATATAGCTCAGGTACTAGGAGCTGACTCACGACCTCTCCCTGGACTTCAGTGTCCCTATACAATAGGCTATTGTCCATGGCAGCATGAGGAAACCTCTCCTCAGAGCCAGGCTCCTGGGAAACCTCATTTAGAACAATCATATTTTCCTGTGCCGTCCTAAGAGTGGGGTCTCGCCACTGCTCACTCCCAAAATTGTCACAGGACACAGGCAAGTCAGGGACACTCGGTTCCCGAGAACCACCATCCTCGTCTCCCAACATCACCTGCAAAGGAATTTCATCACTATCACAGTCATCATTATTATCAACATCATTATCATGACTATGATCAGTACTATCATCACTATCATGATCATCATCATTATCACTATCACATAAGTTTAACGGCCCACTAGCATTGTGTTCCGCCCCTCGGGACTGCGAACCCTCAGTAGGAGCTTCATCACACTGTCCATCAGAAACATCTTTCCCCCAGAGATCCTTAGACTGGGGAAAGTCATTACCCAATATGACGGGTTGCACCAGGTTCTTCACTACTCCCACTTCACATGAAACCTCCCCGCGTTTGGGGATCAAGTCCACGACAGTCTCTGGGTAGACTTTGGTGTCTCCATGGTCGCACACCACACTCAGGTGCTTATCAGGGATGAAGTCCCTATCAATTAGGCTGTCACATACGGAAGTCACTGGACTCTCTGAGTCCAAGAGGGCCTGTGCTGGGCAGTCATTTACAACCACCGGGGACACCTGTGGTCCAGTCTCTTCGGCTGAGGTGGACACACACACAGGTTCTGCGCAGGGAGAGAGGGATCCGCCAACATCACAACAAATAGGCTCCACCTCTATTGGACAGCCGGCTGCAATTTCACGACATCTCCAACACTGTCCACCACAATCACCCACCCACACGACCCCAACAGCTGGAACGCTCTTACCGGGAGAGTTCGGCGTCCAGGAACTCCGAAGTGACGACCTCTCAGACGGCTGTACCTCAGGAGGACGTGCTTGGGTGTAGCGGTCCACTATCACCTTTTCAACTCCATAATCAGGTTTGCTGACTGCAGACTCCCAACTGCATCTCCAGTCATGAACTCCCCTGGCACAGGCTGTCACCGTAACACCCAGCCGGGTACGAATCTCCGCTTTCAGCTTGGCATAGTCTTGGCTGTCCTGCTCGCTCAGGTCAGCATAGGCCACCTGGGGCACTCCAATCAGATAGGGTGCGACCATCATGGCCCATTCAGATAGGGGCAGATTCTCCTTCTCTGCCAGTCCCTCAAACCTAGTGAGATATACCTCCACATCATCACGAGGTGTCATCTTTTTCAGGGACCGTCTTACCGCCTTCTTTACAGCGGACAAGGCAGGTGCCTTCACAACATTACTCTGGGACGAGGTGCTGAGAGCTGCAATCTGCTCCAACAACCGGTTAGTCTCCTGCTGCTGCTGCAGGAGTTGCTGCTGCATGCGCTGCTGGTGCTGCAGGCGCTGCTGCTCCATGCTCTGCTGCATGCTCCGCTGGGCCTGGACCAGGTACTCAATGAGCTCCTCCATACTGCCGGACTTATCTGTCTCAACCACGGCAGTCTTATGTTGCACATTAACTTGCGCCATTTGTTCAAACAGCGCCTCCATGCTGTCATCCATGCTGTCAGACTTCTCTGTCTCAACAACGGCAGTCTTCACTCAAGACATACACACTCCACAGTCTTTTCCACAGAAAATTTCAGCTCTGCTGTGCAGACACTTTTTTTTTTTTTTTTTTCTTTGCAAAGTCTATTAAGGCTCCTGTCTCTTTAAGACTGCTCCAAACAGACGTTTCTGCTGACACACTTTTTTTTTTTCTCTGCTGCTATTTCAACAGACTTCACCTTTATTGCTGTCTCTAAGCCACTGTGCTGCATGCACACTCCAGCACTAACTGTATCAGCCACTGCGCTGCCCCAGCATTCTCCGCCAATTGTAGCATTTCCAGGGGATATAGCTCTAGGATCGCTGTCTGGGTAGACAGAATGGCACGAAAACAGTTCATTCAGACAGCAGTTCTGGTGTAAAACTGGCCGCAACCAGCTTTATTAAAGTCCACAGCAAACAGATAAAAATAAAGCATAAACAGAAAACCTAGGCTTGTCTAGCCACTAATTACACATAGATCGATTTCCCTATTTATCCGGGTCCAGACTCTACCAGTCTGTGCCCAAAACAACACATATGATATAGTTTACCAGTATGGAGTTTCACAGATACTCCTCCTTGTGTCTGAAGGCCCCTTCAGCGTCCAGACTTGAGAGAGATCCACTCCTATTCAGCCGCTATTCGCACGGATTCTCACTGAGACTACTCCTCTGTCCGGGGTACTTCCTGCACCCAGACTGAGATAGCTCAAACTCCCGGAGACTGCTTCTTGTGCCGGGACACCTTCCTGTGTCCAGACTAAGCCAGCTCCACTCCTGGAGACTGCTTCTTGTGCCGGGACACCTTCCTGTGTCCAGACTAAGCCAGCTCCACTCTTGGAGACTGCTTCTTGTGCTGGGACACCTTCCTGTGTCCAGACTAAGCCAGCTCCCTGAATGTGTTTGCAGACACCTACTTCTGGTCTCCTAATCAACAGCTGAATGGTTTCAGGCCTGAGCTGCAAGTGTGTGCCGAATGTGAGGTGTAGTGACCTTTCTCTACCACTAGGTTTACAAAGCCACACATTTCCCTTATACCATACAGCACAGTACCTAGGTGAAATGTACACCCCATTCAACACATATTCCCTCACTGTCTCACAGTATATATATATATATATATATATAGATCGGCTGCTTAACGAGGTAGTCAAAGGAATGCTTTTCGTTTACATCTTCAGCTCGTTTATTAACCCCTTAGTGACAGAGCCATTTTGCAGCTTAATGACGGGCCAATTTTTACAATTCTGACCACTTTATGAGGTTATAACTCTGGAACGCTTTAACGAATCCAGCTGATTCTGAGATTGCTTTTTCGTGACATATTGTACTTCACGTTAGTGGTAAAAAAATTTTTATATGACTTGCTTTTATTTATGAAAAAAACGGAAATATTAGCGAAAATTTAGAAAATTTCGCAATTTTCAAACTTGAAATTTTTATGCCCTTAAATCAGAGAGATATGTCACATAAATTTCTTAATAAATAACATTTCCCACATGTCTACTTTACATCAGCACAATTTTGGGAAGAAAATTTTCTTTTGTTACGAAGTTATAAGGGTTAAAAGTTGACCAGCGATTTCTCATTTTTACAACACCATTTTTTTTTAGGGACCACATCACATTTGAAGTCACTTTGAGGGGTCTATATGATAGAAAATACCCAAAAGTGACACCATTCTAAAAACTGCACCCCTCAAGGTGCTCAAAACCACATTCAAGAAGTTTATTAACCCTTCAGGTGCTTCACAGGAGCTGAAGCAATGTGGAAGGAAAAAATTGACATTTAACTTTTTTTGCAAAAGCTTTAATTCGGAACCAATTTTTTTTATTTTCACAAGTGTTAAAAGAAAAAATGAACCACAAAATTTGTTGTGCAATTTCTCCTGAATATGTGGGGGTAAACCATTTTTTGGGCGTACGGCAGAGGTCGCAAGAGAAGGAGCGCCGTTTGACTTTTTCAACGCAGAATTGGCTGGATGCCATGTCACGTTTAGAGAGCCCCTGATGTGCCTAAACAGTGGAAACCCCCAACAAGTGACCCTATTTTGGAAACAAGACCCCTTAAGGAACTTATCTAGTTGTGTGGTGAGCACTTTGAACCTCGAAGTGCTTCACACAAGTTTATAACGTAGAGCCGTGAAAAAAAAATATTATTTTTTCCACAAAAATGATCTTTTCACCCCAATTTTTATTTTCCTAAGGGTAACAAGACCGCAAAAGTTTTTGTGCAATTTGTCCTGAGCATGCCGATACTCCATATGAGGGGGTAAACCACTTTTTGGGCGCACTGCAGAGGTCGCAAGGGAAGGAGCGCCGTTTGACTTTTTCAACGCAGAATTGGCTGGATGCCATGTCGTGTTTAGAGAGCCCCTGATGTGCCTAAACAGTGGAAACCCCCAACAAGTGACTCCATTTTGGAAACTAGACCCCTTAAGGAACTTAGCTAGATGTGTGGTGAGCAATTTGAACCTCCAAGTGCTTCACACAAGTTTATAACGTAGAGCCGTGAAAATAAAAAATCATATTTTTTCCACAAAAATGATCTTTTCACCCCAATTTTTATTTTCCCAAGGGTAACAAGACCCCAAAAGTTTTTGTGCAATTTGTCCTGAGCATGCCGATACCCCATATGTGGGGGTAAACCACTTTTTTGGCGCACGGCAGAGGTCACAAGGGAAGGAGCGCCGTTTGACTTTTTCAACGCAGAATTGGCTGGACGCCATGTCGCAATTGTAGAGGCCCTGATGTGTCTAAACAGTGGAAACCCCCACAAGTGACCCCATTTTGGAAACTAGAACCCCTAAGGGACGAACTTATCTAGATGTGTGTTGAGCACTTTGAATCCCCAAGTGCTTCACAGAAGTTTATAACGCCCGAGCGTGAAAATAAAAAATCATATTTTTTCCACAAACCTGATCGTTTAGTCCCCAATTTTTTATTTTCCCAAGGGTAACAGGAGAAATTAGACCACAAAAGTTGTTGTCCAATTTGTCCTGTGTACGCTGATACCCCATATATGGGGGGGACCACTGTTTGGGCGCATGGCAGGGCTTGGAAGGGAAGCAGCACCGTTTGACTTTTTCAAACCAAAATTGGCTGGAATTGAGATTGGACACCATGTCGCGTTTGGAGAGCCCCTGATGCGCCTAAACAGTGGAAACCCCCCACAAGTAACACCATTTTGGAAACTAGACCCCCTATGTAACTTATCTAGATCTGTTGTGAGCACTTTGAACCCCCAAGTGTTTCACAAAAGTTTATAATGCCTGGGTGTGAAAAAAAAAAACAATTTTCCACAAAAATGATTTTTTAGTCCCAAATTTTTGATTTTTCACAAGGAAATTGGACCCTAAAAGTTGTTGTCCAATTTGTCCTGAGTATGCTGATATTAAATATGTGGGGGGGAGGAAACTGTTTGGGCGCACAGCAGGGCTTGGATAGGAAGTAATAACGTTTTGGAATACAGACGTTGATGGGGGTCATGTTCCGTTTGCAGTGCCCCAGATGTGCCTAAACAGTGGAAAAACCCCCAAAATTACCCCATTTTGGAAACTAGACCCCCTAAGGAACTTATCTAGATGTGTGGTGAGCACTTTGAACCCAAAAGTGCTTCACAGAAATTTATAAACGCAAAGCCGTGAAAATAAAAAAATATTTTTTTCCTCAAAAATGATTTTTTTAGCCAGCTATTTTTTATTTTTCCAAGGGTAGCAAGAGAAATTAGAACCCCAAAATTGGTGTGCAATTTGTCCTGAGTATGCTGATACCCCATATGTTGGGGTAATCCACGGCAGGGCTCGGAAGGGAGGGAGCGCCATTTGACTTTTTGAACGCCACGTCGTGTTTGGAGACCCCCTGATGTGCCTAAATAGTGGAAACCCCTCAATTCTAGCTCCAACCCTAACCCCAACACACCCCTAACCCTAATCCCAACCCTAACCCTAATCCCAACCCTAATTCCAACCCTAATTATAACCCTAACCTTAATTGTAACCCTAACCATAATTATAACCCTAACCATAAGGCTAGGTTCATTTTGTGTTTTACCAGCCCGTTCAACACATAGCGTTGACGGGCTGGTAACGATATAGCATAACGCGATCACGTTATGCTATACCCGCTAGCGCAGAGGAATCAGCAGATGATTCATCTGCGCTAGCGGTGACGGAGCCCAGACGCTGCAGCCCGCATCTGAGGCTCCGTCACTGAATGATGGCACGTCGCGAACGCATACCGCAGTGTAACGCAGTCCGTCTAACGGACTGCCATAACGCAGTATGAACCCAGCCTAACCCTAATCCTAATTATAACCCTAACCCTAGCCCTAACACTAGCCCTAACCCTAACGGAAAAATGAAAATAAACATAATTTCTATATTTTATTATATGTCCCTAACTAAGAGGGTGATAAAGGGGGGGTTATGTACTGTTTTTTTTTATTTTGATCACTGTGATAGTTTATCACAGTGATCAAAATGTACTTTTAGGAGAATGAATGAAAATTTTTTTGAATCTGCCGCCAGGCAGATTCGGCGGGCGCACTGCGCATGCGCCCGACATTTTTTTTTTACAGGAAGAAGACCCGGGAGCCTGGGACCTGCCGGAGGATGGGGGACACCGGGAGGTACAGGGGGGGTTTGGGGGTACTGGGGACCCTAATTCTCTCCCCTCTGATGTGCGATCACATCAGAGGGGAGAGAAGTCATTTTTTTTTTTTTTTTGCGATTGCGACACCGGCAGCCGAGACCCCAGAGACAATTGCCCACCCCCCCGGCTGATCGCGGTGGGCGCACTGAGCATGTTCCCACCATTTAGTAGACCTCAAAGATGGCGGCGCCCACCGGGGGAAAACGGAGGGCCCGGGGGCCACATGGAGGGGTCGGGGGCCACAAGGGGGGGATCGGGGACCCTTTTTCTCTCTCCTCTGATGTCCGATCACATCAGAGGAGAGAGAAATTAAATGGCACACTTTTTTTTTTGTTGCGATCGCCGTTATAGGGTTAATAACGGCGATCGCAACATCGGTGTCGGTAAAAACCGACCTGATTCATGTTCTCCGGGGGCCCTATTCACTTTTTCCACAGCGCCATTAATTAACGGCGCTGTGGTTTAAGTACCCTTAATGACCGCCGTTAAAAGGCGTATCGGCGGTCGTTAAGGGGTTAAAACAGGCTTCATAAACCAGTCCAAAACAAAACAGACCTATTCAGTCTTGTTGGCCTAAATAAACAGCAAACATTAGAGTCCATATACCTTATATACTTGAGAATAAGCCGACTTTTTCAGCACATTTTTTTATGTTTAATCTGGTTTTTATTGAAAAGAAGTTTAGAACAATCGAGTAACAAAGGATTCAACAACAGAACGGTTACTGAGTACAAAAAGAAATCTCATTTACAACTGTATATCAAGACCTGTAGCCAACAAGTCCCGAAATAATAGAACTTTCAAGTCAAAAGTCATTTCCAATCAAGGATGTAGGAATCCCCTATCCAGGGAGACTGTATGAACTTTGGCAATACATATGAAGTATTCGCAGAAAGAGAGCGACCCAAACAAGAGAAGCTAGGTCACTCCAAATAATAATGGTGTAAACACGAAAGGAAAGAATGAGACGAAGAAGAGGAATAATGTGGGGGGGTGGAGAAAGGAGAGTGAAAGGGAAAAAAAGAGGGGGAGAGGGGGAAGGAACCATGAAGTCTGATGTAACAGGGGGCAACTTGCACCCCTATAATGACGTCCATCTAACCCGTATTGTTCGATCTATCTTCCTTATGGCTTAGAAAAGAGGGATTGAAAATCCTGAGAGTCCATATACAAAAACCAAGGACTCCAAACCTGCAGATATTTCTCCATTGAACCATTAACCTCAGCGGACAAATTCCTCCATACTTTGAAGGCTGGTCATCTCCTTAAGCCATTCAGACATATTCGGAGATTGGGAGGATTTCCAATGTCTCGGGATCACAGTGCGCGCAGCAGTTAAGCAGAATCTTAGGAGCACCTTTTTCTGGAACCGAAACGACCCTGGGAGGATATATAATAAAGCCACCCGGGGTGTTGGTCACCGAATGACCGCTAATGGCTTGATAAGCGGAAAAGAATACCAAAATGGCTTAATATGATTACTAGAGATGAGCAACTTTGGCTCAGGGAGGGTCGAGTCGGGTTTTGGACCACCCGACTTTCCCAAAAGTCGAATCGAACGAAATCAGCCAACTAACGGAAAAGGTTGAGTCGAAGTCGAAAATCCGACCCCAATGCAAGTCAATGGGGAATAAAAGTCGGCAGGGAGTGGAGGACAGTAAACACACCTACAGTGCCCATTTCAATGCCAACGAGTCACAACACCAATTCTTATTGCTTAAGCTTGTCAACCTTCATTTACTTTATAATAATAGTAACGCATTGAAAACTGGGGTTATTTGGCTAAAGTTGTGGGGGGGTGCCGGGCTGGCTCCAGGTTTTCGCGGGCCCCGGGCCAAAGAGTCTCAGTGGGCCCCTTTAACACATACCACAATTCATGATGCTCCGAAACGGCACAGAAATATAGGTATAGTACAATGCCAACTACTTCACTTCTTACATTACATGACTGATATCTATTGTAAATTCTACAATAGCTCAAAAAAAGGACAGTATAGTCCTCCATAGAGTATTATGGGCACCACATAGTACGCCATACAGAATAATGAGCCCCATATATTGCTCCAAACATTAAAAAAAATGAAATACCTCTCCTCGCTGGGCACTGCTCTACTCTGGTCTCCTCAGCATCTCCATCTTCTAGCTCTCTGCACTGTGACTGTTCAGGCAGAGGGCGCACAGATGTGACGTTATCGCGCTCTCTGACCTGAATGTCACTGTCAGGAAATGCGGAAGACGTCACAGCGGTGGAGCAGGGAGAGGTAAGTATTGCAAGTGCTGGGGCCCTGAGCAAGCAGGGGGGCCCACTCGTGGGCGATGGCACTGGCACAGGTCCTCTCATAGTACGCTGGTGTCTCTGACTGTGATTAGGCCCCACCACCGTCAGAGACACAGGCGTACTATAAGGGGCCCTGTGCCAGTGCTGTCGCCCACGAGTGGGCCCCCCCACCTACTCAGGGCCCTATCACTTGCCCGGGTGTGCCAGGTGTTGACGCCGGCCCTGGGGGGGTACAGCCAAGTTAGTGAGGTGGAAAAACTGGTATATGTTGAGGTGTAGGCTGGACGTTCAGCAGCTGCAAATGGAGGAATTGGAGAAGTCGGAGGAAAAGTAGTACAAAGCGAGCCATTTTGCTGGCAACCTATGAGTCATCAGGGGAAGGTGGTACAAAATCCTTTGAAACCCAAGCATGGTTCATTTTAATGAAGGTGAGATCACCTACATTTTGGGTCGACAGCCGGGTCCTTCTTTCTGTCAGGATTGATCCAGCAGCACTGAAGACTCTTTCTGATAGTACACTACCAGCAGGGCAAGCGAACTCCTGTAAGGCATATTGTGCCAATTCAGGCCAGGTGTCCAGTTTACAGGCCCAGTAGTCAAAGGGGAATGAACTGTGAGGGAGAACATCGATAGGGGAGGAGAGGTAATTTTGAACCATAGTTGACAATTGCTGTCTCCTATCTGTTGCAATCGATTCAGTATTACCTGTCGTGTGAGCGGTACTCGAGAAATCAGAGCACAACATGGTCATGAAACCCCTGTCTCAAACGCCACTTCGGCTGTGAGCACCAGGAACCTCTTCCATTTGGCCCAGTACAGCTCGTGGTAGAACCTGCACTGCTGCTGTGTGCTGGGAATGCCTCTAACAAACGGTTTACCAGAGTTGCTTGTTTGTTCGCCAATATTAGCTCTAGGTTCTCCTGTGGCATTATGTTCTGTAATTTGCCTTTATAGCGTGGATCGAGGATGATGGCCAACCAGTAGTCGTCATCCTTCATAAATTTGGCAATGCGGGGGTCCCTTTTTAGGATACGCAAGGCATAATCACACATGTGGGCCAACGTTCCAGATGTCAATGATGCACTGCCAGTGGTGGGTGGAGGAGCAGTTTCTGCCAAATCCACATCCCTCCAGTCACGCACAAACCCTGTACCTGACCTTGGCAAGCCAGCATTTTCTTTTGCCCCCTGAGAAGCATCCTCCTCCCCAAAATAATCATCCCCCTCATCCTCCTCCTCTTTCTCTTCTTCCTCAACCTCGTCCAGGACAGTTCCCTGAGCAGACAATGCCTGACTGTCATCAAGGCTTCTCTCCTCCTCCTCCGCTGCAGACACCTGATCCTTAATGTACGTCAAAGTTTGCATGAGCAGACGCATAAGTGGGATGCTCATGCTTATGATCGTCTGCGCTTACCAGCCATGTGAATTCCTCAAAACACTGAAGGACTTTACAGAGTCTTTCAGCTTTGACCACTGCACACCCGACAACTCCATGTCTGCCCTCAAACTGCCTGCCAGTGTATCCTCCCACAAATGCATTACAGCCTGCCTCTGTTCGCACAGCCTCTCAACCATGTGCATGGTGGAGTTCCACCTTGTTGCAACATCTATGATTAGGCGGTGCTTGGGGAAGTGGAGCGATCGCTGCAAGCTCTGCATATGACTGGAGTCTACGGGCGAGCGACGGATGTGCGAGCACAGTCTTTGCACCTTATGAAGCAGGGCTGGTAACTCCGGATAATTATTTATGAAGCACTGCACCACCAGGTTCAAGGTGTGAAGGTGTGAGCCAGGCAAGGTATGTGTCTGAGTTTTGCCAGGGCTTTGGCTGCCACAAAATTACGTCCGTTATCACTGACTACCTTGCCTGGCTCAAGATGTAGACTGCACAGCCGTGACTCAGTTTCTTGCTGCAAGTAGTCTGCCAGTACCTCCGCGGTGTGTCTGTTGTCGCCCAAAGACATCATCTTTAAAACAGCCTGCTGACGCTTACCACTAGCTGCTCGATATTGGGACACCTCGTGTGCAACACTGGCAGCTGCGGATGGAGTGCTCAAGTCGACGAGCTTTTGCTTCTGCAGGAGGAGGAGGGTCGAACGCCTACAGCCAACTGTTGCCTATACCGTGGGCTAGGCAGCACTGTCCCAACACCACTGTCCCCTGTGAACCCTGCATCCACCACATTAACCCAGTGCGCAGTGATGGACATGTAACGGCGCTGGCCATGCCTACTGGCTCATGCATCTGTTGTGAGGTGCAGCTTTCCACTCACTGATTGTTTGAGTGCATGGACAATGCAGTCTTTCACATGCAGATGGAGTGCAGGGATGGCTTTTCTAGAAAAGAAGTGCCGACTGGGTAGGTCATAGTGTGGAACAGCGTAGACCATGAGCTCTCGGAACGCTGCGCTTTCAACCAAACGGAAGGGCATCATCTCTAATGAGATCAGTTTGTCAATGTAGGCGTTCAAAGCCAGTGAGGTTTTGTAGTCCGTCCACTCTTGCAAGTGCATGATGTTTAAATGTCTAAGCATGCAACTGGTATTCAATCTTCGGAGATTTTTCCCTTGGCTAAAGGTCCTTCCGCACTTCTTATAGATAACCTTTGCCTCATCAATAGCATTTTGGTCAAAAAAGTGCCACACTGCACTCTTCCTACTATGGCAGGGATGGGGAACCTCAGGCCCCAGGGCCATTTACGGCCCTCGATTACATTTTAGCAGGCCCCCAGGCAGATTCTCAGGGAACGCTTTCTTGGGCAGTGAGCTATATTTTGGTTGCCACCAGCTCGTTAATTTCTTCTTGCTCTGTTAGTACACATATGCAGTGTTCACTACCGAGCACTGAAGGGCATGCAATGAAAGATTACCTCCTGATACCAGCGCCAGAGTCAGGATGTACTTTGTGGGCAGAGTGTGTATGGCCCCCGAAGGATGGTATAAATATCCAAATGGCCCTTGGCAGAAAAAAGATTCCTCACCCCTGTACTATGGGATACATTTTCAGGGCTTGCAAGCTGTGCTAATCTGACCGTCTGGCCAAGCTGTCCTGCAACTCTTTTTGTTTTTTTAACACGTTTTTGGACTGCTACAGACCTTCCAGATAACCGCAGCTGCGATGTCGATGCCTGCTGCGGATCCTCCTCCTCTTCTGAGCTATTGCCAGCAGCACCCTCTTCCCCCAATGGATGCCAATCCGGGTCAACAACTGGGTCATCCATCACCTCCTCTTCAATTTCATCTGAACCTTCCTCTGTGTCACCGTGTAAGGTGGTATAGTATGCGGAAAGGGGCACCTGAGTTTCATTAGGGTCAGAATCTGGCTCAGTAGACTGCAAGGGCAAGGCAGTGCTCTGGTGAATGTACCAGCAGAATCATATAGCAGTGGCTGTGCATCAGTGCACTCTATGTCATATTCATCTTGGACTGGGGAATTCAGGATTTCACTTGATAACCCAGGCATGGTATGTGAAAAGAGCGCCAGTGAGTAATCTGAAGTGTGGCCTGCTGCATCCTTCACTTTTGGTGGGGGTGAAGGACACAAGGAAAGGTGTTGTTCCTGACCGTAAGCCTGCACTGACAACTCAGTGCTTGCAGTTATTGAAACTTCAGAAGAGGAGGCGATAGAGCTGGAGGCTGTTTCGGCAATGTAAGCCAAAACCTGTTCCTGATGCTCCGGCTTTAAAAGCTGTTTACCTACTCCCAGAAAAGGGAGCCTTCCAGGCCTTCTGGAGCCAGACGATGACGCAGGCTCAACACCTTCTGCCTTAGGTGCTATTGTGCTTTTGGCACTACCAGCAGATGCAACACCACCACCATCAGTACCAGCTGGCCCCCCCCGCCCACGTCACCGGCCTCTTCCACCATACTTCCTCATGTTTGGGAAAATGTACCAAAAATACCAGCAGATATATGGTACTGTATGAGGAGCGTACAGCTGTATACGGTGTAGGGAAAAATTTAAATCTCCGTATATATTTCCGGAGTCACACACAGACGCTCACTCAGCATGTATTTGACCGTAATACAAACAGCAGATATACGGTACTGTATGAGGAGCGTACAGCTCTATACGGTGTAGGGAAAAATTTATATCTCCGTATATATTTCCGGAGTCACACACGGATGCTCACTCAGTATGTATTTGACAGTAATACAAACAGCAGATATACAGTACTGTATCTGAAGGGTATAGCTGTATACAGTGTAGGGGAAAATTTCAATCTCCGTATATATTTCCGGAGTCACACACAGACGCTCTCTCAGTATGGATTTGACCGTAATACAAAGAGCAGATATACGGTACTGTATCAGAAGCGTACAGCTGTATACAGTGTAGGGGAAAATTTCAATCTCCGTATATATTTCTGGAGTCACACACAGACGCTCTCTCAGTATGGATTTGACCGTAATACAAAGAGCAGATATACGGTACTGTATCACAAGCGGACAGCTGTGTATGGTGTAGGGGAAAATTTCAATCTCCGTATATATTTCCGGAGTCACACACAGACGCTCTCCCAGTATGGATTTGACCGTAATACAAAGAGCAGATATACGGTACTGTATCACAAGCGCACAGCTGTATACAGTGTAGGGGAAAATTTAAATCTCCGCATATATTTCCGGAGTCACACACAGATAGTCAGCATGTATTTGTCCGTAATACCAGCCGGTACACGGTAGTGTGTGAGGAGCGTACAGCTCTATACGGTGTGGGAAAAAATGAACGCTCGGTAACTGTGCAGATAAAAAGAATAAAAGTATTAGTGCTGTGTAAAAAGCAGTCTGCACAGCAGTGTGCACACAGCAATATAGCTATAAAGCAGCCCAATAACCAGCGCTGCTGAACACAAGAAAATGCTCCCCTGTCACTGCACACTAACTGTACAGCACAATTGCTATCAGCACAAGCACATAAGAACTTCTCTTTCCAGCCCTAACTCTCTCCCTACTGATAAACAGCGTCAGCAACCTCTCCCTACTGTTAAGATCAGCAAAAGTAAAATGGCGGTCGGCGGTCAGGGCTTTTATAGACGCTATGACGCCCCCCAAAACAAGCTAATCACTGTAATGCCCTTCTCTAAGACAGTGGTGGACGCTGCCCATGTCATTTTGTTGCCCACAGTGTACGTCCTTGCTCATTGGCTGAAAAAAGGCGCCTGAAAGCATTCTGGGAAATTCGACTTTGGCGCTCATTTTGCCGACCGCATGGCCGACTGCACGCTATGGTCGGGTTTCGGCCAACGAAACCGGACTTTGGCGAAAGTCGGCGACTTTTGAATCTGACCGACCTGTTTCGCTCAACTCTAATGATTACATCCCCATCAAATATGTAGCATGGCACCTCTCTCTAGTCCACAACGCCATCACCCATTGGAGAAGTAGTGAAAAGTCGCATGTAAGACATCAGGACAGCGACACCACCTGGTGAGAATTTTGTAATTCTTATCCTGTGCTGCACAGGCAATAGAGAATTTATGTGAGTATACAAACGCCTTCCTTCACTCCACCTCTGATATATCAACTCCCATCTCACCCCTCCAACTCTCCACCTCTCCACGGACTTGGGGAACTCGTCTTTGGTATTTTGTTTCAAAAGAGCGTATATTAAGGAGACAGCAAGTGCGGGCGGTGACCCGAACAGGAAAAGCTTTTCAAATGGCGTAGGAAGGGAGGAGTATGAGTCTGCGCCTTCTGGAGACGAGAGGAAGGAGTTTAGTTGGAGGTATTCCAATCAATCAGAAGGGCCCCCGCCTTCTAACGGCTGCACTGATTCGAAAGCGGGCATGG
Source organism: Oophaga sylvatica (assembly GCA_033576555.1). Taxonomy (NCBI): domain Eukaryota; kingdom Metazoa; phylum Chordata; class Amphibia; order Anura; family Dendrobatidae; genus Oophaga; species Oophaga sylvatica. The sequence continues at coordinate 275,763,396 of JARQOD010000002.1, read as the reverse complement.
CCAAACCCTTGAGGACATGAAAGCATCTAGTATTGTCCCTTCTCTCCCACCCAAGAAAACGATCCCTCTCCATCCCCGGGTGAAACTCCGGATTAGAGAAGAGAGGTGTAAGCGGTCCACTGCCTAAGGAGAGAGAGCCTCTGTGGGTCTCCAGATCCCATTCTCTAAGTGTATCTTTAAGAACGCCAGCTTCAGATCTGAATTGACCTCTACTTTTAGGGCTGATCCAGGGGAGGTTATGGAGTGGAATTTTAGAACTATCTTGTTCTATTCCCACCCATTGTTTGTCCGAACTGTGGTGCTGTCAGTCTAGCATGCGTCACAACAGCGCTGCTCTGTGATACCATTTGAAATTTGGAAGACCCACCTCCCCGAGCCTTTGTGCCTATATAAAGTACCCATGCCGATCCGGGGTCTACCACTCCCCCACACACAAATCTCGAGATGGTTGATTGGATTCTGGAAAAGAAAGAAGGAGGAGCAATTAGAGGAACTGTCTGGAAAATACACAGGAAACGAGGCAGTACATCCATTTTTATCGCAATAATAAGGCCGAACCAGGAGAGCTTCCGCTTATAATAGCTATTTAAGTCTTTCAAAGTCTTATCCAAAAGGGGTTGGAAGTTTAAAGAATATAGTTTATTATGATCTGCTGAGACGGTTACCCACAAGTACCTTAATGCTGTTTCCTGACATTTTAAGGGAAAATTATCTTTAAGATGTTGAACTTCATCTCTAGATAAAGTTATATTAAGGGCCTCTGATTTAGAATAATTCACTTTAAAATTACTAAGATGGCCAAATGTCTCAAATTATTTGACTATGGACGGGAAGGAAATGCGAGACTGTGATATAAACATGGTGTGATATAAACATGAGGAGGTCGTCTGCATATAAAGCCGATTTACATTGACCTACCCCAACTGGAATACTGTCAATGCTGGGGTTCTTTCTAAGGGCTATTGCCAGATGTTCCATTATCAATACATACAAGAGAGGGGACAAAGGACACCCTGCCGTGTACCGTTATTGATATGGATAGGGGAGGACAGAAATCCATTAACTCTAACCCTAGCTGAAGGGCTCCTATATATATAGAAAATTTTTTCGATAAATTTGGCGCCCAGGCCCAATTGATGCAAGAAAGCCGACATGAAGTTCTAGTTGACCCGGTCGAACGCCTTCTCTGCATCAACCGAAAGCAAACACAACGGGAGCGATCTGGACCTCGCCCGAGCCATCAGGAGAAGAGTTTTATACATATTATCTCTGGCCTCCAGGCACTTGACAAACCCTACTTGATCTGTATGAATAACTCTGGGTAACAAAGGCACCAACCTATTGGCCAGGGCCTTTGAAAATATTTTGATATCCACATTAATCAAAGAGATGGGTATATAATTGGAAATTTACAGTGGATCCTTCGCAGGTTTTGTTCAAACGCTGATGTGGGCCTCCAGGGACTGGGGCACGAATGGGGATCCCTCTGACACAGAACTGAAGACTTTTGTTAGGAATGGGATAAGCTGCTCGCTAAATAAGCTTATAAAATTTGGGAGTGAACCCATCAGGGCCTGGGCTTTTTCTCTCCTGATTTGATTTAATAATGGCAGCAATCTCTTCCTCTGAAAAGTCCTCCTCCAGAGAGTCCGCATGATCAGGATGGATAGTTGGGAGGGAGTTTTGTCTGATATAGTAGTTTATTTTGAGATGAAGAGACAAATCTGACATATCCCTGAATTGGCCACTATATATTATATAGGTCACTATAATAGGCTCAAAAGGATTCGGTAATTTGGGTTGGATTCTGTGTGCGGGCCCCCCCAATCTGCATGATTTGTGGGATATAACTAGTGTCTGTAACG
>JARQOD010000002.1:275682721-275761431 GCA_033576555.1 Oophaga sylvatica | reverse complement strand
GCTGCACAGGGGTGTGATAGTTGTGAAATTTGGGGTCGGGGCGGGCCAAAAATTTGGGGCCGGCCGGGGGGGGGCGCCGTTGCAGTTCGCCTCAGGCAGCACAGAGGCTAGGTTCACCCCTGCTTTTACCTCATGGACCACCCCCTTGGGTGGAGATATGGTGAAGAGCGTTTGCCCAATTTTTTAGCTTTTTCACAATAAACCTGGCCCTTTAAATGCGATTAAGCCGACTCGCACATAACACTGGACCAATCTCCAGGTTTATTAACTGAAGCTCCAAACCCCGTGATATCCCCCTCCAGCACATTCCCAGTGGCCCTCTTACATATATATATATTTACTTACACACCCCCCAACATTAAATTGCAACACGTCTTCAGAAAACTTTGTGTGATGAACGGGCACACAGTCCCGCCACACGGTACCCGGGTCACGGCTTGTGATCCCACCGCTGCCACCACATGTGATGGAACGTGCACACACACGACGGCTGCTGCCGTCCGACCCAGTAAACTGCAGGATTTTTAATTATCCCACTTCCACTTAGGAACTTGCACCCTCTCTGGCGCCCCCCTTAACCCTCGGGCCATCAGGGAACTGCACCTGGGATAATTGGTCGCCAGACAGGTCATTTGGGATGTGTGCTGGCTAGGGGGCCCGCTGCGGGTGAGGGAATTATAATTACTCCTGGCTGCAGCCAGGCAATACCCTTATAAGCCCCTTCCGTCACTGCCAGCGCCACCCAATAGACAACACTTTACACCCCTTCCTTTAGCTGCCACCAGCTAGGGGTTTTGATTTAAATACACAATTTATCAAGGGGGTCCGTAGCAAACCCCAAAACAGTAGCGTAGTACGTCAGGCGCGTGAAAATTCGTTTATAGAGCAGGAGAAAACAAACTAATAAATTTATAGTTTATTCCTTAAAAACGGGCAATGCTTATATAATATAAAAAGATGAAACAAACTGAGACAATTCGTTTGTACAGATGCAGTTATAAAAAAAAATTTAGTTTAAATGAAAGATAACTCACATGGTTGTTAGATCATACAGGGAAGCCAGGGTGGGAAGGAGCCACACGTCATATTCATTGGGAGATCTCTTACTCACACATCCCAGCAGAAAGAATCCCCCAAAGGAACTTCACTGTAAGACTTATGCATGTCGCTTCTGACCTCACAAAAAGGGCTTTGGTCCTCTGGCCACCTCCCCTGGCTGCAAGCTATGGTTTGAGCTCTGCAATATCATAAGGTTCATAACTCGGCGGGGAACTCTAGCAGAATAACGGCAGACCTATCAATGATCTTGCTTTGAAATAATGGTTCAAATGAACCCAAACTTGGGTGACATAGCTCATGGGGCACCCGAGAATTCCATTTCTCGGGCTCTGTTGGAGTTACGGGTTCACCGGTACCACGGGAACGATGCCCGTCGGCGCATGGTTCAACACAGTGACGTTCGTGTTTCTAGCGAATGCTCCCACCGTGTTATTAACCAAAAAAGAATGAATACTCCAACATGGCTGCTATAGGAAGAAAGCACGTGTTCGGACAATGCAGGACCCCTGCGGTGAAGCGGGAAAACTTCCAGCACTGGCAGCTCACATTACACTGCCTGAGTGCAGGCTGACAGGGGGGGAAGGGAAGCGTGAGCTGCAGAGAAAAGGAGGAGGGGTAGTTTGCCCTGTGCTTGCAAACGGTGGGGGGTTGTAGTACTATGGGGGAGAGTTCTGGAAACAGCACCAGAAATGAAGCTTCAGTATCATCACACCTCCCCCCTTTAGAGGGCGCTACGGAGGCATGACCTCTCGGTAATCCGACATGCGCACCTCAGCGGGTTCGCCACGTCGTGATAACCCATCAGCATTCCCATGATCACTGCCTTTCTTGTGTTGTACGGCAAAATCATACTGCTGCAGGGCAAGGCTCCAGCGTAGCAACCTACCATTGGTTCCGGACACTGTGTGCAGCCAGCTCAGAGGGTTGTGGTCGGTGACCACCTTGAAGGTGCGCCCGTACAGGTAGGGCTGCAAACGTTGCAGTGCCCAGACCATGGCCAGGCACTCCTTCTCGATGGTGGAGTATGCCACTTACCTTGGCAGAAGTTTCCGGCTCAGGTACAACACGGGGTGCTCCTGGTTCCCCGAATCAACCTGGCTGAGTACAGCACCGAGGCCAAATTCGTTGGCGTCAGTCTGTACCAGGAAGGGCCGACTGCTGTCGACGGCTCTCAACACTGGAGAGCTGCACAGGGCTGTTTTCAAAGATCGGAATGCCGCCTCACAGCCATCTGTCCAGTTGACTGTTTGGGGTAGACCGCCCTTGGTGAGGTCCGTCAAGGGTTTTGCAACGGCGCTATAGTTCGGTACGAAACGCCTATAGTACCCTGCAGTGCCCAGGAAGGACTTCACCTGCTTTTTGGTCCTGGGGGTGGGCCAGGACACGATCGCGTCCACTTTCTCGGGCTCTGGACTCATGGAACCCCCACCTACCCGGTGCCCCAGGTAGTGGACCTCCCTCATGCCCATCTGGCATTTTCCCGGCTTGATGGTCAGACCTGCCTGGTGAATACGCTTGAGCACCTCCTGGAGATGCTGAAGGTGTTCCTCCCAGGTGGAACTGAAGACGGCAATGTCGTCCAGGTACGCCACAGCGTACTCCTCCAGTCCCTGAAGCAGGTGGTTGACCATCCGCTGGAAAGTGGCAGGGGCATTCTTCATGCCGAAAGGCATGACCGTGGACTCGTACAGTCCAAAAGGGGTGATAAAGGCAGATTTCTCCTGCGCCGCAGGGCTCAGGGGAATCTGCCAGTATCCCCGGCTCAGATCCATGATGGATATGTACTTGGCATTCGCCAACCGCTCCAGCAGATCCTCGATGCGTGGCATTGGGTGCGCATCAGAGGTAGTGATGGCGTTGAGCCCCCTGTAGTCCACGCAGAACCGGGTGGTCCGATCCTTTTTTTGGCACGAGAACTACAGGTGAGGCCCACGCGCTTTTGGACTGCCGGATCACCCCCAGCTGCAACATCTCATGGATCTCCTGGCGCATAATCTGCTGCACTTCCTCAGAGATCCGATAAGGTGTCCGCCGTAACGGGGCGTGATTCCCGGTGTCCACCTCGTGGACTGCCAACTTGGTCCTTCCGGGTCGGTTAGTGAACATGGCCCGAAAGGATTCCAGAGTGGTCAGCAACTGCAACCGCTGGGAGGCGGTTAGCGAGGCATTTACCTCCATGTCCTCAATGGACCCATTGGCATTAGCTTGGGCCAGCATGTCTAGGAGGGGATCCTCTTCCCCGTCCTCGGGCAGATTGCAGACCGGTAGGACGCAGGCTTCACGTTCGTGATGGGCCTTCATCATGTTGACGTGAAAGGCCTTGCGCCTACCCCGAGTGTGGTCAAGCGTGACCACGTAGGTGGCTGGGTTGAGCTGTTGGTGCACGACGTACGGGCCTTCCCAGGCTGCCTGAAGCTTATCCTTTGGTACGGGGACCAGCACCCACACCTTTTGACCCACCTGGTAGGTCCGCTCCCGGGCGTTCTGGTCGTACCAGTGCTTCTGGTCAGCCTGAGCCTGCGTCATGTTGTCATGCACCAACTGCGTCAAGGTCTGCATCTTGTCGCGGAAGCGCATGACATAATCCACGATGGACACTTCCGTGGGGGTTTGGCTCATCTTCCCAGGATTCTCTTATCAACCCAAGGGGTCCCCGGACTCGCCTACCATACAGGAGCTCGAAGGGGGAGAACCCCGTTGAGGCCTGCGGGACTTCTCTGTAGGCAAATAGCAGGTGTGGGAGGTACCGCTCCCAATCGCGTCCCTGGGTCTCAACCAGCATGTGGAGCATCTGTTTGAGGGTACCGTTAAAGCGCTCACACAAACCATTGGTCTGGGGGTGATACGCACTCGATACCATACGCGTCACCTGCATTTTGCTGCAGAGAGCCTTCATTAGGCGAGACATAAATTGGGTCCCTTGATCGGTAAGCATCTCCCTGGGAAATCCTACCCGTGAAAAGATGGTCACCAGTGCATCTGCCACCTTATCTGCCCTAGTTGAGGACAGAGCCACCGCCTCCGGGTACCGGGTAGCGTAGTCTACCACAGTAAGGATGTATTGCTTTCCAGAGCTGCTGGGGACGGCCAGCGGGCCCACAATGTCCACCGCGATCCTCTGGAAAGGCTCCTCTATCACTGGCAACGGGATCAGGGGAGCCTTAAGAGCAGGCCCCGCCTTCCCCACTCTTTGACAGGTGATACAGGAGCGGCAGTAGTTAGTCACATCTGTCCCCATCTTGGGCCAATAGAAGTGTTGAGACAGCCGTGCCTTAGTTTTGCTGATCCCCAAGTGTCCAGCGAGTGGAATCTCATGGGCAATCCTCAACAACTCACCTCGGAACTGGTGCGGGACGACCAGCTGTTTCCCCCTCAACCACTCCTTTTGGGAATCTCCGGGTACTGTCTCCCGGTACAACCTTCCTCGTTCCCAGAACACCCTCTCCTTATCAGTCACGGAGGTGGGCGTCTCAGCGAGGTGCCTCAAGTTCCCCAGGCTCGCATCTGAGTGCAGAGCGGCCTGGAACTCCTGGCTGGAGGCAGCCAGAAGTGACGTCAGGGTTCCTTCCTCACTGGGACCCTCTGGGACCGGCTCTGGATCCACCTCTGGTTCAGTCTCTCCTGTAGCGGAGGAGGGTCCAGATGGCAGGGCGCTACCTGCGATCCGGGCACTCTGACTGCGGGTGACAGCAGCTACATATGCAGTCTCCCCGGGGATTTCTATAGACCCATCAGCCTGCGCTGCCATGGGCTCTACCTCCCCATCCACCCCCAACACTTCAGGAGCAGTGCTACTTATGGGCCAGTTACCTTCCTCGGTGGCACTGGTCAGTGTCATGGCGTCACCTTCCTCCCGGTTCCTATGCACCTCCCCATTTCCTTGAGCACTGTCGCTTGCTCCTGCTAGGGGTTCCTCAGCCGTCTCACTCCGCAGAGCGACGGGACTGAACGCTCCTGTACCTGTGGACACATCTACCACTTCGGAGAAAGGGTTAACAGATTCACATGGCACAGATACATCATTATCAACATCAGTCCTAGGGAAAGAAAGGTTATCAGTTGCATCATCACTTCGCAAAGCATTGGCAGGTACCACATTCAGTTTCCCATCATCATCAACATCATCATCATGGATAACATTAACCTTATTATCAGATTGGGGAGGGGTGTCAGGGACATAGTACGCCACCATCCTCCCAGATCAGTCCCCAATAAAACATCAGTGGGCAGGTTTTCGGACACTCCCACTTCCTTGACCCCGCTCCCGGTACCCCAGTCAATGAAAACTCGGGCTATCGGCAAGGGGTAGTGGACACCCCCAATCCCTGTGACAGTTAAGGTTTTCCCCGGAATCAACTCTTCAGGGGCCGCCAGTTCGGGTCGGATGAGGGTTCGTTCAGCCCCGGTGTCCTTGAGGCCTGTAGCAAGACGGGCCCCCACGCGGACGGGCTGCACGTTGTCATCAACCCTCCCCACCACACCACCCACCAAAAGAACAGAGGCGTTGGGCCCGGAGGCCTTGGCTGGGGGGTTCTTCTGCCTCTCCGGACAGGTGGCGCTGATGTGACCAGTCCTTTTACAGGAGAAACACTGGCGGGGTCTGATGTAGGCCTGGCGCTGGCAAAGGGGATAGTGCCTCCAGAGGGACGACTGGCAGGGGCACTGGGGTTGGTTGCAGGCTTACCCCCTCCCCAACGGGTGGTGACGGCCTTCCGCACCTCGGGTTTCCGGTTGGCCTCATAGCTGTCGGCGATCCGGGCTGTTGTGACTGCGTCCTCTGGTTCTCGGTCCAGGATGAACTGTCGGACCTCAGCTGGGCACAGATGCAGGAACTGGTCTTTGATCATCAGGTCTTTCAGCTCCTCATAGGTGTCAACTGACAGTCCATGGATCCACTGGTCAAAGTGGTTCCTGAGTCCTTGCACCACATCGCTATAACTGTCGTGTGGGCCACGTTGGAGGTTCCGGAACTTCTTTCGGTATACCTCAGGGGTTAGCTGGTACTTGGCGATCAGGGCCTGCTTGATGGCCTCATAGTCACTGTCTTGATCTGGCGCGAGGGAAGCGAACGCCTCCAAAGCTTTGCCCTTTAGCCCGGGGGTCAAGTACCTGGCCCATTGGTCGGCAGGCAGTCGGTACTGTCTGCAGACTTTCTCAAAGGCCCGCAGAAAAGTGTCCAAGTCTCCGTCCCTTTCCAGCACGGGAAAGTGCTCCGGCCGGGGCTTGGGACTCTGAGTGCTGCTGGGCACACTGCTCTGGGCTGTGGAGGGCATTGCCCCTCGCTGAACCATCTCCAGCTCATGGGCTCTCTGCGCTTGGGCTTCCCGCTCAGCTCGGGCTCTCTCAGCCTCCCGCTCGGCCCTCTCAGCCTCTCGCTGTTTGGCCTCTCGCTGCTCGGCTCTCTCTTGAGCTTGCTGGATCAGCCTCAGGCGTTCTTCCCGGTTGTCAGCAGGGAGTCCCTCCAGGGCCGCCTGCAGGTAAGGGTCCAACCCGCCCTGGGTGTAAGCATGCAGGGTTTGGGCCTCTGCTGCAGCACCACCTTGGCTTGGGCCGGCTCCTGTGCCCACCACACTCTGGTGCTCTTCCAGTTCCTTCAGGGCCTGGACCAGTCGGGCTTTGGTTTGGTTCTTGTGGTCAAGGCCGTGGTACATGCAGATTCCCACAAGAGTGTCCCTGTTCTGCTTTTCGAACCAACTTGCTCCTCTTGTAGCCATGGTTGCCAAATAAAAGATAGGATAGAAAAACAAAGAGAAGGGAGGGTAACCGCAAGTACACACAATTGTCTCAGGACTAATAAACACTGAGTCTGTTCTCCAAAACTTTAGCTGCAGGGTCGCTGAAGAACCGTGCAAGTTTTTTAGTGAATGGAATGATTGCTCAAACCGGATCACTAATGCTCTATAATCCCACCGCTGCCACCAATATGTGATGAACGGGCACACAGTCCGCCACACGGTAGCCCGGGGGTCACGGCTTGTGATCCCACCGCTGCCACCACATGTGATGGAACGTGCACACACACGACGGCTGCTGCCGTCCGACCCAGTAAACTGCAGGGATTTTTAATTATCCCACTTCCACTTAGGAACTTGCAGCTCTCTGGACCCCCCTTACCCTCAGGCCAGTCAGGGAACTGCACCTAGGATAATTGGTCGCCAGACAGGTCACTTGGATGTGTGCTGGCTATGGGGCCCGCTGCAGTGAGGGAATTATAATTACTCCTGGCTGCAGCCAGGCAATACCCTTATAAGACCCGTTCCGTCACTGCCAGCGCCACCCAATAGACTAACACTTTACACCCCTTTCCTTTAGCTGCCACCAGCTATGGGTTTTGACTTAATACACAATTTATCAAGAGGGTCCGTAGCAACCCCAAAACAGTAGCGTAGTACGTCAGGCGCGTGAAAATTCGTTTATAGAGCAGGAGAAACAAACTAATAAATTTATAGGTTTATTCCTTAAAAACAGGCAATGCTTATATAATATAAAAAGATGTAACAAACTGAGACAATATCGTTATGTACAGATGCAGTTATAAAATAAAATAGGATTAAGAATGAAAGATAACTCACATGGTTGTTAGATCATTACAGGCAAGCCAGGCTGGGGGAAGGAGCCACACGTCATAGTTCATTGGGAGATCTCTTACTCAGCACATCCCAGCAGAAAGAATCCCCCAAAGGAACTCACTGTAAGACTTATGCATGTCAGCTTCTGACCTCACAAATAGGGCTGGTCCTCTGGCCACTCCCCTGGCTGCAAGCTATGGTTTGAGCTCTGCAATATCATAAGGTTCATAACTCGGCGGGGAACTCTAGCAGAATAACGGCAGACCTATCAATGATCTTGCTTTGAAATAATGGTTCAAATGAACCCAAACTTGGGTGACATAGCTCATGGGGCACCCGAGAATTCCATTTCTCGGGCTCTGTTGGAGTTACGGGTTCACCGGTACCACGGGAACGATGCCCGTCGGCGCATGGTTCAACACAGTGACGTTCGTGTTTCTAGCGAATGCTCCCACCGTGTTATTAACCAAAAAAGAATGAATACTCCAACATGGCTGCTATAGGAAGAAAGCACGTGTTCGGACAATGCAGGACCCCTGCGGTGAAGCGGGAAAACTTCCAGCACTGGCAGCTCACATTACACTGCCTGAGTGCAGGCTGACAGGGGGGAAGGGAAGCGTGAGCTGCAGAGAAAAGGAGGGAGGGGTAGTTTGCCCTGTGCTTGCAAACGGTGGGGGGTTGTAGTACTATGGGGGAGAGTTCTGGAAACAGCACCAGAAATGAAGCTTCAGTATCATCACACTTTGTTATACCGTGCCTGATGAGACCTAAGTTGTTATGTTTCGGTAGCAGAGGTGTGCAGGTAAAAAAGGCAATACACCAGAGAAGTTGGGATCTATGAGATTGCAGTACCCTGACTAACCACCACAACTAGAGGCAGCCGTGGAGCATTCCTACGTTGGTCCTAGACGCCTCGTCACAGCCAGAGAAACTAACTACACCTAAAGATAGAAATAGGAAAGCTATCTGCCCCGGAGCAGATCCCAAAGAACATAGAAAGCCCCCAAACATGTAATGGCGGTTAGACAAGAAGAAATACTGACACAGAAAGAAAATAGTATGAGCAAACGCTGGGGCCCAAACTAACTAAATAGAAAAGGATAGGAAGGGTACTTACTGCAATCCCAGAAAACTCTGAAAAGCACCAACTCTACTAATTTCAAAATCACCTGAGATCACACGACCTCTACCACCTAAATTAGTTCTCTGGTGTAACAAAATCAAAACAGCAGCCACTGAAAAAACTGGAAAAAGCAAAAGTACAAACATCAGTGGCTGAACTAAACTGAGAGGGCAAAAGCCCCCGGAGGGACCCAGAAGGCCCCCACAGAAGTGCAGGACAAAATGCAAAAATATAGTACAAAAACAAAAAGAAGAAAATGTCTTATCTGTTAGCAGGAGATGCAGACACGACACAGCAGGCTACAAGGGAAACAGGAATGAAGGATTCAGACCAGAACAAATGATCACCGGCAACCCTGATGGGAAGGTGACTCCCTTATATAAGACCAGTCAGTAACACCTGATTCCCAGTCCTCACAATCTTCACTGAACAGACCAGTACCGCTTGTAACCACCAGAGGGAGTCTCTGCTCAGAACTCATCTCAAACCCATTCACAACAGTACCCCCCCCTTGAGGAGGGGTCACCGAACCCTCATTTGAGCAACCAGGTCGGTCAGGATGAGTTCTATGATACGCACGGATGAGTCTCCTAGCATGGATGTCCGAAGCAAACACCCAAGAATTGTCTTCCTGACCATAACCTCTCCACTTAACCAAATACTGGAGTTTCCGTCTAGAAAAACGAGAATCTAATATTTTCTCAACCACATACTCCAGATTGCCCTCAACCAAAACAGGGTCAGGAGGCACAGCAGCAGGAACCACTGGCTCAACAAACCTCTTCAACAAGGACTTGTGGAACACGTTATGGATCTTAAATGTCCCTGGAAGAAGCACACGAAAAGAAACAGGATTAAGAATCTCAATGATCTTATAAGGTCCAATGAACCTAGGCTTAAATTTAGGAGATGCTACTCTCATAGGAATATTCTTTGAGGACAACCAGACCAAGTCCCCCACTTTAAACCGAGGACCATCAGTCCTATGCCGGTTAGCAAACCGCTGGGCCTCTCCTGAGAGAGGGACAACCTCTCCACTACCTGGTCCCAAATCTGTTGCATACGCTCCACAACAGAGTCAACACCTGGACAGACAGAAGCCTCCGTCTGTCCTGAAGAAAATCGAGGGTGAAACCCAGAATTACAGAAAAACGGAGACATCAAAGTGGCAGAGCTAGCCCTATTATTAAGAGCAAACTCAGCCAAAGGTAAAAAAGAGACCCAGTCATCCTGATCAGCAGACACAAAGCATCTAAGATAAGTCTCCAATGTCTGGTTTGTTCTCTCAGTTTGACCATTGGTCTGAGGATGAAATGCCGAGGAAAAAGACAATTGAACACCCAGTTTAGAACAAAAAGTCCTCCAAAATCTGGAAACAAACTGGACTCCTCTGTCAGACACAATGTTCTCAGGAATGCCGTGTAAACGAACCACGTGCTGAAGGAACAACGGCACCAATTCAGAGGAGGAAGGCAACTTAGGTAATGGCACAAGATGTATCATTTTGGAAAACCTATCACAAATTACCCAGATGGTGGTCATTCTCTGAGAAACAGGAAGGTCGGAAATGAAATCCATAGAGATATGGGTCCATGGTCTCTTGGGCACAGGCAATGGCATCAACAAACCACTAGAGCGAGAGCAAGGCTTGGAGCGAGAGCAAGTCCCGCAGGACTGCACAAATTCCCTGACATCACGAGACAAGGTAGGCCACCAAAAGGACCGACTAACCAAGTCTCTGGTACCAAAAATTCCGGATGCCCAGCCAATGCGGAACAATGAATCTCAGACATCACACTCTTTTTCCACTGGTCCGGGACAAACAATTTTCCAACAGGCAGCCCTCGGGCCTATCCTCCTGACACCCCTCCAGAGCAAGTCTCAAATTGGGCGAGATGGCGGAAAGAACCACACCCTCTTTCAAAATAACAGAAGGATCAGATAACTCAGGAGAGTCCGCAAGGAAACTCCTCGAGAGGGCATCCGCCTTAACATTCTTAGTGCCAGGAAGAAAGGAAACCACAAAATTAAAACGTGTGAAAACAAGGCCCACCTGGCCTGTCTAGGATTGAGTCGCTTGGCAGATTCCAGATAGACCAGATTCTTATGGTCCGTAAGGACCACCACCTGATGTTTGGCTCCCTCCAGCCAATGTCTCCACTCTTCAAAAGCCCACTTCATGGCCAATAACTCCCGATTACCCACGTCATAATTACGTACAGTAGGAGAAAATTTTCGAGAGAAAAAGGCACAAGGGTTACTTTTAGAGGTCTCTGGATCTTTTTGGGACAAAACGGCACCTGCCCCAATTTCAGAGGCATCAACCTCCACCTGAAATGGCAGAGAAAGATCAGGCTGCCGTAGAACAGGAGCAGAAGTGAATCTCTGCTTAAGTTCCTGAAACGCAGAGACTGCCTCAGGAGGCCAATTCACCACATCAGAACCCTTTCTGGTCAAATCAGTTAATGGTTTAACAATAACCGAGAAATTACCAATAAATTTACGATAAAAATTGGCAAAACCCAAAAATCTCTGAAGAGCCTTTAATGAAGTAGGTTGGATCCAATCACAGATGGCCTGAACCTTGACCGGGTCCATTTCAATAACAGATGGGGACAAAATGAATCCCAGAAATGAGATCCTCTGTACGCCAAAAAGACACTTTGATCCCTTCACATACAGAGCATTCTCTCTCAAAATCTGGAACACAGTTCGAACATGTTTCACATGAGAGTCCCAGTCATTAGAAAAAATCAAGATATCATCCAAATAAACAATCAGAAATTTGTCCACAAAATCCCTGAAAATGTCATTCATGAAGGACTGGAAGACGGAAGGAGCATTAGTGAGCCCAAAGGGCATCACTAGGTACTCAAAATGCCCTTCAGGGGTATTGAATGCCGTCTTCCATTCATCCCCGTGCTTAATGCGAATAAGGTTATACGCCCCCCTGAGGTCAAGCTTGGTAAACCAAGTAGCGTTTTTCACCCTGGAAAACAGGTCAGAAATCAAGGGTAACGGGTATTGATATTTCACAGTAATATTGTTCAAGAGACGATAATCAATACACGGCCTTAATGAACCATCTTTTTTGGCCACAAAGAAAAAACCGGCACCTAAGGGTGAAGAGGATGGTCTGATATGACCCTTCTCCAATGATTCCTTGATATAAGACCGCATAGCGTCATGTTCAGGTACAGACAAGTTAAAAAGGCGACCTTTAGGGAATTTACTACCCGGCACTAATTCAATAGCGCAGTCATAGCTCCTATGGGGAGGCAAGGATGCAGATTTACTTTCGCTAAACACATCAGAAAAATCAATCAAAAAGTCAGGAACATCCTGAGCCTGGGGGGAGGCAGAAAAAACAGGAGTGTTGGTATTAACACATTGGCAGCCCCAACTGGTTACAGACACAGATTTCCAATCCAAAACAGGATTATGAGACTGTAACCAAGGGAAACCCAGCACGATAATGTCATGCATATTATACAGAACCAAAAATTTGCAGCACTCCTGGTGATCAGGTTCAACCCTCATTATCACCTGAGTAGAAAACTGGGGTTTATTCTCAGCCAAAGGGTAGAATCGATCCCCAGTAGGGGAATAGACTTCTGTAGGGGTATCAAGGGAAACCCACAACGTTTAGCAAAATCATAATCCATCAGGTTAATAGCTGCTCCAGAATCAACGAAAGCCTGAGCAGAAAATGAGGACAGAGAGCATATCAGAGTGACAGTTAATAAAAACTTAGTCTGAACACTACCCAAGACAACTGAGCGTGCAAAACGTCTTCCCCGCTTAGGGCAGACTGAAATAGCATGAGAGGCATCACCACAGTAGAAACATAACCCATTGCGCTTTCGAAACTCATGACGCTGTGCCCCAGACACCACTCTATCACACTGCATGGGTTCAGAAGCTGGTTCACAAGGCAACACCATTCCACGCATACTTCTCCGCTCATGCAAACGTCTGTCAATTTGAATCGCTAATGACATAGAATCATTGAGACCAGAGGGGACAGGGAATCCCACCATAACACCCTTTACATTATCTGACAGACCCTTCCGGAAAAGGGCTGCCAAAGCGTCGTCATTCCATTTGGTCAGGACTGCCCACCTACGGAATCTCTGACAGTATAACTCAGCGTCATAAGGCCCCTGATTTAATGCCAACAAGGCTTTTTCAGCTTGATCAGTGACATTAGGCTCATCGTACAATAACCCCAAAGCCTGAAAAAATGCATCAACATCACTCAAAACAGGATCCCCAGGTGTCAGGGAAAAAGCCCAATCCTGAGGATCGCCGCGCAGGAGAGAGATGATAATTTGAACCTGCTGCGCTGCGTTCCCTGAGGACTTAGATTTTAAGGCAAAAAACAATTTACAATTATTTTTGAAATTCTGAAACTTAGCTCGATCCCCCAAAAACAAATCTGGCATGGGAATCCTAGGTTCCACAACAGGCAACCTAGCAAGATATGCAGCAATACTCTGAACCTCAGTGGCAAGCTGATCCACACGGCCAGACAACCGTGCAAACTCCATTGAGAGAAAAGATCCTCCCCAGCACCCAGAGATACAGAGGGAAAAAAAAAATGCAACAAACAGAAAAATATCTCTGACAACTCTGACAACCTTTTTTCTTTCACAATATTTTTCCCTTCTGTGAGTACCATACAATTTTCAATTTTTGGGCCGGTGATACTGTTATGTTTCGGTAGCTGAGGAGTGCAGGTAAAAAAGGCAATACACCAGAGAAGTTGGAATCTATGAGATTGCAGTACCCTGACTAACCACCACAACTAGAGGCAGCTGTGGAGCGTTCCTACGTTGGTCCTAGACGCCTCGTCACAGCCAGAGAAACTAACTACACCTAAAGATAGAAATAGGAAAGCTATCTGCCCCGGAGCAGATCCCCAAAGAACATAGAAAGCCCCCAAACATGTAATGGCGGTTAGACAAGAAGAAATACTGACACAGAAAGAAAATAGTATGAGCAAACGCTGGGGCCCAAACTAACTAAATAGAAAAGGATAGGAAGGGTACTTACTGCAATCCCAGAAAACCCTGAAAAGCACCAACTCTACTAATTTCAAAATCACCTGAGATCACACGACCTCTACCACCTAAATTAGTTCTCTGGTGTAACAAAATCAAAACAGCAGCCACTGAAAAAACTGGAAAAAGCAAAAGTACAAACATCAGTGGCTGAACTAAACTGAGAGGGCAAAAGCCCCCGGAGGGGACCCAGAAGGCCCCCACAGAAGTGCAGGACAAAATGCAAAAATATAGTACAAAAACAAAAAGAAGAAAATGTCTTATCTGTTAGCAGGAGATGCAGACACGACACAGCAGGCTACAAGGGAAACAGGAATGAAGGATTCAGACCAGAACAATTGATCACCGGCAACCCTGATGGGAAGGTGACTCCCTTATATAAGACCAGTCAGTAACACCTGATTCCCAGTCCTCAATCTTCACTGAACAGACCAGTACCGCTTGTAACCACCAGAGGGAGTCTCTGCTCAGAACTCATCTCAAACCCATTCACAACACTAAGTTGTCTCGAAAGCTTGCTTTGTAACATCTCTTATTTTATTTTTGTTAGCCATTTAAAGGTATCATAACTGGTGATGAGCGCAAGTGCTCATTACTCGAGTTTGCGTAGGGTGCTCGGATACGCACCGAGTATCGCGAGTGGTCGAGTGACATGTTCGAGTCCCTGTGGCTGCATGTTCCGCTGCTGTTAGACAGCCACAAAATATACAATGATTTCCCATCCCAGGACGTTTTCTGACTGTCTAACAGCTGCAGAACTCGAGTAACGAGCAGCAACTAATCATAACTACAAAAATATTATTTTGTTTCTCCCACTGAGAACAATCAATCTTGTTTCCTTTCTATTCTCACTTTAACAGATGAAAATATTGAATTGGAGATGGGGAAAATGTACGCTTTTCATTTAGTTGCATAATAATTCTGCACACTAATAGTCACCCAATTATTATTATTATACATATTTTCCTGAGGAAGACAAAACCTCACTTTTACTTTCTTAAACATTAACGTTTCAGGTATATTAAACTACTGCATTTACCTGACAGCACTGTAGTTGTTCAATAATAAAAGTAATCATCAAAAAACAAATTGCCAATACTAAAAACAGGGAAAACCATTACATGAACAGGTGCATCCATAATATATATATATTTATACAGGGTGGTCCAAAGTAGGTGGACAGTATGTGTAATAGGGTTATGAAGGGGGAGATTTATCAAACATGGTGTAAAGTGAAACTGACTCAGTTGCCCTTAGCAACTTTTCATTCTTCACAGACTCTTTGGAAAATGAAAAGTGGAATCAGTGATTTGAAAAATTACATAAGAGATGCATTTCAAGAAATGAATACCCAAAGAGACTTGTGCAAAAATGTTTGTCGAAGCGTAAGAGGCAGACTTCAAAGCTGTGCAAATTGTGATGGAAAACAATTTGAGCACCTGCGTTGATAAAATTTAAGGGCTTTTGTATTATTGTTCAGAATAAAATTTAATTGTCAATGTTATGCTTGTGTTAGTAAATATAATTTTATGTATAAATCAAACTAAATGTTATTATTTTCTGTCCACCTACTTTTGGATCACCCTGTATATATATATATATATATATATATATATATATATATTCACCTTGTGAAGTATAAATAGCTAGACTGCAGAGTACGCAACATGTTATTTTGTGAAGCTCTTTCTGTGTCATACGTACCCATTGCACGCCAGATCAAGCAGAATAATAAAGTAAAGCAAACAAAGGCCCAGTTCCATTCGTGATTTCTTCCAACAGTAGAAACACCCATGAAGATAAAAATCAAGGTTTCGCTGACGCTGCTCAACATTTTCATGAAATATTTAATGGTTGTATACGATTTCTGAGACACGTTCTCCTCAACATATTTATTCATGGACATAGCACAAGTTGTGATCCTGAAACAGAAACTTCCAGTGTCAGACATGTAATAATCTATGGTCGTCTCGTTACATCTTACAATGCTGCACTTTCCATAAGGTTATATATGCCTGTAATTATATTGGGTGTATTCCATTATACATGCATATATTATACAGTCACTTTTAATGTTCTAAATCATATATCTACACATGTAATTGCTAAATGTGATCTCACCCCAAGGACAATTAATCCCAGATTTTGCATATTTTTACAGATATGTACAGATATATGCAACTGCTTGAAAATGTCATTTTCACTACTGTGTATTATCTAATATATACTTACCTTGTAATGTCTTCACATCCTGTTAAGTCCAGATGTGTCCGGATCCAAGAATTCCAAGCGGCGGAAGTTCACCGACTGCCATATTGGGACACCCAATATTGGTGTCTCAATATGGAAACTGCTGGTGGTACCTGCCTCTTGTGCGTTACCACAGCGGAACACCGTCGCACCACACACACTGTATACGCCGTACGCACCACACACACACACACAGACACACTGTATATGCCCTGCGCACCACACACACACACACACTGTATACGCCGTACGCACCACACACACACACACACAGACACACTGTATATGCCCCGCGCACCACACACACACACTGTATACACCATACGCACCAAACACTGTATACGCCATACACACCATACACACACACTGTATACGCCGTACGCACCATACACACACTGTATACGCCGTACGCCACACATATACACATTGTATACGCCGTGCGCAGTACACTCACACACTGTATACGCTACACGTACCACACACACACACACTGTATATGCCGTATGCACCACACACACACACTGTATACGCCGTACATACCACACACACACACACTGTATATGCCGTACTCACGACACACACACACACTGTTTACGCCATACGCACCACACACACACACACACACACTGTATACGCTGTATGCACCACACACACACACTGTATACGCCATACGCACCGCACACACACACGCACGGTATATGCTGTATGCACCACACACACACACACAGACACACTGTATATGCCCTGCGCACCACACACACACACACACTGTATACGCCGTACGCACCACACACACACACACAGACACACTGTATATGCCCCGCGCACCACACACACACACTGTATACACCGTACGCACCAAACACTGTATACGCCATACACACCATACACACACACTGTATACGCCGTACGCACCATACACACACACTGTATACGCCGTACGCCACACATATACACATTGTATACGCCATGCGCAGTACACTCACACACTGTATACGCTACACGTACCACACACACACACACTGTATATGCCGTATGCACCACACACACACACTGTATACGCCGTACATACCACACACACACACACTGTATATGCCGTACTCACGACACACACACACACTGTTTACGCCATACGCACCACACACACACACACACTGTATACGCTGTATGCACCACACACACACACTGTATACGCCATACGCACCGCACACACACACTGTATACGCCGTACGCACCACACACACACTGTATACACCGTACATAAACACTGTATACGCCGTACGCACCACACACACACACTGTATATTGCGTACGCACCACACACACACTGTATACGCCGTATGCACTACACACACTGTATACGCCGTACGCACCACACACACACTGTATACACCGTACACAAACACTGTATATGCCGTACGCACCACACACACACTGTATATTGCGTACGCACCACACACACACACACAATGTATTCGCCATAACGCACCACACACTGTATACACCGTATGCACCACACACACACTGTATATGCCGTACGCACCACACACACACACACTGTATACGCCGTAAGCACCACACACACACTCTGTATACACCGCACGCACCATACACACACTCTGTATATGTCGTATGCACCCTCTTGCGCGGTACCACCAGTGGAACACCGTCGCGAACACGCCGCGGGCGGGATCAGCCAAATGATTCACTGACCGCCGACATCTTTGTACAGAAGGAGCGCATGCGCAGCTTTAATGTGACCGCCGCTATCTGTCTGCACAAAGATGGTGGCGGTCTGATTTACTGCGTCTGCCCAAATTCCGCGCCTAGAAGGAGAGACAGCAGACAAGGGGGATAGCACATGGGGTAGACAGGTCAAAGAAGAGAGCACAGACGGGAGAAGTCAGCACATGGGGAAAGAGAGAGTGGATAGGTGGGTGAGCACATGGGGGGAGAGATTCTCAACACTGCAAAGCCTGCCCCCATCGTGACATTACCGCCCACCCGATAAGTGAGCAATGGAGGACAGTGCAAAAAATATGCTGCATTTGTGAATATCATCAGAAAGCAGCTCATGCTCTTTTAAGGGTATGATTTTTTTTCTGCTGAATTTTTGGAACGGAATCTGAGGAGAAACAAGCTATTGATGAGTTTGTTTTTTAGGAAGGATTTACAGAGTTTCTGCTCAATTTCTGTTCCAAAAACTGTTTAAAACTCAATATACATATACTTAGAGTTTTATGAACAAAATCCTCAGAACAGAAATCATACTTTCAAACCGTTACACCCAATACCAAGTGGTGATGGGGCTATGACAGCTCTGGACACTCCCATAATGCATGACCATACCAAAAGAAAAAAAGAGCAAAAAAAATGCTAAAATAAAATTGAGTAGTTTATTCAAAAACATGTAAAAAACAACAAAGACATAATAATAATAATAATAATCAAAATGAAGACAAAGTTGGATAATAGATATCACAGGCAACCCCGTGACGAATCCCACGTGAAACATGCTTTGGGGCTGCATACACGGTGTCACCAAGTGGTGATTATGAGTAAGAGCAGCTTCTAGCATGATTCAGGTTAATTTCGTTCCTTTAACATGATATACACCTTTTTTCTACTCCTGATATATGATTCGCTGGTCTCATCGTCTCATTTTATGCTATATTCTTATTTGATTTACTATTTACTTCATTCCCTTTACGTGTGTAGTGTGAACCGGAGGGTGTTTTAGGCCTCTTTCACACATCCGTTTTTTGACGTCAGGCGCGATCTGGCGCTTTTTGAAAAAAACGGATCTGTTTTTTTAAACCGCCGGATGCGTTTTTTTGTCATTGACTATCATTAGCGCCGGATGGCGCCAGATGTCATTGCATTGCGTCCGTTTTTTTCCGGATCCGGCGGAAATGTACATTCCGGCGGCCGGACAAAACGGTCACTGCAATGTTTTTTTTTCTGCCGCACCCGCTGGATAGCGCCTGAAGCGGCGCATTCGGCGGGCGCAAAAAATACAAGTCTATGGTGCCGGATCAGTCTTTTGTGCAATCCGGCAAAAGACTGATCCGGATTCTGGAAAACAAGATGTCTCTTTCTCTCTCTCTCTCTCATCGGTCCGGACATGCGTACCTGCATTTTCCGGGTTGAAATCTTCAGGACGAATCCGGCAAAAAACCTGATCTGTTGCATCAGTTTTTTCACAATCAGAGCCGGATCCGTCCTTTCCGGTTTTGGACGGATTGTGCCTGACGGCACAAAACGGATGTGTGAAAGAGGCCTTAGTCTCCATTTGAGTCTCATACTTATACGGGAACATCTACTGACTTGAACTTTCAATTATCTGCTGCTACATCCTGCTCTTTCCTACCACTATAATAAAGGTGGACTCTGTGTGTTACGCCTGTGATATCTATTATCCAACTTTGTCTTCATTTTGATTATTATTATGTTTTGTTGTTTTTTACATGTTTTTTGAATAAACTATGACTTAATTTTATTTTGGGACTTTTTTTGCTCTTTTTTTCTTTTGGTATGGATATACTTAAAGTTTGAACCCATGACATTTTGGGATTCTGGTGCAGAAGATGCTGTTTTTAGGCAAAGCCACTTCAACAGACTGCTGGTAGTTGTTTTGCAGTTGCTGCTTTGACTTCATTCTTGCAGCAGGTTTCACTCTATACTACTAAGTATACAGAGCAGGTGGCTTCACAGCATGAGCATTGCATAGGAATTTAGCAATAATTAATTTCATGTAAATATGACAGATTTAAGTTTTACAAGTACCGTATATACTCGTGTATAAGTCGACCCAAGTAGTGATGAGCGAGTATGCTCGTTGCTCGTGTTTTCCCGAGCATACTCCAGTGATCTCCGAGTATTTTGGCATGCTCGGAGATTTAGTATGTGTCGCCGCAGCTGCATGATTTGCAGCTGCTAGACAGCCTGAATACATGTAGGGATTGCCTGTTTGTTAGAGAATCCCCACATGTATTCAGGCTTTCAAGCAGCCGCAAATCATGCAGCTGCGGCGACATTTACTACATTTCCAAGCACGCCCAAATACTCGGAGATCAACCGAGCATGCTCGGGAAAACCCGAGCAACGAGCATACTCGCTCATCACTAGACCAAAGTATAAGCCGAGGCACCTAATTTTGCCACGAAAAACTGTGAAAACTCATTGACTCAAGTACATTGGTAAAACAATTCGCCCCTTATTTGTTCATTTCAGAGAGCATTTTAATTCAATTCTGTCTGGCAAGGGAGTACCTAGGTTAATCAATCATGTCAGGGATTTCCATGCCGGTAACCCTGAGGTCCTGCGATTTACAAGGATTGAGACAGTTGAACTGACTGCAAGTGGGGAAATCTCCATAGAATGTTATTGAGGAAAGAAGCGCGTTGGATTCTACGTATTCGAGCACAAGGTGCTATAGGGTGGTTTAATGATAAGGTAGATATGTCTGTTTTCTTGTAATGCTGACAATCTTAATTTACACTTTATATGATTTTAATTTATTAAGTTGTTTTAATATTGTTGTTGTTGACTTAGTTTTGTTCAGGTGAGCGGGACTTCATTGATTTTTGACGTAGGAGGTGGCGTGACCTTGCACTTGCATATGAGCCTCGTCATTTCCTCCTCATCCAGGACCCGTAGAAACGCAACTTCAGCATGAAATGGCCGTCATCCGGTACGTTCTTCACTTGAAATCCTCCCTGCCTCTGTTTTATATGTATCCACAATAAAAGACATTTGTTTGGGACGGTGAGTGCCATGCCCTGTTTTCTATATGGTGAATTTGGATATTGGCTTTATTTCTGCTGACTGGCACCTGTCTTCCTGGAGTTTTAACAAGCCTTGTGTCCCCGAAGCTGCGTAGCTGTGCCGTTCATCTTTCTTTATCTACATGCTTGTGATTTATAAGCCGGGTATACATTGTCCCCCTCATCCTTGTCCTGGTATGCATGGCTCCCCATCCCTGTCCTTGTATTCATGGCTCCCTATCCCTGTCCTTGTATGCATGGTTCAACGTCCCTGTCCTTGTATGCATGGCTCCTTATCCCCTATCCTTGTATGCATGGCTCCCTGTCCCTGGCCTTATATACATGGTTCCTATAAAAAAAAAACACATCCACCTTACCTTCCCTGTGGGCCCTCACTGCATCTTGTTCCGGAGCCAGCAGCTCTTCCGGCCGAACGATCACATGTCCCTGCTCATTAAGGTAATGAATAGTCACTCCGCGCCTATGGGAGTGGAGAGAGGTGAATATTCATTACCTTAGTGAGCGGGCACCCGTGATAGCCCTCCCCCTGCTGGAAGCCGGCAGCTGCGGCTGTAACTGTGCAGCTATAAGAGAAATGAATATTCACTGCCACCACAGTCAATATTCATTTCTTTTTAGCAGCTGGCACAGGATTCAGCCGCAGCCGCCGGCGCCTGCCTCCTGTGCCCGCTGCTCCGCCGCTCCCGCTCCCCCGCCCTCTTTCTGGGACAATGACTCGTCTATAAGCCGAGGGGGGTGTTTTCAGCACAAAAAAAGCTCTGAAAAACTTGGCTTATACACGAGTATAAACGGTAACCACAACCTGAAGACTATGGAATAGTCACCTTGCTTATATTCTATAACTCTATAATGGTCTATTTACATTGACGGACCGGTGACACAACATGCCAATCAATAAACTTTTACAGATCGGCAGTCATTTAAATGCCTGTTTACCAAGGCAGATGAAAGTAAACAGTGCACACTAAGAAATCTCTATTAGATTGCTCAATGCACATAGGCTTCCATAGTTCTCGACAGTGCGAGTCCTGTTTACACTGGATGATTTTTTTGTGCAGCACAAAAGATCATTTCACCCAATGAACAAACCCATTTATCGGGCAATCAACAGCTTGTTTACACGGCAAGATAATAGTGAAAAAAGCATTTTTACCAACGGTCATTCACGATTATCTTGCAGTGTAAATGCCCATTTAGTCTCATTTTTTAAGAGTCCTGTTGTTTTTAGCAAATAGAGTTCCATTAACTAAAAACTGAAGTTGCTGAAAATTTGTGATATGTGTGAAGTGAACACTTCTTAACCTATAAACTGAGACTTTGGAAAGTACCAATACATGACTATACTGTGTTTATTTAGACTCTGTTCACACTAACTTCGGTCTATACTGTACATTGTATTATTTCATCATTTTTAGAGAAATGTCTCAAGTTACATCCATTTCCATGTCAATAGGACTTTATCGTTTTTATGAGTTTTAAATGTTCCATAGTTTATCATATTTATGATACTATACATTTCAATAATGCATAAATACAGCAACATTATATGAGCTTATTTATCACGTCAATATACTATTAAAGGTATCATTAATATACCTAAAATTAGGATGAACAATCTAAGGTAAAAGCAAAGAAAGTAAGAGGGGCGTCTCTAATTGCAAATATCAGTTTGCTTTATGAAGCCTTTGCAATACTATCTACCAAGTTAAATGTAGAGCCCTGACACATCTCTAATGCTTTACTCTCATCAATTTAATCAGTTTTGTTTTTTTAAAAAATGAGATTTCACGCCTTTCATGATTCATCCCATAAACTGAGACCTTGCGAATCTATACTGTATTTGTGTAGTCTCTGTTCTGTTCTTACTAACGTCGGTCTCTCCATGTTAAGTTTTACTTATAGAAGAGACAAAAAGCCGGGGTAAATTTCCATTTAATTTGTTAAAACAGTACTTGCTCTTGATGCCACTTTTTGGAGGGTATGCATACAGTAGTATACCAATATATTAGACAGCAAAATTACACAAATATATTTGACTATATACTTTACTCTAGTTTTTGGCACAGTTTTCAGACAGAATTTTAGAACATTTTGCTTGGTAAAACTCTGCCACCATCCCACAGCTATTTAGTGTGAGACCACAACCACAACATCGAGCCGAGGCCCTCCCAACAGCTCAAGAAGTTTATGTTGATCTTGAGATGACAGATGCTAATATATAATGAATAATACAGTCATTTATAAAACCAAATTTAATGGATATTCCTAAACTAATAAGAAACTACTCTTATTATCAGATTATCTGGACAAAACCATAGAATACAGAATTGCCAAAGGAGAAAGGTATTAGTGGCCTTAATTTATAAAACAACATCCTAAAGAAGCAAATATGTGCAGGTTGATACATGGGGATATGACGAATTTCCAATAATGCATTTACTCTATAGCTGGATCACCATGTGGATGAAAAATTGTGTTTTCCTGGGTGAAAAACAAATGATTTTACCGACCTTATAATAATTAGCTTTTTGCATTATTAATTTACAAAAGAAGAGAAAAACTTAATTTATTAAAGCCCAGAGTGAGTGGAAAAATATATAACTTAATTAATTGCAAGAAATACATAAAAATGTGGTGCAAGTAGGAACAAATAACCAGGGAAGAAATGGACGCAATACACAAGGGACAAGCTGAGATCACACGCTGGAGTTAAATAATAGCAGCAAAGTAAATTACAATATCATTAATGGTAGATTATAAAAAGTGCATATGTGCATAATTGGTATAGCATAGTAATGAGTTGCTTCAAGTTAATAGAAAATCAAGATGCAGCAGGCAAATTGAAGGTGTGTCAGAAGGCATAATTCAAGTAAGATTTATAAAGTGCGTGTGCATATAATAACATATTAAGGCAAAGGGGCAGCCTGGTATCTATCAAGGTAATCACTATTGTAGTGTAAAGAAATAACATGCTGCCATATATATCAAATTGAATAGTACCTGCTATGGAGTGGAAAGGGGGTCATTAGTTGTCCTGTGGATGCGTCCACCCCGATGCAAATTTCGGCGTCTGCCTTCATCATTATTATTTTGTATAGAATTTCTCTTAAAAAGTAACTTTTAAAAGTGGGAAATGAACAGTCAAAACTACAATATGTAAGTATCACTATGGTTTATAAAAAAAATCAGGCTTATGCCTCTTTCACACATCCATGTCTCCAGTACGTGTGGTGACAGTTTTCACACGTACCAGAGACACTGACACACATAGACCTATTCAAATGAATGGGTCTGTGCACATGTCAGTGTTTTCCAAGGACCGTGTGTCCGTGTGCACCACACGTAGACATATCCATTTTTTATCGCCAGCACGGACCACAAAACGTCCCGCACATGTGCACATGAAAAACACAAATTGATGTCATCCGTTTGACACACATCTGCATCGGGGAAGAAGCGTTACTGTAAGTGCAGTTCCTCAGCGCCGGGTGTTGAAGACAGCTCTCATCATTCTCCCCTGCTCTGCCAGCGATCAGCACGAGCAGAGGAGAATGATGAGAGTTATATTAAGTCCTTCATGACCCAGCCTATTTTGACCTTAAAGACCTTGCCATTTTTTGCAATTCTGACCAGTGTCCCTTTATGAGGTAATAACTCAGGAACGCTTCAACAGATCCTAGCGATTCTGAGAATGTTTTTTCGTGACATATTGGTCTTCATGTTAATGGTAAATTTAGGTCGATAATTTTTGCGAAAAAATGGAAATTTGGCAAAAATTTAGAAAATGTTGCAATTTTCAAATTTTGAATTTTTATTCTGTTAAACCAGAGAGTTATGTGACGCAAAATAGTTAATAAATAACATTTCCCACATGTCTACTTTACATCAGCACAATTTTGGAAACAAAATTTTTTTTTTGTTAGGAAGTTATAAGGGTTAAAAGTTGACCAGCGATTTCTCATTTTTACAGCAAAATTTACAAAACCATTTTTTTTATTGACCAACTCACATTTGAAGTCACTTTGAGGGGTCTATATGGCATAAAATACCCAAAAGTGACACCATTATAAAAACTGCACTCCTCAAGCTACTCAAAACTACATTCAAGAAGATTATTAACCCTTCAGGTGCTTCACAGGAACTAAAGCAACATGGAAGGAAAAAATTGACATTTTAATTTTTCCAACAAAAATTTCTTTTAGCATCAATTTTTTCATTTTTACATGGGCAACAAGATAAAATGGATCCTAAAATTTGTTGGGCAATTTCTCCTGAGTACACCGATATCTCATATGTGGTCATAAACTACTGTTTGGGCGCACGGCAGGGCTCAGAAGGGAAGGAGCGCCATTTAATTTTTTGAATGGAAAATATGCTGGAATATTTAGTGGTTGCCATGTCGCATTTGGAGAGTCCCTGTGTGCCTAAACATTGGAGCTCCCCCACAATTGACTCCATTTTGGAAACTAGACCCCCCAAGGAACTTATCTAGATGCATAGTGAGCACTTTGAATCCCCAGGTGCTTCAAAAATTGATCCGTAAAAAAAAGAAAGTACTTTTTTTTCACAAAAATTTATTTTAGCCTCAGTTTTTTCATTTTCACATGGGAACAGGAAAAAATGGTTCCTAAAATTTGTTGGGCAATTAATCCTGAGTACACAGATACCTCATATGTGGTCATAAACCACTGTTTGGGCGCACGGCAGGGCCCAGAAGGAAAGGAGCGCCATTTGACTTTTTGAATGGAAAATTAGCTCCAATCGTTAGCGGACACCATGACGCGTTTGGAGCGCCCCTGTGTGCCTAAACAGTGAAAAACCCCTACATTTGACACCATTTTGGAAACTAGACCCCTTATGGAACTTATCTAGATGTGTTGTGAGCACTCTGAACCCCAAAGTGCTTTATAACGCAGAGAAGTGAAAATAAAAAAATATTTTTTTTCCCCAAAAATGATTTTTTAGCCCATTTTTTATTTTCACAAGCGTAACAGGAGAAATTGGACCACAAAAGTTGTTGTGCAATTTGTCCTAAGTACACCAATACCCCATATGTGTGGGGGAACCACTGTTTTGGCGTATGGGAGAGCTCAGAAGGGAAGGAGCGCAATTTTGGAATGCAGACTTGATGGAATGTTCTGCGGGCGTCATGTTGCGTTTGCAGAGCCCCTGATGTGCCTAAACAGTAGAAACCCCCCACAAGTGACCCCATTTTGGAAACTAGACCCCCAAGGAGCTTATCTAGATGTGTAGTGAGCACTTTGAACCCCCAAGTGCTTCACAGAAGTTTATAAACGCAGAGTAGTGAAAATAAAAAAATCATTTTTGTTCCTCAAAAATCATTTTTTAGCCCGCTATTTTTTATTTTCCCAAGGGTAACAGGATAAATTGGACCCCAAAAGTTGTTGTCCAGTTTTTCCTGAGTACGCTAGTGCCCCACATGTGGGGGGGAATCACTGTTTGGGCGCACGGCAGGGCTCAGAAGGGAAGGAGCGCATTTGATTTTTTTAATGGAAAATTAGCTCCAATCGTTAGCGGACACCATATCGTGTTTGGAGAGCCCCTGTGTGCCTAAACTTTGGAGTTCCCCCACAAATGACCCCAATTTGGAAACTAGACCCCCTAAGGAACTTATCTAGATGCACAGTGAGCACTTTGAACCCCCAGGTGCTTCACAGAAGTTTATAATGCAGAGCCATGAAAAAAAAAATCATTTTTTTTTCTCAAAAAATGATTTTTTAGCCCCCTATTTTTTATTTTCACAATGGTTACCGGAAAAATTGGATCCCAAAAGTTGTTGTCCAGTTTGTCCTGAGTACGCTGGTACCCCATATGTAGGGGGATAACCACTGTTTGGGCACACGTTAGGGCTCGGAAGTGATGTAGTGACTCTTTGAAATGACTACTTGATGGAATGGTCTGCGGGCATCTTATTACGTTTGCAGAGCCCCTGATGTGCCTAAACAGTAGAAAACCCCCACAAGTGACCCCATTTTGGAAACTAGACCCCCCCAAGAAACTTATCCAGATGTGTGGTGAGCACCTTGAACCCCACATGCTTCACAGCTTCACAGAAGTTTATAATGCAGAGCCGTGAAAATAAAAAATCATTTTTTTCCTCAAAAACTGATTTTTTTACCCCGAATTATTTATTTTCACAAGGGTAACAGGAGAAATTGGACCCCAAAAGTAGTCGTACAGTTTGTACTGAGTACACTGGTACCCCATATGTGGGGGGAACCACTGTTCGGGCACACATTGGGGCTCGGAAGGGAAGTAGAGACGTTTTGAAATGCCGACTTTGATGGAATGGTCTGCGGGCATCATGTTACGTTTGCAGAGCCCCTGATGTGCCTAAACAGTAGAAATTCCCCACAAGTGACCCCATTTTGGAAACTAGACCCCACACGGAACTTATCTAGATGTGTGGTGAGCACTTTGAACCCCCAAGTGCTTCACAGAAGTTTATAACCCAGAGCCATGAAAATAAAAAATCAATTTTTTTCCTCAAAAAATTATTTTTTTAGCCCACAATTTTTTATTTTCTCAAGGGTAACAGGAGAAATTGGACCCCAAAAGTTGTCCTGTTTGTCCTGAGTATGCTGGTACCCCATATGTGGAGGTGAACCACTGTTTGGGCACACGTCGTGGCTCGGAAGGAAAGTAGTGACGTTTTGTAATGCCGACTTGATGGAATGGTCTGCGGGCGTCATGTTATGTTTGCAGAGCCCATGATGTGCCCAAACAGTAGAAACTCCCCAAGTGACCCCATTTTGGAAACTAGATCCCCCAAGGAATTCCTCTAGATGTGTGGTGAGCACTTTGAATCTCCAAGTTCTTCACAGAAGTTTATAACGCAGAGCCGTGAAAATAAAAAATCATTTTTTTTTTCTACAAACATGATCTTTTAGTCCCCAATTTTTTTCCCCAAGGGTAACAGGAGAAATTAGACACCCAAAGTTGTTGTGCAATTTTTCCTGAGTACGCTGATACCCCATATGTGTGGGTAAACCACTATTTGGGCACACGTCGGGGCTCGGAATAATGGGAGCACTGTTTGACTTTTTGAATACAAAATTTGCAGGAATCAATGGTGGCGCCATGTCGCGTTTGGAGATCCCCTGATGTGACTAAATAGTGGAAACTCCTCAATTCTAACTCCAACCCTAACCCCAACACACTGCTAACCACAACCCTACCCCCTACACACCCCTAACCCTAATTCAAACCCTAACCATAACCCTAACCCCAACAGACCCTAACCCTAATCCCAACCCTAACCAATACCCTAACCACAAGCCTAACCCTAATCCCAACCCTAACTCCAAAACACCCCTAACACTAATCCTAACTCTAACCCTAACCACAAGCCTAACCCTAATTCCAACCCTAACCCTAATTCTAACAGCAACCCTAATTCCAACCCTAACCCAAATTCCAACCCTAACCCTAATTCTAACCGTAACCCTAATTCTAACCCTAACCCTAATTCCAACCCTAATGCTAAGGCTAGGTTTACATTACATTTTACCAGCCCGTTCAACACATAGCGTTGAAGGGCTGGTAACGGTATAGCATAACGCGATCGCATTATGCTATACCCGCTAGCGCAGATGAATCAGCAGATGATTCATCTGTGCTAGCAGTGATGGAGCCCAGACGCTGCAGCCCGCGTCCGAGGCTCCGTCACTGACTGACGGCACGTCGCGAATGCATGCCGCTTTACGGCATGCATTGCGATGCTCCCGCAAATGAGGGTGAGTGGCAGTGTTAACGGACTGCGTTATACCGTGGTGTAACGCAGTCCGTCTAACGGACTGCCATAACGCAATATGAACCCAGTCTAACCCTAATGCCAACCCTAACCCTAGTCCTAACCCTAACCCTAACCTAACCCCAACTGTAATTGTAACCCTAATGGAAAAATAAAAATATTTTCTTTATTTTATTATTGTTCCCTACCTATGGGGGTGATGAAGGGGGGGTTATTTACTATTTTTTTATTTTGATCACTGTGATAGGGTCTATCACAGTGATCAAAATGTACTTTCATTCATTTATTAAATCTGCCGGCTGGCAGATTCGGCGGGCGCACTACGCATGCGCTCGACATTTTGGAAGATAGCGGGGCCCATGGACCGGGCAGGAGAGGCGCCGGGAGGAAGACGGGGACTCCGGAGGTACCTGGGGGGATCTGAGACCTGGGGGCAGGATCAGAAGGCATGGGGGAGTGGACCGGAGCGGAGCAGATAGTGACGGCGGTGACTGATCGCCGCCATCACTCGGTGTGGGAGGGGTCGGATCTCGGTCTCCAGCCATGGCAGATGCTATTACAGCATCGGTCATGGCTGGATTGTAATTTATTATTATTATTATTATTTATTTATATAGCGCCATTAATTCCATGGTGCTGTACATGAGAGGGGTTACATACAAAGTTATAGATATCGTTTACAGTAAACAAATTTACAATGACAGACTGGTACAGAGGGGAGAGGACCATGTCCTTGCGGACTTACATTCTACGGGATAATGGGGGAGAA
The DNA here is from genome assembly GCA_033576555.1 of Oophaga sylvatica. NCBI lineage: Eukaryota > Metazoa > Chordata > Amphibia > Anura > Dendrobatidae > Oophaga > Oophaga sylvatica. The sequence continues at coordinate 275,732,037 of JARQOD010000002.1, read as the reverse complement.
ACAGAAGGTCGGGGTGCGGCAGCTCTGGTGGTGGCGAGGCGGCAGCTCTGGTGGTGGCGGCAGCTCTGGTAGTGGTGGTGGCGAGGCGGCAGCTCTGGTGGTGGCAACGAGGCGGCAGCTCCGGTGGTGGCGGCAAGGTGGCAGCGAGGCGGAAGCTCGGGTTGTGGCGGCGAGGCGGAATGGTTATTGCAGGCTGTAGGCTTTCCTGAAGAGATGGGTTTTCAGGTTCCGTTTGAAGGATCCAAGGGTGGTGGATAATCGTACATGTTGAGGCTGTTTCACTTTTAATAGCCAATCAGAGCGATCGTAGCCACGTGGGGGTTAAGCCAACCCCCCTTTGGTGAAGCACAAAGGGTATTGTGCCTGCGGGTCGGGTGACCTTTCAGTGACCCCAGTCACCTGACCTGCAGGAACAGGATTTATACCATGATGCCTACGTCGGCGTCATGGGTCGGGATGGCACAGGTTTTCATGACGCCGATGTAGGCATCATGGGTCGGGAAGGGGTTAAAGTCTGAATGATGACAGCAGGTGGGGGCTTTTGGGACTATTAACCACATCATCCAACACCTGCTGCCGCTAATAACAGTGACAGCAGGAGTGGATGATCTGGGTATTACTCCCCCTGCCGCCTGCGCTATAGCTACATAAATGAGTGAAAAACCCAACCTGGGTTCCCCCCTATTTTACATAACCAGCCTGGCAAAACTCACAGCTGGGGCTGCAACCCTCAGCTGTCAGCTAAGTTGGTTGTCAAGAAGAGGGGTCCCCACGCTTTTTTATTAATTATTTAAATAAATAATTTTAAAAAACGGCATGGGGTCCCCCCCATTTTTGACAACCAGCCTTGCTAAAGCTCACAGCTGAGGGCTGGTATTCTCAGGCTGGTAATAGTCCCCCCAGCCTGAAAACAGCAGCCCGCAGCTGCCCAGAAAAGGCACATCTATTAGATGCGCCAATTCTGGCGCTTTGACCGGCTCTTCCCACTTGCCCTGTAGCGGTGGCAAGTGGGGTTCATATTTGTGGGGTAGATGTCACCTTTGTATTGTCAGGTGACATCAAGCCCATGGCTTAGTAATGGAGAAGCGTCTATAAGACACTTATCCATTACTAATCCTATAGTTACATGTTAAATAAAGACACAGTCAGAATAAAGTCCTTTATTTGAAATAAGACTAAACACAGTTTTCTCTTTTTATTTAAATTACTAATTCTGTGAAATTCTCACGGTGATCTGCTGTGAAGGCAGTGAGCTTGAACTGCGGTGACCTCATCACTGGCATTTTCCCATGGTCCAAAGGTCACCGCAGTTCAGGCTGGGTGGGAGCGCAGCCTCAGTGACGTCACTGAGGCTGCGCTCGCATCTCATTCACCAGTGTTTTCAGTCGGGACGGTTGCATCTTGGCACCGTCCAGGTTGAAAACTAATTATCCCTCAGACATGGATTACGGCGTGGCACAGAACGATGGACAGGTATGATATATTTATTTTACTTTTATTACAGGAGAACGAGGGCTTCGCTGGAATTAGGCGTTTAAAAAAAATGGAAAACTGTGCTTAGTCTTATTTCAAATAAAGGACTTTATTCTGGCTGTGTCTTTCCTTAACGTGTAAATATAGGATTATTAATGGATAGGTGTCTTATAGACGCTTCTCCATTACTAAGTTGTGGGCTTGATGTCACCTGACAATACAAAGTAAAGTAAGTTATACATAACTACAGCCTACAACCTGCAGTGATCATCAGTCTACTGAACCACCGCATGACCAGCTCTACCCTCTCCTAGTGTATCCTCACCCATCCCTGTAGACTGTGAGCCCTTGCGGGCAGGGTCCTCTCTCCTTCTGTACTTGTGTGTGCCTTGTATTGCTCATGTTTACTGTACTTGTCTATATTTGCCCCTCTTCACATGTAAAGCTCCATGGAATAAATGGCGTTATAAAAATGTATAATAATAATAATAATAAATATGAACCCCACTTGCCACCTCTACAGGGCAAGTGGGAAGAGCTGGGCAAAGTGCCAGAATTGGTGCATCTAATAGATGCGCCTTTTCTGAGCAGCTGAGGGCTTTTGTTTTTAGGCTGTGGTGTGTCGGGAAACAGGGGGTTGGCGGGTGCCCTAGTCTGCTAGCCGAAACCACATGGACCAAAGATTATCCCACCTAACGCCCGCTCTCTCCGTTAAACGTGGGCATAACGCTACACAGACGACGTAGGGTTAGGGTAAAACAGTGTGGCAATACTTTATTGAACCACGACACACAATAGCAAACAGAACAGTCCCAGCAATTACCCCCAAGATAATGCACATTACAGGGTCTCACCCTTCTGCTGACTCGCCGGGATAATGGTAGATGATACGTCAGAGTTCCCAGGGTCGCTATTCCACCTGTGATACACACACAGAGACGAGGTAATGACAAGAGTAGGGAGGTGACTGACAACAGTCCACAGAGTCCATACAAGTTCCAAAGCCAGTTGACACGCAAGTCACAATCTGGCTTACCGGACCATCTCCATGGAACCAGGCTACCAGCGGGTCCAAAACCTGGCTTTCTCCAACTGTTTCCAAGGTTCAGCGATGCTCAATGGATCAGATCTGTATCCTTCCAACCGGAGCCAAAAAACCCTAGGTTGTTTCCTATAGAATCATAGATCAGAGTCCCTCGTGATAGTGCCATGATGAATTGGCTACAGTCCTGTCTCTCATCCATTGAGTGTTTTGCAGAATGTCCGACTGGTAGCTCTGTGTGATGAGATCAGCTCTCTCTGTCTCTGAGTCTTTTTATACCTGAGGCATGTAAGCTATTTTTAGAATTACCCAGCGTCCTTCAGTCCACCCTCACATTCTTTCTCTCTCTACTTTCGAAGTCAACAAACTGGTTCAGAATACAATGCACAATTAGCATATCAGCACACATCAATAGACAAAGATAAACACACACTATGTTATATGGTATATCAGCTTGCAAGTCTGTCTTCTTGACCCACCAGAAATCAACACTTAAGGGTATGCCACACTAAACAATATCGCTAACGGGATCGCTAAAAAACGTCACTATTTAGCGATCCCGTTAGCGATATTGTTCAGTGCGGCAGCTTCCAGCGACGAGCTTCCTGCTGTGATCTCGCTCGTCGCTGGAATCGTTCCGGACCCTATTTCATCGCTGGCGCTCCCGCTGGGTAAGTATCTAATCGCTGTGTGGCACCTTTTCTTAGCGATTTAGCGGTACTTTTGTACCGCTAAAGTCGTTAAGAAGATCGCTAACGGCGATAGCGTCGTTAACTATATCGCTAAATGTGGCTGCATTTAGCGATATAGAAACAATCCCGCTAGCGTCTCATTAGTATGCAACGCTAACGAGATCGCTAGCGGGATAGCTTAGTGTGGCAGTACCTTTAAATCCACAAGCCAATATACAGATAAAAAGACAATTCTTCTTGGTTTGCAAAAACACATCTGGGTAATTAAGATATACTCTGGTTTCTTCACAGGTGGCCTATATCAATGGTCCCTTATCAGCCTGAGAATACCAGCCCCCAGCTGTGAGCTTTAGCAAGACTGGTTGTCAAAAAATGGGGGGGACCACATGCCATTTTTTAAATTATTTATTTAAATAATTAAAAAACAGCGTGTGGACCCCTCTATTCGACGGCAGAGCAGGGGAGAATGATGAAAGCTGTCTTCAGCACCCGCCGCCGGGGAGCAGCGCTTACTGTAGCGATTCTTCCATGGCGGCCGTGCGTGTGGTACTGATGCAGCACACGGTTGCCACACGTGTGCTGCAAGTATTACACACACGGACACATGGACACGGATATCTCCGGTACTGGTTTTTCCTGCACCGGAAATAAACAGACGTGTGAAACCAGCCTTAAGCTGAGCATTTATGATGCTTTGCTTCCTAAATCTAAAAGGTTGGGGAGGGGGTGGCTTGTGGACTGCTAGTCTAATCCTTTAACACACTCAGCAATGATACTTTTTCTGAGCTCAGTTAGTTTCAGGCAATAAAAACTAAATAAGGCTATTTGAAAAAAGTAGTAAAAGTTTACATGCTGTGGAGATAAGATTATGAGAATGATTGATATATGTGTCAGTTTTTACTTGCTACTTGAGGTTAGTCTGCGAATGAATTGCTTCCCAATTTTTGATATGCTACCATGATGCGCTGTTAGACCAATGATTTTCTCAGTAGAGGATCAGGCATAAGAGATGACTTTATGCTACCACACATATATTATAAAAGCTCTTAATCACTATCCTGTTTTTTCATAATATAGCAAACTTTACACCTGAGAAGAAAAATAATGTAGTAAAACATAAAGCAGTATTTCTGTGGATATTTTTTCTATTGACATCCATAGAAGTTGGTTACAGGTTACAACATGCAAGCAACCAGAAGGCAGAAAAGCAGCCTTTGGATGACTAAGAACACAGGCCCCCAAGACTGTTAATATGGCTGTCAATAAAAACTTTAGGTAGCTTCTTTCTGTACCAGATACTGAAGACACAAGATGTCCAAACAAGCTAACAAGAGAAAGACTATGACAGAAGTAAACATCATATTCATTATGGGTTCCATTAAATTTTCTGTAGCCATAATTTGAAAAACTACAGTAGGTACCAATTGTGTCTGCAGTACATTGCTGTAATTTTTTTAATTCTGCTTTTTCAGATATCCAATACTTTTTTGTGGCTTACCAACATATAGCAGTCCAGCACAGGTCAACATGACATTCTTTTAGTCATTATTAATAAAGGGTGTTCAAGTTGTTAAATTGCTTTAATTAGTTATACAGCATGAAAATAAGCAAGTTTGCAATCAACTTGCTTTTTTAATCTTCTGTCATTTTACTATGAGAGATTTTATATTTTGTACTGTATAACTGGTTTTTCATCCAGCCTGCTCTCTAGTACCTCATTGAGTGCGCAGTAGATAGAGTGCCTACAAGTAGTATTCAACCCCCTGCAGATTTAGCTGGTTTGATAAGATGCAAATAAGTTAGAGCCTTCAAACTGCAAATGAGAGTAGGATTTATTAACAGAAGCATAAATCTTACAAAACAAAAAGTTATGTTGCTCAGTTGAATTTTAATAAATTTTAAACATAAAAGTGTGGGTCAATTATTATACAACCCCTATGTTTAATATTTCGGGGAATAACCCTTGTTTGCAATTACAGCTAATAATCGTCTTTTATAAGACCTGATCAGGCCGGCACAGGTCTGTGGAGTTATCTTGGCCCACTCCTCCATGCAGATCTTCTCCAAGTTACCTAGGTTCTTTGGGTGTCTCATGTGGACTTTAATCTTGAGCTCCTTCCACAAGTTTTCAATTGGGTTAAGGTCAGGAGACTGACTAGGCCACTCCAACACCTTGACTTTTTCCCTCTTGAACCAGGCCTTGGTTTTCTTGGCTGTGTGCTTTGGGTCGTTGTCTTGTTGGAAGATGATCTTAAGATCCTTGATGGAGGAGCGGAGGTTCTTGGCCAAAATCTCCAGGTAGGCCGTGCTATCCATCCTCCCATGGATGCGGACCAGATGGCCAGGCCCCTTGGCTGAGAAACAGCCCCACAGCATGATGCTGCCACCACCATGGTTGACTGTAGGGATGGTATTCTTGGGGTCGTATGCAGTGCCATCCAGTCTCCAAACGTCACGTGTGTGGTTGGCACCAAAGATCTCAATCTTGGTCTCATCAGACCATAGAACCTTGAACCAGTCTGTCTCAGAGTCCTCCAAGTGATCATGAGCAAACTGTAGACGAGCCTTGACATGACGCTTTGAAAGTAAAGGTACCTTACAGGCTCATCTGGAACGGAGACCATTGCAGTGGAGTACGTAACTTATGGTATTGACTGAAACCAATGTCCCCACTGCCATGAGATCTTCCCGGAGCTCCTTCCTTGTTGTCCTTGGGTTAGCCTTGACTCTTCGGACAAGCCTGGCCTCGGCACGGGAGGAAACTTTCAAAGGCTGTCCAGGCCGTGGAAGGCTAACAGTAGTTCCATAAGCCTTCCACTTACGGATGATGCTCCCAACAGTGGAGACAGGTAGGGCCAACTCCTTGGAAAGGGTTTTGTACCCCTTGCCAGCCTTGTGACCCTCCACGATCTTGTCTCTGATGGCCTTGGAATGCTCCTTTGTCTTTCCCATGTTGACCATGTATGAGTGCTGTTCACAAGTTTGGGGAGGGTCTTAAATAGTCAGAAAAGGCTGGCAAAAGAGATCATTAATCCACACATGTGAAGCTCATTATATATATATATATATATATATATATATATATATATGTATATCCCAGGAGAAGTACTATCTCTTACCATGCCAACCTGCTCTCCCTCTCTTCTACCCTCTTCTCCATACCATTTTCAAAGGAAGATGTGAGGCACCCCAGGAGTTTGGTTGCCACAGTGACCTTGTCTCCCTCCAGGGAGAGTGATGTCATGCCTGAAAGCAAGGAAGGATCCCTCTAACAGGTAACACAGCATACAACACCTTTCTTACTCCAGACCAGAAGGGGGAGCTCAAACACCTGATTTTCAGGAGAGCTTCTCTGGAATATTCTGGCTGGGGGAGGAGTTAGGAGTCTGGCTGGAGGGACGAGAGAGGAGAGACATGTGGAGACAAGCTGGGGAAAAGAGGGGCTATAGAGAGCTCACTCCCAGGTCTGAGCGCCAGAATCCGGACCCCCGGAGTCCGAGGCTGAGTGGGTGAATTAAAGTCCCAGCAGCAGAATCCGGAGGGCAGGAGACAGCAGGTTATTTGCCCCAACTAATACTCTACTACACAGCAGCACATGTGAGCAGGAGACTCCATAAGTGAGTGATTCCTGAAGCAGGTTACAGCTGCCTGTTATGAGAGTGAAGTTCTACCTAGACAAGAGACAGAGAGAGAAAGGAACTTGGACGGAGCTTACAGCAGCAAGTACCTCAGAGAACAGCGCAAGAAAGGAGACCTCACATCACACCTGAAATAAGTGGATTCCAAACTGCTTTCAGGCCGACTGACTCCAGCACCATCTGTACTCAATGCCCTGGATACTTTGCCTGCAAAAACTGTAAGTAAAGCTTTGGAAACTGCATCTGACTGTGTCTTCTCAAGTCCTTCCTGTAGCACACACTCCACTCTGCTACATCTTCCAGCACCACAACTTTCTATACAATCTCTCTGCCCTGGGACAAGCTTCACTTGTGGGGAGCTATTCCAACTCTGCTGCATCACACCACCTGTCCCAGAGGAGCTGCACTGCAGCGCTGGTCACCTCTGACCAGAAACCACAGGTGGCGTCATGAATACCTTACTACAAACTCTATCATCCCCTGTACATATTCCCCTTTTATTGGACGCCCAGGGCCACGGACCGGGTCACTGCCGCTGTGATACATCCCTTTAATACACCGGCCCAGTATCGAGTATCCCACTGCCCTGGCGGGCGATCCAGATGCATTTATAAATCACCAGCCTGGCAGCTTTCACAACAGGTCTCCTAATCGCAGGTCTTTTACTTTGTCCGGAACTGTGTGCTTGCTCAAATTCCCACTGATAGATAAATGTATTAAATCAGAACTTGTACTGGGTTTTAGAGTTCTACTAATACTATAGTTCTATTCACCATTGCTGTCAGTCAAGGAGAAAATCCCTGGCCTGCTAGAAACCATGAAACTGTAAGAAAATTAAATTGCTATGAACTGCTAAAGAGACAACTTAAGAAAACTCCTGAAATGGTGTTAAAAGGGTTCTATGGGGAGATAAAAAAATTGTTGTGCTGTCACTGCCCTCATAAACAATAAAGAAGGGATGCATAGTGCACTTAGAGCACTTGTTATTCAGTGTGATAGCAGCTTCTCCTCACTGCTCACCCCTCCCATCTAGGACAATACATCACACACAGCATTGCAAAGCTCCCAGCTGTGAGTAATAGCCTGTCCTGAGAAGATGGGGAGTGCCTGTGGGCGTGGCCTGCTCCTGGCTTTTAGTAGTAGCAGCCAGACCCCTGATTATGTCTCCTTCACTGCAGCATGAGATAAGGTGGTGAAGCGGGGCGTGGCCTGCTTCTATTAGCAGCCAGCCCACTGATAATGTTTCATTCACTGCAGGGCTACTAGCAGGGATCAGGCCACACTCCCACTATGCCCCCTCTACTTGGACTGGCTGTTACGCACTGCGAGAAGCTTCACACTGCTGTGTGACTTATTGTTCGAGACAGAAAGGGGAGCAGTGAGGAGCACCTGCTGTCACACTAAACTACAAGTGTTCTAAAGAGAATAGAAGTGTAGTGGGTATCTCTTCTTCATAAACATTTGTATTAAAGGGCTAACATTGATGCTAACATTTAAGCTGCTGTGCGTACTCTGCACCCTCCGGCCTGTGGGAGTACTGTCCTATAAGCTGCTGTGTGTACTCTGCACCCCCTACCAGTGGGAATACTGTCCTTAAGGCCACTGTATGTTCTCTGTACCTCCTACCTATGGGAATGCTGTCCTTTAAGCTGCTGTGTGTACTCTCCACACTTCCGCCTGTGGAAGTACTGAACTTGTGTGTTTGAGAAAAAAAATAATTGGCATCAGTCGTCTCATTGCTATTAGTAGGCCCCAAAAATAATTTTTCAGGCCTTGTGTTCGTTTTCTAGTAGGTTTGCAAATCAATATATCTCATCAGTCTTCTTGTTGCCATTTCTTGGCCACAAAAATATTTTTTAGCCCTGGTCTCTGTTTTCTAGTAATTTTGCAAATCAATATATCGCATCAGCCATCTCATTGGCCTTTGTTGGCCCACAAAACACTTTTTCAGGCCTGGCATGTGTTTTGTAGTACTTTTGTAAATCAATATATCACATCACTCGTGTGGTTGCCATTTCTAGGCCCCAAATATACTTTTACAGGTCTGGTGTGGTTTTTCTTCTACTCTTGCAAAGCGATATATCGCAACAGCCATAATTTTGCCATTTCTAGGCCACAAAAATAATTTTTAAGGCCTGAGGTCTATTTTTTAGCACTTTTGCAAATCAATATGTTGCATCAACCATTGCCATTTCTATGCCCCAAAAATACTTTTTCAGCCCTGGTGTCTGTTTTCTAGTGGTTTTGCAAATAAATGTATTACATCAGCCGTGTTGTTGTCTTTGTAGGCCCAAAACATTTTCTCAGCCCTGGTGTGTGTTTTGCAGTACTTCTGCAAATCAATATGTTGCATCAGCAGTGTCCTTGCCATATCTATGCCCCAAAAATAATTTTTAAAGCCTGGTGTCTGTTTTCTATTAGTTTTGCAAATTAATATAATGGGCCAGTCATATCTTTGCCATTTCTAAGCCCCAAAACTAGTTTTTCAAGGTTGGTGTGTGGTTTTTGTGAGTCTGGGAAATAAATAATTGGTATCAGCCATCTGCTTGCAATTTTTAAGCAAAAAACATAAGTTTTCAGGACAACTGTCTTTTTTCTAGTACTGTTGTAAATAAATAAATCTACTCTTCTGCCATCTGTTTGTGAGCAGTGTTTACCATACCATACCATTTTCAAAGGAAGATGTAAGGCACCCCAGGAGTTTGGTTGCCACAGTGACCTTGCCTCCCTCCAGGGGAGAGTGATGTCATGCCTGAAAGCAAGGAAGGATCCCTCTAACAGGTAACACAGCATACAACACCTTTCTTACTCCAGACCAGAAGGGGGAGCTCAAACACCTGATTTTCAGGAGAGCTTCTCTGGAATATTCTGGCTGGGGGAGGAGTTAGGAGTCTTGCTGGAGAGACGAGAGAGGAGAGACATGTGGAGACAAGCTGGGGACAAGAGGGGCTATAGAGAGCTCACTCCCAGGTTTGAGCGCCAGAAACCGGACCCCCGGAGTCCGAGGCTAAGTGGGTGAATTAAAGTCCCAGCAGCAGAATCCGGAGGGCAGGAGACAGCAGGTACTTTGCCCCAACTAATACTCTACTACACAGCAGCACATGTGGGCCGGAGACTCCATAAGTGAGTGATTCCTGAAGCAGGTTACAGCTGCCTGTTATGAGAGTGAAGTTCTACCTAGACAAGAGACAGAGAGAGAAAGGAACTTGGACGGAGCTTACAGCAGCAAGTACCTCAGAGAACAGCGCAAGAAAGGAGACCTCACATCACACCTGAAATAAGTGGATTCCAAACTGCTTTCAGGCCGACTGACTCCAGCACCATCTGTACTCAATACCCTGGATACTTTGCCTGCAAAAACTGTAAGTAAAGCTTTGGAAACTGCATCTGACTGTGTCTTCTCAAGTCCTTCCTGTAGCACACACTCCACTCTGCTACATCTTCCAGCACCATTACTTTCTATACAATCTCTCTGCCCTGGGACAAGCTTCACTTGTGGGGAGCTATTCCAACTCTGCTGCATCACACCACCTGTCCCAGAGGAGCTGCACTGCAGCGCTGGTCACCTCTGACCAGAAACCACAGGTGGCGTCATGAATACCTTACTACAAACTCTATCATCCCCTGTACATATTCCCCTTTTATTGGACGCCCAGGGCCACGGACCGGGTCACTGCCGCTGTGACACATCCCTTTAATACACCGGCCCAGTATCGAGTATCCCACTGCCCTGGCGGGCGATCCAGATGCATTTATAAATCACCAGCCTGGCAGCTTTCACAACAGGTCTCCTAATCGCAGGTCTTTTACTTTGTCCGGAACTGTGTGCTTGCTCAAATTCCCACTGATAGATAAATGTATTAAATCAGAACTTGTACTGGGTAGAGTTGAGCGATACTTTCCGATATCCTAAAGTATCGGAATCGGAATGGTATCGCCGATATCACTAAAATATCGGCGATACCCGATACCGATACCGGAAGTCCCATGTAAGTCTATGGGAACAAAATATCGCAACTAAAAAAACCCCATTCTTTCCTTGTAAACACTAAATATACACACATAGAATACATATATATATATATACATGTCATTGTGACATATATATATACATATATGTATAGTTTATACACTTCTACATAGTAAAATATCCTCTCTGATTCAATTGCCGGGTAAAGCCGGCTTCAGTGAAAAGACAGAAGCACCCGACATGAAATGACACTTGGTGTACATAGGGTTAACCATGTCTTTTCATGTCGTTTGCTATCTGATTTGCACAAACAATTAAATCAGTCTATGTGTGCAAAATTTCACACCTGTAGGGGTTAATTAAAGGTGTAAATTCGTTGTAAAAAAAACGGACTTTTTTGCTACGAATTTACACCTTTAATTAACCCCTACAGGTGTGAAATTTTGCACACATAGACTGATTTAATTGTTTGTGCAAATTAGATAGCAAAGGACATGAAAAGACATGGTTAACCCTATGTACACCAAGTGTCATTTCATGTCGGGTTCTGCATTTTCACAAAAGCCGGCAATTGAATTAGCGGCTATTATACTATGTAGAAGTGTATGAACTACAAATATAAATATATATATATATATATGTGTCACAAATTCAATGACATGTATAAATATATATGAGGTGTAAAATTGCTGAAAAAAAATGCATGGGCTCCCGCCCTATTTTCGCAACCAGACAGACAAAGCCAGTGAGTGGGGCAGATAATAATAGCCCAGAGAGGGACCATTATTTTTGCCCCCCCCGGCTACTAACATCTGCCCCCAGACACCCCAGGAAAGACAAATCTATAATTAGATTCGCCCTTTCTGGCACTTTGCCCGTCTATTCCCATTGCCCTGTAGCGGTGGCGAATGGGTTAATATGGGGTTAAAGCCACCTTGCTATTGAAAGGTGACCTTAAGCCAGGTTAATAATTGAGAGCTGTCAATTAGACAACTATCAATTATTAATCCTATTGCATGAAATAAAAATAAAACACACACACTTTAATTAAAAATCATTTTAATGAAATAAAGACACATGTTTTTGACCATATTTTATTTTACTGCAAAAACCATTTCCTGTAATAAAAATAAAATAAAAAAGCAAAATTATTCTTACCTATCCCATGCACAGTCAGGTCCCACGGTGTAATCCTTCAGAAAGGGTTAATGTTTACTGCAGGGACCGCAGCTAATGCTGCAGCCTCACAGTAAACCCCAAATTAATGAGTTCCTCTCCTGCCTGACAGGAGAGTAAAGGCTGGGTGTCACATAACGATACACCAGCGATCCCGACAACGATATGCACTTGTCAGGATCGCTGGTGTATCGCTACATGATCGCTGCTGAGCTGCCAAACAGGCAGCGATCTGGGACAGCGACACTGCGGGTAACATCGCTTAAGGGCCCGTCTCACATAGCGATATCGCTACCGAGATCGCTGCTGAGTCACAAGTTTTGTGACGCAGCAGCGAGCTCACCAGCGATATCGCTGTGTGTGACATTCAGCGACGATCAGCCCCCCTGCCGGGTATCGCTGATCGTCGCAGAAATGTCAGGACCTTTTTTTGATCGCTGGTTTCCCTCTGACAGGCACGCATCGCTGCGTGTGACAGGCGGGAGACCAGCGATCCGCTGGTAACCAAGGTACACAGCGGGTTTCCAGGCACCGCGCAGCGCTTGGAAACCCGCTGTGTACCTTGGATACCAGCTCCCTGCATCAGGGCGCTGGTATCCAAGGTACACAGCGGGTTTCTAGGCACAGCCCCGCGCCTGGAAACCCGCTGTGTACCTTGGTTACCAGCGGATCGCTGGTCTCCCGCCTGTCACATGCAGCGATGCGTGCCTGTCAGCGGGAAACCAGCGATCAAAAAAAGGTCCTGACATTTCAGCGACGATCAGCGATACCCGGCAGGGGGGCTGATCGTCGCTGAATGTCACACACAGCGATATCGCTGGTGAGCTCGCTGCTGCGTCACAAAACTGGTGACTCAGCAGCGATCTCGGTAGCGATATCGCTATGTGAGATGGGCCCTTAAGTGGAAAGCTTAATTGATTGCTTTCCACTTTCACTTCAGGTCAGCCAGGGACACAATCAGTGACGTCAGAGGGAACTGATTAACAAAAATAGGGGTTCCCTTCGAAAAAAAAATGGCGTGGGGTCCCCCCTATTTTTGTTAACCAGCCAGATGAAGCAGACCGCTGAGGCCTGGATTTTCAGGCTGTTAAGGAGCCAAGATCCATGGACCTTGCCAGCCTGATAATACTAGGCCACAGCAGTCTGCATATCTTGGCTGATTAACAAAAATAGGGATCCCCTCGAAAAAAAATTGGCGTGGGGTCCCCCCATTTTTGTTAACCAGCCAGATGAAGCAGACCGCTGAGGCCTGGATTTTCAGGCTGTTAAGGAGCCAAGATCCATGGACCTTGCCAGCCTGATAATACCAGGCCACAGCAGTCTGCATATCTTGGCTGATTAACAAAAATAGGGGATCCCCTCGAAAAAAATTGGCATGGGGTCCCCCCTATTTTTGTTAACCAGCCAGATGAAGCAGACCGCTGAGGCCTGGTTTTTCAGGGTGGTAAGGATCCAATATCCATGGACCTTGCAAGCCTGATAATACCAGGCCACAGCAGTCTGCTTAGCTTGGCTGGTTAACAAAAATAGGGGATCCCCTCGAAAAAAAAACGGCGTGGGGATCCCCCCTATTTTTGTTAACCAGCCAAGTAAAATGCAGACTGCTGCGGCCTGGTATTAAAAGACTGTCAAGGCCCATGGATTTTGGCCCTCAACAGCCTGATAATACCAGGCTACAGCAGCCCCACATTTGGCGCATCAAAAGATGTGCCAATTGTGGCACTTTACCCGGCTCTTCCCACTTGCCCTGTAGCGGTGGCAAGCGGGGTAATAAGGGGTTAATGTCACCGTTGATTGCACGGTGACAATAAGCCCGGTTAATAATGGAGAGGTGTCAATAAGACACCGATCCATTATTAATCCCAAAGTTATTAAATGCATAAAAAAAAGACAAAGCAAGAAAAAAGTATTTTAATGAAATAAAAGAGACAACACAGTTTTCATTAATTTTATTGTACTCTCATTCCTGCGACGCCATCGATCTCCTGTAAAAAAAGAAAAAAAACAAACCAACAGTATACCACCTGTCCGACGCAGTCCATAACGACAGTCCCACGACGATCCAACTCTGCTACATCGCAATGACAGGCAGAGCCTGTCATCCCGACGCAGCACAGCTGATTACCTGCTTCCCCGGCGGTGACGTCATCGGACTGACTGCTTTACGGCCGGGATTACCCAGCAGTCACTGCAGTTATCGCGAGATACTGCATGTGACCGCCGGGGAAAGAAGATTGCGGCCATCAAGCAGTCCAGGACGTGACCGCCGGAGATCTTCTGCCAGGTAAGTGCCGCTGACTCCTGACAGACCCGACCGACGGACACTGACAGTGACAGTGACAATCCCGATTCCGGTATCCGATATGACGAAAATATCGGAACTCGGAATCGGAATTCCGATACAGCCAATATCGGCCGATACCCGATATTTGCAGTATCGGAATGCTCAACCCTAGTACTGGGTTTTAGAGTTCTACTAATACTATAGTTCTAGTCACCATTGCTGTCAGTCAAGGAGAAAATCCCTGGCCTGCTAGAAACCATGAAACTGTAAGAAAATTAAATTGCTATGAACTGCTAAAGAGACAACTTAAGAAAACTCCTGAAATGGTGTTAAAAGGGTTCTATGGGGAGATAAAAAAAATTGTTGTGCTGTCACTGCCCTCATCAACAATAAAGAAGGGATGCATAGTGCACTTAGAGTACTTGTTATTCAGTGTGATAGCAGCTGCTCCTCACTGCTCACCCCTCCCATCTAGGACAATACATCACACACAGCATTGCAAAGCTCCCAGCTGTGAGTAATAGCCTGTCCTGAGAAGATGGGGAGTGCCTGTGGGCGTGGCCTGCTCCTGGCTTTTAGTAGTAGCAGCCAGACCCCTGATTATGTCTCCTTCACTGCAGCATGAGATAAGGTGGTGAAGCGGGGCGTGGCCTGCTTCTAGCAGCAGCCAGCCCACTGATAATGTTTCCTTCACTGCAGGGCTACTAGCAGGGATCAGGCCACACTCCCACTATGCCCCCTCTTCTTGGACTGGCTGTTACGCACTGCGAGAAGCTTCACACTGCTGTGTGACTTATTGTTCAAGACAGGAAGGGGAGCAGTGAGGAGCACCTGCTGTCACACTAAACTACAAGTGTTCTAAAGAGAATAGAAGTGTAGTGGGTATCTCTTCTTCATAAACATTCGTATTAAAGGGCTAACATTCATGCTAACATTTAAGCTGCTGTGCGTACTCTGCACCCTCCAGCCTGTGGGAGTACTGTCCTATAAGCTGCTGTGTGTACTCTGCACCCCCTACCAGTGGGAATACTGTCCTTAAGGCCACTGTATGTTCTCTGTACCTCCTACCTATGGGAATGCTGTCCTTTAAGCTGCTGTGTGTACTCTCCACACTTCCGCCTGTGGAAGTACTGAACTTGTGTGTTTGAGAAAAAAAATAATTGGCATCAGTCGTCTCATTGCTATTAGTAGGCCCCAAAAATAATTTTTCAGGCCTTGTGTTCGTTTTCTAGTAGGTTTGCAAATCAATATATCTCATCAGTCTTCTTGTTGCCATTTCTTGGCCACAAAAATATTTTTTCAGCCCTGGTCTCTGTTTTCTAGTAATTTTGCAAATCAATATCTCGCATCAGCCATCTCATTGGCCTTTGTTGGCCCACAAAACACTTTTTCAGGCCTGGCATGTGTTTTGTAGTACTTTTGTAAATCAATATATCACATCACTCGTGTGGTTGCCATTTGTAGGCCCCAAATATACTTTTACAGGTCTGGTGTGGTTTTTCTTCTACTCTTGCAAAGCGATATATCGCAACAGCCATAATTTTGCCATTTCTAGGCCACAAAAATAATTTTTAAGGCCTGAGGTCTATTTTTTAGCACTTTTGCAAATCAATATATTGCATCAACCATTGCCATTTCTATGCCCCAAAAATACTTTTTCAGCCCTGGTGTCTGTTTTCTAGTGGTTTTGCAAATCAATATGTTGCATCAGCCGTGTTGTTGTCTTTGTAGGCCCAAAAAATTTTTCTCAGCACTGGTGTGTGTTCTGTAGTACTTCTGCAAATCAATATGTTGCATCAGCAGTGTCCTTGCCATATCTATGCCCCAAAAATAATTTTTAAAGCCTGGTGTCTGTTTTCTATTAGTTTTGCAAATTAATATAATGGGCCAGTCATATCTTTGCCATTTCTAAGCCCCAAAACTAGTTTTTCAAGGTTGGTGTGTGGTTTTTGTGAGTCTGGGAAACAAATAATTGGTATCAGCCATCTACTTGCAATTTTTAGGCAAAAAACATAAGTTTTCAGGACAACTGTCTTTTTTCTAGTACTGTTGTAAATAAATAAATCTACTTCTGCCATCTGTTTGTGAGTAGTGTTTACATAATGAACTTCCAAAAATGAGGAGAGCATCAAATAAGGGACGTGGCCGTGGCTGTGGTGGTGCTGGTGTCGATGCTGATGGTGGTGCAGCTGATGCAGGGAGAGGATGTGTTCATTCTGTACGTGCTACATGCACAATTCCAACACCTTCCTCTGGCGCATGCGACAGGACTTTCTGCGTCCATTCGTAGGCCTAAATACCGTTGCACAAATGCTGAGGCCACAAGGTGCTGAAAAGGTTTTAGATTGGATTGCTGAGAGTGGCTCCAGCTCCTTCGCATTATCTTCCACCCATTACAGTGCACAAAGCGCACAGCTGGCACCTGTGGATCTCACCCCATTGCAAATCAGCCAAGTAGTCTTAGCCCCAAGCCCCATGCAGTAGTCTCTTCTTCTTTTTGATGACTCTGCTTGCTGTGGTTCTGTGGCCCATCCACCTGCCTCAGAAGTAGAAGAGAATGAGTGCACTGATGCCCAACTACTTGTTAGGTTGGATGATGAGTATGTGAGAGGGCTAGTGCACATGGTCAGTGGACCAATGCAGTACATGTCAGACGATGATGAAACTCAGTTGCCAAATGCAGCGTGTTTATGCAGTGTGTAGACTGGCAAGGAGGGCTGGTTTAAGGAGTTAGTGGAAGATGATACAGGGGATAATAAGGTCCTAGACCCCACATAGAGCGGAGGCTATCCTAGTGATGTGCACAGTTCGGAGGAAGAGGAGGTGGCCACGCTGCCAAAACAGCACAGAAAAAGAGGGAGCAGGGTGCAAATGCACATACAGCAGCCCCTAGCTTATACATCGGCTACTACTGCCCACTGCACCGCTGCTATAAGCACCCCAAAGACAGCTCAAAAGAGCTCCCTGGCATGACATTTCTTCAGGGAATGTACTGCTGATAAGCAACATGTAGTTTTCACTCTGTACCATAAAACTCTGAAGTGAAGCATAAATGTTCTGAACCTGAGCACCATCTGTATGACGAGGCATCTGAATTCCAAGCACGAGGTGCCGTGGAGTATACACCTTAAAAACCATGACAGATCTGAGCCTCCTCCTGCTTCCTCTTCTGCTGAGGTCTCAGCCTTTTCCACCCACTCGCGATCAACAGGGCCTCCTGCCCCCCGCAATTAAAGGATGTGACAGCATCACCACCACCACCATGTGTCACCCAGCATCGCCACACCGTCCCATGGAAGTTTTCAGCTTTCCATCCCCCAAATCCTCGAGAGAAAGAGGAGATACCACAATAGATGCCTATGAGCTATGGTCCTGAATAACAGCATTTCAAAATTACTGGCCTTTGAAATGCTGCCATTCTGGCTGGTGGAGTTGTGCAGTTTAACCCCTTTTTGACATTAGACGTACTATCCCGTCCATGGTACCTGGGCTAGTATGACCATGGACGGGATAGTACGTCACATGTGATCGGACGTGCTCATGGGGGGAGCGCAGCCGATTGTGGATGGATGTCAGCTGATTCTCACAGCTGACACCCGGCACTAAGTGCCAGGAATGGTCATGGACTGCTCCCGGCACTTTAACCCCCGGCACACTGCGATCAAACATGATTGCAGCGTTCCGGTGGCATAGGGAAGAATCGCACAGGGAGGGTGCGATGTGATTGCATTGCTCCAAGGGCCTCCTTCTTGCAGGCCCCCGGATCCAAGATGGCCACGGGTCCTTCTACGTCCTGCAGGGAGGTGGCTTGTCAGTGTCTGCTGAGAGTAGGCGCCAGCAAGCCTCCTACACTGCCTGTCACTGCCTGCCTGTCACTGTGTCAGATCACTGATCTGACACAGTGCTCTGCAAAGTGCCAGATCAGCGATCTGACACTATATAGTGATATTCTACCCAGGGACAAAGTAAAAAAGTTAAAAAAAAAAAATAAACATGTGTAAAAATATAAAAAAAAATCCCTAAATAAATAAAAAAGAAAAATAAATATTTACACAATAAAAACATTATTATGTAAATAAAAAAAAAAAATTGGTCCAGGTTCCCTCCTCCTCCTACTCTTCTTCCTCTACCGCCTCTTCATTTCTGTCAGTAAAGAAGCTCACGCAAAAGGGGAATGTAGTTACTTTTAGAGATAACAGCTGCATCATCTCAAAGAAGGGTCACACTCTTGCAGAAGGAAAAATCCAAGATGAACTTTATCAGCTAAAATGCAAAGAAAGAGTGTACATGGCTAGACTAGATCTGCATAAGAACTGTTTTCATGTATGGCACAGACGTCTTGGGCACAGAGACCCAGAAGCAGTAACGAAGCTAGCTCAACTTGCAAATGGTATTGAAATCAACCTGTGTAGTCAAATGATGAAGTGCACTAGCTGTCTTAAAGGGAAAATGTCCAGAAAATCCTTTCCTAAAATAAGCACCACTAGACCTGCACAGCCACTGGATCTGATACATACAGATGTATGTGGTCCAATGAGTGTTCAAACTCCTAGCAAGAAGAGATATTTTCTCACATTTATTGATGACTACTCCAGATATACAGTCGCCTACCTGCTTCACAGTAAGAATGAAGTTCCACAGAAACTTGAAGAATATCTTACTGTAGTGTTTAACAAATTTGGAAGAATGCGTGCAGATAATGGAACCGAATATACAAGTGGTAAGATGCAAACCATTTTGAAAAAGAATGGAATCATGTTCCAGACTACCATTCCATACAACCCAGAACAAAATGGCATTGCAGAGAGAAAGAAACATACTCTCTATGAAAGTGGAAGAAGTATGTTGTTTGATGCGAATCTACCTACGACGTATTGAGAAGCCATCATGACAGCTTGCTACCTTCAAAACAGAGTGCCAGGTAAAGCCACAACTAAAACTCCATATGAGCTATGGAACTGCGAGAAGCCTAACCTGAAGCATCTCAGAATATTTGGAAGCAAAACATTTGCGTATGTTCCTAAAGAAAAACGTTCCAAGTGGGAATCACATGCAAAGCAAGGAGTCCTGGTGGGTGTGACGTTCCACACTGTGTGTGGACGGGGATCACTCGCTTTTCTGGTCTTCGAGGTAAACACTAGCACGCTCAGGGTTAAAGCAATAGTCCATTTTGTTTATTACAGCAAACTCAACACAAAAATACAGTCTTTCTCTCAATAATACTTCTGACTGATCCCGACCAGCATAACACGGTTTTCAAGACCGTTACCTGTTGTCGTCAGCCCCACAGGTTCCTGGAGACCTCTTGTCTCAGAGGTATCCAGCAAACACCAAACACAGTCCTTCTCTCACGAATACTTCTCTCTGATCCTGATCAGCATACCACGTTTTTCAAGACCGTTACCTGTTGGCATCAGCCACACAGGTTCCCAGAGACCTCAGCCTCAGAGGTATCCAGCAAAAACCAGTATCTTTCTTACCAAAACTTCTCACGACTTGAACACATTCTTCACGACCTCGATTATCTCACCACAGACTCCTGTCTGTCACCTGTTGGCCACGCAGGTTACCGGATCCCTCAATCTCAGAGGTATCCAATCCACACTTCTCAATTCACTTAGTGTCACCACGGTTTTCAAGACCGTACATTCCGCTGGCTCAAGCTCGCCAGCCTTGCTTCCTCAGTCTGTGCGACATCCAGCCTGGATGTCAGGGAGCTCTGTCCAGGCTGACAGACTCCCAGCACACTCACAGACTCTTCATAGTCTCAGACTACCTACACCATCTCCATGTGCCAAACACTTCCTTACATACATGTAACCACTCCCACAGCTGAGGTATGGAGCACATGGTCTGGTCACATGCACATGACCTCATCACAGGTCCTGCAAAACTCACAACCACCAATGGGTGGTGTATGTGTGGTTAGCCAGTCCCACCCAGCTCACCAGCCAACTGTCACGCGGTCTTATGATATGTGTACTATGTCAGTAAACTATTCTGAAAAGAACAACACTCTACACAACATATAGATTAGCAACATCAGCATGTAAATATAGAATAGATTTACCTGACACGATATCCGTTGAACTCAGGGTTAATCTTGAGGACTTGATACACTGTCACAGGAAAGAGGAGGACCGGGGGTCTAACCTGACCCTAAACTGGGGTCCTAACTAATCCCTCACCTTGGAGGTACTGATAATGGTTCAGAGGTCCAAGTCTCCAGCCTAACCCTGTCTCCTATCAGTCCCTGAACCCTGTAATCAGTCCTAAGAAGGATTCTGATTACCACCAAAGGGATATGGGCTGATCTCTGCTAAATACACAGATTAGACATATAAGACAGACTGGAGAAAACACAGACTTGCATACACACTCAAACACAGAAGGAACATAAATGATCTGGGATATTAAACTCTAAGCAAGGTGAGCTTAAAACAACTAAGGAGCTCTTTAACTTAAGTCTATACAGATACAATCCTATCTGTGGTCTGCATGAAGAATTTCACTGGCAACTCCCAACACAGACAACCAGAGATTTAAAGGAAACCAATCAACAAATAATTAATTGCAGCCGGGAGAAAACTGCACCCAGTCCCAGAACTGAGCACAGACAGAATTAACTCCCTAACTGCCAAACACAAAGAAACAGCAACTCAGCTGTGAGAAGTCAGAATGTGCAACCGCGACGATCTTCGTGGCGATGCACACATGACAGTACCCCCCCTTCTACGAGGGGCCTCCGGACCCTCAGGGCCAGGTTTGCCCGGGTGAGTTCTGTGGAAGGTCCGCACCAAACGATCTGCGTTAATGTCAGACGCAGGAACCCACGTCCTCTCCTCTGGACCATACCCTTCCAATGCACCAAGTACTGAAGGGACCGGCGATTCAGACGTGAGTCAATGATCTTTGACACTTGAAACTCCAAGTTACCATTGACCACCACTGGAGGAGGAGGTAGAGGTAATGGTAAGACTGGTGCCACGTACCTCTTAAGTAATGACTTGTGGAACACATTATGAATTTTAAACGTAGGAGGGAGGTCCAGACGAAATGCCACAGGATTAATTATGGAACTGATCCTGTACGGCCCGATGAATCTGGGGCCCAGCTTCCAGGAGGGAACTTTAAGTTTTATATTCCTGGTAGACAACCATACCAGATCGTTCACATTAAGATCTGGACCAGAAACTCTCCTCCTATCAGCCATACGTTTATAACGGTTCCCCATAGCACTCAGATTATTCAATACACCTCTCCACACTGAAGCAAGTGACGACGAGAAACGCTCCTCCTCAGGAACCCCAGAAGGGCCCCCCCCATTGAATGTACAAAACTGGGGATGAAAACCATATGCCCCAAAAAACGGGGACTTACCAGTGGACTCGCTCCGCCTGTTGTTAAGAGCGAACTCTGCCAGAGGCAAGAAAGAAGACCAGTCCTCCTGGTTCTCTGAGACAAAACACCGAAGATAAGTCTCTAGGCTTTGATTCAGACGCTCTGTCTGACCATTGGTCTGCGGATGAAAAGCCGAGGAAAATGACAATTGCATCCCCCGACGTAAACAAAATGCCCTCCAAAACTTGGACACAAACTGAGACCCCCTATCTGACACCACATCAGAAGGCAACCCATGAAGTCTCACAATCTCCCCAATGAACACCTGCGCCAGAGTTTTAGCATTAGGGAGGGCAGGAAGAGCAATGAAATGTGCCATCTTACTGAACCTGTCAACAACCACCAGTATGACAGTCTTCCCTGACGACTGAGGAAGGTCCGTGATGAAGTCCATAGACAAATGAGTCCATGGACGCTCCGGAAGTTTCAAGGGTAAGAGGGTCCCAGACGGACGGGTATGAGGGGTCTTAGAGCGAGCACAAACCCCACAGGACGCGACAAAAGTTAAAACATCTTTATTAACGTTAGGCCACCAAAACCGGCGAGAAAGGAGATCTAAAGTAGCCTTACTCCCTGGATGTCCTGCTAAAGCAGAATTATGATGTGCCTCAATAACCTTTTGTCTCAACTGATTTGGGACAAACAGTCTCCCTGGAGGTCCTGCAGGGGCGTCCCCCTGAGCCTCAAACACCTCCTCCTCAAGCTCAGAACATACAGCCGACACTACCACCCCCTCCTGAAGGATAGGAATCGGGTCATCCATTTTCCCGGCCCCTGGGAAACTGCGAGACAAGGCATCCGCCTTAACATTCTTAGATCCAGGGCGATAAGTGACAACAAAATTAAACCTGGTAAAAACAACGACCATCGAGCTTGTCTGGAATTCAGACGCTTAGCAGATTCCAAATACAGCAGGTTCTTGTGATCAGTAATGATGGTGACCGGGTGGACTGCCCCCTCCAAAAAGTGACGCCATTCTTCAAAAGCCAACTTAATGGCCAAAAGTTCCCTATTGCCGATATCATAATTCCTTTCGGCGGACGACAATTTTTTAGAAAAGAAAGCGCACGGATGCCATTTACCAGGGGACGGACCCTGGGACAATATTGCACCCACCCCTACGTCAGACGCGTCCACCTCCACAACGAACGGCTGTGATGCATCTGGTTGGATGAGAACGGGTGCCGAAGCAAAACATTTTTCAAAGAGGAAAAAGCTTGGCAAGCTTTGTCCGACCATTTAGAAAAATCCGTCCCTTTTCTTGTCATGTCAGTGAGAGGTTTGACAACAGATGAGAAATTACAAATAAATTTCCGGTAGTAGTTAGCAAACCCCAGAAAACGCTGCAGAGCCTTAAGATCCTCTGGCTGATCCCATTCAAGCACTGCTCTCACCTTTTCAGGGTCCATACGGAAACCGGAGGCTGACACCAAGAAACCCAAAAACTGAAGTTCCTGTACGGCGAATACACACTTTTCCAGTTTGGCGTATAGTTTATTGTCTCGCAAGATCTGCAACACCTGTCTCACATGCTCCTGGTGAGACACAAGATCTGGTGAGTAAATTAAAATGTCATCCAAATATACGACCACAAACAGCCCCACCAGATGACGAAAAATGTCATTAACAAAATGTTGGAATACTGCTGGTGCAGTAGTCAGACCAAAAGGCATGACAAGGTTCTCATAATGTCCCTCCGGCGTGTTAAACGCCGTTTTCCACTCATCCCCCTCTTTTATCCTAATCAGATTATACGCCCCCCTGAGATCCAATTTAGAGAACCATTTGGCGCCAACAATTTGATTGAAGAGATCAGGAATCAGAGGAGTGGATACGGATCTTGAACAGTAATCCGATTAAGTATGCGGAAATCCAAGCAAGGGCCTAGGCCTCCATCTTTTTTCTTCACAAAGAAGAACCCCGCGGCCACTGGGGAAGATGAAGGTCTAATATGCCCTTTGGCCAGACTTTCCGAAATATAATCTTTCATAGCCTGCCTCTCAGGACCAGAAAGGTTATATAACCTAGCTTTAGGTAACTTAGCATCAGGAAGTAAATTAATAGAGCAGTCATACACGCGATGAGGAGGCAACTCCTGACACCCCTCCTCAGAGAACACATCCCCAAAGTCCTCCAAAAAAGGAGGCAAAGTACTAGGCACGACCGCACTGATGACTGTGTTCATGCAGTTACTTTTGCAAAACCCCCCCATTGGCTTATATCTCTGGACTGCCAATTAATCACAGGGTTATGTTTAACCAACCAAGGAAGTCCCAACACAATAGGAGTAGGTAGACCCTCCAACACATAACAAGATAATAGTTCCCTATGTATTGCCCCTACCC
Organism: Oophaga sylvatica; assembly: GCA_033576555.1. NCBI lineage: Eukaryota > Metazoa > Chordata > Amphibia > Anura > Dendrobatidae > Oophaga > Oophaga sylvatica. The sequence continues at coordinate 275,708,016 of JARQOD010000002.1, read as the reverse complement.
GAAGGTCAATGTTATGAACCTCATGAACAAAGCTACCTTGGCCGAGAGGCCTGGCGTCAATGGAGAATATAGGGATCGGTTTGACCAATACACTCAGATGCATACCTTGAGCCTGAGCAAACTGAGCGTCAACCAGATTAGCCCCGGACCCACTATCAAGAAGAACAGAAAATCTCTCCACTCTCGTACCAACCACCACCTCCACTGGTACAAGGAACTGAGAAGAACTAGCGGACGAAATACATACTCCCAGGTTGTCGTCCACCACACAACCTGGGATTAACAGTTTTCCGGCGACTTTTTGCTCAACAAGGCACGGGATGGACATCCCCCAACAAAATGTCCCTCTTTCCCGCAGAAGAAACACCTTCTAGTCCTGCGGCGTACCGCCAATCCCTCTACGAAATGTGTCCCTCCCTAACTGGATAGCATCCTCCGAACTAGACAAGGGAACGTACAACATAGGACTGGAGACGATAGGCCCCTGGACTCAACTGCCTCACCCCAATGGGCGAAGCCAATAACATTCCTACTAGCTATTGAAGGAAATAATTGTACTGCCCACCGTGAACCTAAGTCCGGGGAGTACTGGATTGAGTTCCAACCTTGTTGGCTCCGAGGGTAGACACAAACTTTGCGCACTTAATCGGCCGTAGCAATACATTGGACATCCCCTGCTAATGTCTAGCCAGGACACCAGCGAGTACTGATTTATGTCCATGGAAAATGCTCGAATAATCTTCATGGAGCTACATTGATAAATCCTGCTCAAAACCGTGGTCTTATGATCATGGAACTGTACTATGGCCAGTGAAACTGTCATGCGGTCTTAATGAATGTGTATATGTCAGTAAACATTCTAAAGACAACACTTACTATAGATTAGCAACATCAGCATGTAAATATAGAATAGATTTACCTGACACGATATCCGTTGAACTCAGGGTTAATCTTGAGGACTTGATACACTGTCACAGGAAAGGGAGGACCGGGGGTCTAACCTGACCCTAAACTGGGGTCCTAACTAATCCCTCACCTTGGAGGTACTGATAATGGTTCAGAGGTCCAAGTCTCCAGCCTAACCCTGTCTCCTATCAGTCCCTGAACCCTGTAATCAGTCCTAAGAAGGATTCTGATTACCACCAAAGGGATATGGGCTGATCTCTGCTAAATACACAGATTAGACATATAAGACAGACTGGAGAAAACACAGACTTGCATACACACTCAAACACAGAAGGAACATAAATGATCTGGGATATTAAACTCTAAGCAAGGTGAGCTTAAAACAACTAAGGAGCTCTTTAACTTAAGTCTATACAGATACAATCCTATCTGTGGTCTGCATGAAGAATTTCACTGGCAACTCCCAACACAGACAACCAGAGATTTAAAGGAAACCAATCAACAAATAATTAATTGCAGCCGGGAGAAAACTGCACCCAGTCCCAGAACTGAGCACAGACAGAATTAACTCCCTAACTGCCAAACACAAAGAAACAGCAACTCAGCTGTGAGAAGTCAGAATGTGCAACCGCGACGATCTTCGTGGCGATGCACACATGACACCAACCCTGTAAGCCACCCTATAAAATAAACACAACTCTTCTGGGACTATAAGTCCCAGAACAACATTACCTTGGCTTACAGAGCAGGGGAGCTCTGCGACACATACCTTCCATTTACAACAATGCCGGGGACTGTCTTTCCATCCAAATCATGCCTCCATGCATATCTTGAGGAGCATACACAGTGCCCCCTAGCTGTAGCATGGGTCACTACACCACATGGGCTATAGCGAAACTCAAAAGGGATACAGAATCCTGCACCCAGAGACCAACACAGTAACAATCAGCAGAGATGTAGTGATTGATGAAAACTCTGTATCGCTCAAATACCATGAAGTTACACCAGTTATTCAACCTAAGAAGCAAGAACAAGAATCTCAATCACCAAATACTGAAAAGGAAAACACTGAAGTGTGGATAAGCGCTGAAGATACCAAGGAACACACAGAAGAACCAAGTCAACCTCCAGTCAGGAGATCAGAAAGGCCAAAACAACGGTATCCCAGTTAGACGCCTTTCTTATATGGTCAGAATACATCCTAAACCAGTTTGGAATGTCAGAAGCCAAAGGTGCGTCAACACCAATGGATCCATCCTACTTAAAGTTGAAAGGAGAAGAATATCTGCTACAATGCAATGAGAGTTACAGACAAGCAGTGGGGCGCTTCTGTACATAGCAACCACAACTCGTCCAGATATCACAGCCACAGTCGGAATTCTCTGCCGATGTGTAAGCAAGCCTCGCCAAAAAGACTGGAATGCAATTAAGAGAATTCTTAAATATTTTAAAGAAACTCAAAGGCTAAATCTTAAGATATCTGCATCAGGAGATCTCACTCTCAGAGGTTATGTGGATGCAAATTGGGCTGGAGATTCAAGTGATCGGAAATTAACAAGTGGTTACTTGTTCAAGTTAGGAGAAAATTCATTTTCTTGGTCCAGCAGAAAACAAGTGTCAGTCGCATTATCTTCTACAGAAGCAGATTATATGTCTGCTGCTTATGCAAGTCAAGAAGTAATTTGGTTGAAACAACTTTTGGAAAATTTCGGCAAGCCATTAGCTCAACCAACAGTTATCTATGAGGACAACCAAGGATGAATTAAACTAGCCAGCATTAAGAACATTAGTGCAAGGACTAAGCACATTGATGTAAAACATCACCACTTACGTGACTTAGTGGAACGTGGTGTACTCGAGTTTGTTTATTGCGAGTCTGACAAGATGATAGCTGATGGTATGACAGCCATTATCAAGAGCCAAGTTTATGGACTTCTGAACTGCAATCGCACTAACAGGATAAGTAGTTGTTGAGTAGGGGTGATACAATATGTTTGGTGCAACAACTCCATTCCTGTCTATGAGTGTTTAGTTGCTAGATTTGTATGTGTGTAGCCCTGGTGTGTAAGGCACACATAAAACCCTGGAGGATGTGCGGAGAGGTAACAGTTTAATGCTTGATATCCATTCACTCCATCACACACTTGGACACACCCATAGGGTATATAAGGTAGTGACATGCAGCAGAGCTCAGTCAGTCAGTCAGTCAGTCAGTCAGTCAGTCAGTCTGTTTCCTGTCTTCGGACAGAGGAGTCTAGTCTAGCTCGGGTGGCTCAGGAGTGAGTCATCCCACCAGTGTGCAGAGGAGATCAGATTGCATTTCCTGTCAGAGCTCTGTGTGAGTTAAAGTCAGACAGACGGAGACAGCTTTGGAGAAAGGGAAGTTTGCAGCAGAAACTTCAGTCGCCTGTCCCAAGGACAGTGAAGTTCAGTTGATGTGTTCCTGAACTAGGAGAATACTGAGAATCTGTCAGCAAGCTCCAAGGAAGAAGTAAGAAAGGATTGACTTGTACCATCCTAGGAAGTGTGGAGTGCTTATGTTAAGAGCGCGAACAGGGCGAAGGGCGCAGTGGAAGGAATTAGAGAAGTGCCTTAGGTATAGAATTACCTGCACAATTTACCCGGTCACTGGGGACCGAAGTGTTGCTATCGCTTCACGCATAGTAACGGAACAACCAGAGTCTTACTGGACCTTAGGTCGCAGAAAGCAGCCCTTGAAGAGTCGGTACGTAACCGGAGTCAGGTGGAATAGGGACTTTGAGCTAGGCCAAGCATAGAAGAACCTAGTTTCATCACTGGAAGGCTCCACCACAATGCTGACCGGGCAGTACAGCTATGGAGTTAGCTGGAGTATTCGGAGTTAACTTAGCTCTATGCTAGTTGGACTCATCATATTGGAAGTAAAGGAGGCCTCTAACCTGTTCAGCTGTTATCTCAAAGCACATTCTCCACCCTACCAGCTCCCCGGGACCTGCCTAACATCTGACAAGTAAAAGGTATGGAAAGACGCTGGATGGTGTGAGACTGATTCATTTATCTGCACCCTACATCATTAATACCATAGACTTTGAGGGACCAGTCCCACCTGTGGGGGACCCGTCATCTAGCTGCCACAACATCCCCTCAGAGATCTACAGCAGCGCTGGTCTTAGTGACTAGAAAACTACAGGTGGCGTCACGAACTGTTATCTACTAATCCCCTGTAAATAATTCCCCCCATCATACGCCTGACCGCCAGGGCCACGGACCGAGCCACGCTACCAGTGACATTCCCTATAGAAATCTACAGGCTCGGCTCCGAGTACCCCATTGCCCTGGTAACCCACAATTGTGGTGCGGGTCATATGCTGTTTATAAAGTAAAAAAAAAAAAATAACTCCCAGAGGCTCACACAGGAAGAGCATAGTTCCCATTATTATGAATTTTAACATAGCAAGGCCAAAAAAAGACATTTGTCCATCCAGTTCAGCCTATAATCCGTCAGAATAAATCCCCAGATATACGTCCATGTGACTGTATTTCCTGTTTTTCCTGTGTCTGAGTATGAGAGAAGCAGTCTGCTGTAGATGCTGCACAGATAGAGATACACAAATCATTTACTCCTGATTAAGCTTATCATATATTGTTCCTGATTGTTCCTGAATAAACAAGTTCTGTTGTTACACGCTTGCAGAGTATCATGAGTAATCCGCTGCCAACATAGCCAGTCTTCAATTCTATTTGCCATTTTATTTTTAATTTGGGGGCCGCCTCCACGAATAAAAAACACACAAAAATGTGTTGACTACCTCCTCCTCCACCTTTTGCAACTATACCGCCACATCCACCTCCTCTTCCACTTGAACCTGTTTCAAGATTCTTATTTTTTATTTCTTAGCATAGCATAGGGACAGGACACAGCTGTAGTGAGGGACAGTATTAGGTTTTGTATGTGCGCAGTTTTACAAAAACATTCTATGTGTACTCTGCACCCGTCTCTGTGATAATACCGTGCTTACCCAAAATTGTGTGCATTCTTGAACCCATATATGTGGGAGTAGTTTTCCAAAAGCCAATGTGCGCACTCTGCAACCCTGGCTGTGGGGTTACTGTGGGCTATTGTCTGGGTGTGAAATTTGTTATCAGCTTCTGTGGAGGAAATTTGGAAACATGCTCTGTAAGTGCAATTTTTTAACAAGACCTCCAGTTGCAAGCCTCACTGCGGACTGCCAGCTTGATTCAGGATCATACTACAAGCTTTTAATCTGCGGCACTTGGAACACACGCTACTGGAGCAGACATTTTTGGAGCTCTGGGAGTACTACAGTATGTCTCATGCTCTTTGGGTGAAATTTTTAAGCTGCTAATGTACAGGTACTCTGCACCATGGTCTGTGAGTAAAATTTGTAAGCTGCTTCTTCGGAGGTAATTTGCCACATGGTCTGTGAGTGAAATTTGAAATTTGTAAGCTGCTTCTGATGGGGTACTCTGACCCATGGACTGTGGGTGAAATTTGTAAGCTGCTATTTAGGGGGTGCTATGCCCTATGGTCTGTGGGTGAAATTTGTAAGCTGCTAATGTAGGAGTACTGTGCCCCATGCTCTGTGGGTGAAATTTTTATCTGGAGTGGAATTATCTAGCCTCAGTCTCTGTGAGGGCATTGTTAAAATGTTATGTTTTTCATTTACTTCCTATTTTTCCAATGATTTCTATGGTGACAGAACCTCTTTAAGTCATTTCCGTATTCACATTGTTTTGCAGCGCAATTGTCCTATTTATATCCCCATTTAGCTTCCTTTTGCAGCCCACTAGCCCTCACTATGACCATTTTACAGCCATTTTAAAGCACCAAAGTTCGGTCCCCATTGACTTCTATTGGGTTTGGGTCTGGGGTCAAGTTCGAGGTCAAGTTTGGACCGAACCAAAACTTTTTACTGTATCGTCGGTGAACCCGAAGAACCTGAACATCCACGGGTTCATGTTGTGAATACTCTGGAGGCGACTTCTGAGCTGGGGCTCCCTCCGGTGGTTGCTGAGGGTAATGAACTAATTGCTGAATGGCCTTCAGCTGGCTCTGAATGGTCTGATATAAGTGACCTGAGTTCCCATCAGCCTTGCCGGTAATCAATTGTTCTTCCTGGTCTTGCTTGGAGCTCAGCTTGCATTCCTGCTCTCATTCAGATAAGTGATTTGCTGTTTTTTTTTCCTCTGGTTGCATTTTCCTTGCTGGTTTGCTGCTTGCAGTGGAATTCAGCCTGGTCCCTGTTGGGGCCTGGCGCTGAAATTGTGCTCATTTTGTATTTGCACTTTTGCTCTATCCTTTGTCACTTTTTATTTGCTGAATTGCTGTGTGTTACACCAGAGATCTGATTTAGGTGGTAGAGATCGTGTGATCTCAGGTTTTTTGTTAATCAGAAGTGTTGGTATTTTTGTCAGGGTTTTTTTGGGTTGCAGTCAGAATTCTTTCCTATACTTTTCTATCTAGACAGATTGGGCCCCAGCGTTTGCTCATTCTATTTTCTGTCTGTGTCCGTATTTTCTTCCTGTCTAACCGCCATTACATGTTCGGGGGCTTCCTATTTCTTTGGGGGTTCTACTACGGGGCAGATAGCTTCCATCTTTCTGCCTTTAGGTGTAGCTATCTCTCCGGCTGTGACGGATCACCGTAGGTACGCTCCACGGCTACTTCTAGTGTTGCGGTTAGTTTAGGGTCCTGCAATCCAATAGTTTTCAGCCTCTATGGTGTATTGCTATTTTGGCTATTTTTGCAATTTCTCCTCAGCTACCGAAACATAACAGTATTACCGGCCAAACTGAAAATTATATGGTACTCACAGAAGGGAAAAATAGTAAAAAGGAAAAAGAAAAAAGGGAGTTGTCGGAATTTTTTTTTTTTTGTTTGTTGCATTTTTTTCCCTCTTTTTCTCTGGGTGCAGAGGAGGAATTTTTTTTTTCCTCAATGGAGTTTGCACAGTTGTCTGGCCGTATGGATCAGCTTGCCACTGAGGTTCGGAGTATTGCTACCTATCTTGCTAGGTTGCCGGTTGTGGAACCTAGGATCCCCATACCAGATTTATTTTTGGGGGATCGGTCTAAATTTCTGAATTTCAAAAATAACTGTAACTTGTTTTTTGCCTTAAAGCCTAAGTCCTCAGGGAACGCAGCACAGCAGGTTCAAATTGTCATCTCTCTGCTGTGCGGCGACCCTCAGGATTGGGCTTTTTCCCTGACACCTGGGGATCCTGTTTTGAATTATGTTGATGTATTTTTTCAGGCTCTGGGGTTATTGTACGATGAACCTAATTTCACTGATCAAGCTGAAAAGACTTTGTTGGCATTAAATCAGGGTCATGAAGATGCTGAGCTGTACTGTCAGAAATTTCGAAAGTGGGCAGTCCTGACCAAATGGAATGATGATGCTTTGGCAGCCCTTTTTTGGAAGGGTCTGTCAGAAAATGTAAAGGACGTTATGGTGGGATTCCCTGTTCCCTCTGGTCTCAATGATTCTATGTCATTGGCTATTCAAATTGACAGACGTTTGCGTGAGCGCAGAGGTATGCGTGAGATAGTGTTGCCTTGTGAGGCAGCTCCTGAGCCCATGCAGTGTGATGCAGTGACTTCTGGGGCCCAGCGTCATGAGTTTCGAAAGCGCAATGGGTTATGTTTCTACTGTGGTGACGCTTCTCATGCTATTTCCGTCTGCCCTAAGCGGCTAAGACGTTTTGCACGCTCAATTGTCTTGGGTAGTGTTCAGACAAAATTTTTGTTGACTGTTACCTGATTTGCTCCCTGTCCACATTTTCGGCTCAGGCTTTTGTTGATTCAGGAGCAGCTATTAACCTGATGGATTTTGACTTTGCCAAACGTTGTGGGTTTCCCATGATACCCCTGCGGAAGTCTATTCCTTTGCTGGGCATTGATTCTACCCTTTGGAGGAGAATAAACCCCAGTTTTCTACTCAGGTGATAATGAGGGTTGAACCAGATCATCAGGAGAGTTGCAAATTTCTGGTGTTGCATAATCTGCATTACATTATTTGTGATGAGTGCTGTGCTGGAATTGCTGTCCTCATCTTTTTTTTTTTTGTACTGCTGAAAGCCCACCAAGCAAAGCCCCCCTCCTTCTCTCTGCAGCTCTCATACTTCTCACCAACCCCCAGCCTGCACTCAGGCAGTGTAATGTGAGCTGCCAGTGCTGGAAGTTTTCCCGCTTCACCGCAGGGGTCCTTCATTGTCTGCACACGTGCTTTCTTCCTATAGCAGCCATTTTGGAGAATTCATTCTTTTTTGGTTAATAACACGGTGGGAGCATTCGCTAGAAACATGAAAGTTACTGTGTTGAACCATGCGCCGACGGGCATCGTTCCCGTGGTACTGGTAAACCCGTAACTCCAACAGAACCCGAGAAATGGAATTCTCGGGTGCCCCATGTACTAGCCACCCAAGTGTGGGCTCATTGGAACCGTCATTTTAGAGTAAGATCATTGATAGGTCTGCCGTTATTCTGCTAGGTTCACAGGACGAGTTATGAACCTTATGATATTGCAGAGCTCAAACCATAGCTTGCAGCCAGGGGAGGTGGCCAGAAAACCAGCCCTTTTTGTGAGGTCAGAAGCTGACATGCATAAGTCTTGCAGTGAAGTTTCTTAGGCACTTTCTGCTGGGATGTCCTGACTAACAGATCTGCCAATGAATTATGACGTGTGGCTCCTTCCTCCTTGCCTGTAATGATCTAACAACCATGTGAGTCTTTCATTCTTAATCCCATTTTATTTTATAACTGCATTTGTACATAACTATATTGCCTCAGTTTGTTACATCTTCTTATATTATATAAGCACTGCCTATTTTTAAGGAATAAACCTATAAATTTATTAGTTTGTTTCTCCTGCTCTATAAACGAATTTGCACGTGCCTGAAGCACTACGCTACTGTTTTGGGGTTGCTACGGACCCTCTTGATAAATTGTTCATCAAAAGCCGTAGCTGGTGGCAGCTAAAAGGAAGGGGTGTAAAGTGTTAATCTATTGGGTGACGCTGGCAGTGACGGAGCGGGGTTTATAAGTTTACTGCCTGGCTGCAGCCAGGAGTAATTATAATTCCCTCACTGCAGCATGCCCAATAGCCAGCACACATCCAAGTGACCCGTCTGGCGACTAATTATCCTAGGTGCAGTTCCCTGACTGACCTGAGGGTAAGGGGGGCGCCAGAGAGCTGCAAGTTCCTAAGTGGAAGTGGGATAGTTATAAATCCCTGCAGTTTACTGGGTCGGACGGCAGCAGCCGTCGTGTGTGTGCACGTTCCATCACATGTGGTGGCAGCGGTGGGATCACAAGCCGTGACCCCGGGCTACCGTGTGGCGGACTGTGTGCCCGTTCATCACATATTGGTGGCAGCGGTGGGATCCCAAGATGTGACACCCGGGCTACCGTGTGGCGGACCGTGTGCCCGTTCATCACATTATTGTACTGGGTTTCCCTTGGTTACAGACTCATAATCCTGTTTTGGATTGGAAATCTGTGTCTGTGACCAGTTGGGGCTGCCAATGTGTTAATACTGACACTCCTGTTTTTTCTGCCTCTCCCCAGTCTCAGGATGTCCCTGACTTTTTGACTGATTTTTCGAATGTGTTTAGTGAGAGTAAGTCTGCATCCTTACCTCCTCACAGGAGCTATGACTGCGCTATTGAGTTAGTGCCTGGTGGTAAATTTCCTAAAGGTCGCCTTTTTAATTTATCTGTACCTGAACACGATGCTATGCGGTCTTATATCAAGGAGTCTTTGGAGAAGGGTCATATCAGACCATCCTCTTCACCTTTGGGCGCCGTTTTTTTTCTTTGTGGCCCAAAAGGATGGTTCATTGAGGCCGTGTATTGATTATCGCCTCCTGAATAAAATCACTGTTAAATATCAATATCCGTCACCCTTGATTTCTGACCTATTTTCCAGAGTGAAAAGTGCTAGTTGGTTTACCTATCATGTACACCGCACTGCACTTGCTCACTGAGCCAGTGCGTGTGTCCTGAATAATACAGACTGCACTCAAAGATACCTGTGGAGCGGGGCAGCAGCGGTGAAGATGCGTGCTTCTGACTAACAGGACCCGAAGCACATGACTGCCAAGGGGCGGCGCCGGCCACAGGTCTCTCAGAGAAGGCAGTAACAGACAGAGATTGTTTCAGGCCAGAGGACCTTAAGCACGTGACTGCTGATGGGCGTGGCCTAAGCTCCAGAGAGCTATGAGCAGAAGGAAAACTCCTAGAAGGGTAACTACGGGACAGAGTTACCAAGGGGCATAGACAAAACGGAAAGTCAGGATAGCCAGGTCATACACAGAGGGAGCAACGCAGTACAAGAGGAGCAGGCAGAGAATAACCAGAACGTAGCCAAGGGATCAGAAAACCAGAACGGGCAAATACACAGTACCAAGACAGTAGACAAGCTCACAACGAAGAGACGGACCGGGTCAAAACCAAACAAGCAACAAGATCAGGCACAAGGCACAGGCACACAGGAGGTCAACTAACTCAGCCGAGGGCAGGAGTATAACTGACACCAGACCTAGGTCAATTGGCAACTAAATAGCCGCCCTCTACCAGAGAGAGGCTGAAACCATTAACCCCAGACTGGCCAGGATGGGACAAAGACCAAACCCCGTCCTGGGTCATGACAGTACCCCCCTCTCAACGGGGGGCCACCGGACCCCCGGGTTTCTCAGGACACCTGGCATGAAAGGCCCGGACCAGCTGATCCGCATGACTCTGGACCGTAGCCTTTCCAATGTATAAGATATTGAAGAGCACGACGGACAAACCTAGAGTCAAGAATTCGTTCCACCTCGTACTCAGACTGCCCGTCTACCAAAACCGGTGGTGGGGAAGACAACGGTCCTTCCCTACAGGACCCCACAGGTTTCAAAAGGGCCCTATGGAAAACGTTGGGAATCCGTAGAGACGGAGGGAGACGCAACCGAAATGCCACCGGGTTAACTGCTTCCGTAATTTCATAAGGACCAATAAATTTAGGTCCAAGTTTCGCAGAGGGGACCTTGAGCCTTATATTCCTAGTAGATAACCATACCTTATCCCCAACCTGGAACACCGGCCCCACAGACCTCTTTTTGTCAGCAAAAAACTTATATTTAGACTGAGCCTTAGTAATGTTCCTTTGGACCTCCTGCCATAACTCCCCCAACCGCTGGATTGTCCCATCCGCCCCAGGACACCCAGAGTCCAAACGGGAGAACTCCCCAAAATGTGGATGAAACCCATAATTGCAGAAAAAGGGAGATGTGCTCGTAGACTGGTTAATGCGGTTGTTAAACGCAAACTCAGCCAAAGGTAACGAAGTACACCAATCATCCTGTCGGGCTGAGGTCAGGCAACGCAGGATTTGCTCTAGAGACTGATTGGTCCGCTCAGTCTGCCCATTAGTCTCTGGATGATAAGCGGATGAAAAAGACAGACCAATACCCAACCTCTTACAAAATGCCCTCCAAAATCTGGAAACAAATTGTACCCCCCTATCAGACACCACATTCAAGGGTACCCCATGCAACCGCACCACATGCTCAACAAACAATCTGGACAATGTTTCCGCATTAGGTAAAGCCGCCAAGGGTACAAAATGTGCCTGTTTACTAAACCTGTCCACCACTACCCAAATGACGGTGTAACCTTTGGAAGGAGGAAGGTTAGTGATAAAATCCATGGACAAATGGGTCCATGGTCTATCAGGAATTGGCAGTGGCACCAATTCCCCGGCCGGCCGGTTATGGGTGGGTTTCGCACGGGCACATACCCCACAAGCAGACACAAATTCCCCAACATCAGAGGCTAAAGAATACCACCAGAATATCCTAGCGATGGCCCTCCGGGTAGCCGAGATCCCAGGATGTCCACCCAGAACTGAGTCGTGGAATTCCCGAAGGATCCTGAGACGAAATTGAACTGGTACAAAAAGTTTATCCACTGGCTTAGCTGGAGGGGCAAGAGACTGAGCTTCCCGAATCTCCTGCTCCAACCCAGCAGAAACAACTGCCACCACCACCCCAGGCTGAAGAATGGAGGATGGAGGTTCGGGGGAGACACCGGATCCAGACTGCGTGACAAGGCATCAGCCCTGACATTTTTGGATCCTGGCCGAAAAGTGATGGAGAACTGGAATTGGGAAAAAAAAAGCGACCATCTTGCCTGTCTAGGAGTCAACCTTTTAGCAGACTCAATGTAAGCTAGGTTCTTGTGGTCCGTAACCACGGTAATAGGATGGACAGCACCCTCCAAAAAATGCCTCCATTCTTCAAAGGCCAACTTCACGGCCAGAAGTTCTCGATTCCTAACATCATAGTTTCTCTCCGCAGGAGAGAATTTCTTAGAGAAAAAGGCACAGGGTCTCAAATTAGTCAAAGTGGCGGGTCCCTGGGACAACACTGCCCCCACCCCCACCTCCGAGGCGTCCACCTCAATAATAAATGGTTCAGACGGGTCCGGTTGAATAAGAACCGGAGCAGACATGAAACATTTTTTTAAGAACTGAAACGCCGCCACCGCTGCGGCTGACCAATTCTTGACATCAGCCCCCTTTTGAGTCAGATCTGTGAGAGGTTTAACTACCTGCGAGAACCCCTTATAAACTTGCGATAGTAATTTGCGAATCCTAAGAAACGCTGCAGAGCCTTCAAATCACGAGGTTGTACCCAATCAACAATGGCCTGCACCTTATTAGGATCCATGCGATACCCCTCAGCAGACACAATGAACCCCAGAAATGACAGTTCCTGAACGAAGAATGAACATTTCTCTAGCTTAGCAAAGAGACAGTTCTCCCGGAGCCTTTGGAGAACTGCCCGAAGATGATCAATGTGAGTTTGTTTATCAGGCGAGTAGATAAGAATGTCATCCAAATACACAACCATAAAACGCCCAATAAAGTCAGAGAACACATGATTAATAAAATTTTGGAAGACTGCTGGTGCGTTGGTCAGACCGAAAGGCATGACCAAGTTTTCAAACAACCCTTCAGTAGTGAGAAAAGCAGTCTTCCACTCATCCCCCTCCCGGACCCGGATAAGGTTATATGCCCCCGCAGATCCAATTCGAAAACCACTTAGCCCCAGACAACTGGTTGTACAAATCAGGAATAAGGGGGAGGGGGTAAGTATTTCTCACAGTTATCTTATTTAACTCTCGAAAATCGAGGCATGGGCGCAAACCACCGTCTTTTTTCTTAACGAAAAAGAACCCCGCCGCCATGGGGGAAACAGAAGGACGAATGTGTCCCTTACGAAGGCTCTCGGAAATGTATTCTTTCATAGCAGCCCGCTCGGGACCCGAGAGGTTATACAAGCGGGCCTTGGGCAATTTAGTACCTGGAACCAGGTCAATGGCACAATCAAATGGGCGGTGTGGTGGTAAAACTTCAGCCTCTTTTCAGAGAAAACGTCCGCATAGTCCTTCAGGTACTCCGGAATACCTTCCAGACCAACGGACGACACAGACACAGTAGCAAGACATTTTTCAGAACAATTAGATCCCCATTTAACAATATCATGGGAATCCCAGTCAATAATCGGGTTATGCCGTTGCAACCAGGGAAACCCTAACACCAGGCCAGCAGAGAGGTTATCCAAAACAAAACATGACATACGCTCCTGGTGAAGGGCCCCCACCCTGAGGGTGAATTCTTCAGAGACAAAATGGACACCATTCTTGGTGAGAGGTGTAGAGTCAATGGCCATTATTTTTATAGGAGTCTCCAACCTAACTGTCCCTAATCTACAGCTGGCCACCAGCTTAGAGTCAATCAGGTTCAAGGATGAACCACAGTCCACAAAAGCTGAAGTAAGGAAAAAGCAGTTCTTCACACCAAGTTCCACCTTTAACACTATCTTAGAAAATGAAGGAAAGGGTACCTGAGAGTCTGAGTGACCTCCACGATGATCACCCAGACTCAGTCGCTTGTTAGTCGGTGGGCAGGAGGGACAGTTCTTTTTCCAATGTCCAGGATCACCGCAGTAAAAACACAGCTTTTCCAAACGCCTCCGTCTCCTTTCTTTCTCTTTGAGGTCAATGGCTCCCATCTCCATGGACTCCAATACAGGACTGGCTCCCCTTCCACTGGAGAAAAGTGGTGTCTCAGCCTGCATCACACCTCTCGCCCGCAGCCTACGATCCATTCGGACGGCCTGCGTCATGGCGTCCTCCAGAGAATCAGGCGGAGGGTGGAGTGCCAAGGCATCTTTCAGACGTTCAGACAGGCCTCTACGGAACAAGCCCCGGAGGGCGGCATCATCCCAACAGACCTCAGCAGCCCAGCGTCTGAACTCTGAGCAAAACCACTCGGCTGAGTGCTTCCCCTGACATACACTCATCACCATGTCCTCAGCCATCAGCACTCGATCAGGCTCATCATAAATATGCCCCAGGGCCTCAAAAAATGCATCCACAGTCATTCTCTCAGGGGCAGTGGTAGGAAGGGAAAAAGCCCAAGCCTGGGGGGCTCCCCTTAACAGAGACATAATGACCCCCACCCTCTGACTTTCATCCCCAGAAGAGTGCGGTCTTAAAGAAAAAAAAAGCTTACAGCCCTCTTTGAAAACTTTAAATTCCTTTCTATCTCCGGAAAAGGTATCTGGTAATTTAACCGGGGGCTCTGGGGAAACTAATATAACATCTTGAACCCCTGTCCCATGAGCACCAGATGATAAAGCCCGCTGCACAGTGTCAGCTGCTGAGACTGAGCCAGAACTCGCTGTTCCTCATTCAGTGTCTGAGACATCTGAGTCAGGTGCTTTACCTGCTTAGAAAGGGCATACATAGGATCCATAACACACACAGGAAAAAAAAAAAAGTAGCGGTCAGTTATAATATCATGTACACCGCACTGCACTTGCTCACTGAGCCAGTGCGCGTGTCCTGAATAATACAGACTGCACTCAAAGATACCTGTGGAGCGAGGCAGCAGCGGTGAAGATGCGTGCTTCTGACCCGAAGCACATGACTGCCAAGGGGCGGCGCCGGCCACAGGTCTCTCAGAGAAGGCAGTAACAGACAGAGATTGTTTCAGGCCAGAGGACCTTAAGCACGTGACTGCTGATGAGCGTGGCCTAAGCTCCAGAGAGCTATGAGCAGAAGGAAAACTCCTAGAAGGGTAACTACGGGACAGAGTTACCAAGGGGCATAGACAAAACGGAAAGTCAGGATAGCCAGGTCATACACAGAGGGAGCAACGCAGTACAAGAGGAGCAGGCAGAGAATAACCAGAACGTAGCCAAGGGATCAGAAAACCAGAACGGGCAAATACACAGTACCAAGACAGTAGACAAGCTCACAATGAAGAGACGGACCGGGTCAAAACCAAACAAGCAACAAGATCAGGTACAAGGCGCAGGCACACAGGAGGTCAACTAACTCAGCCAAGGGCAGGAGTATAACTGACACCAGACCTAGGTCAATTGGCAACTAAATAGCCGCCCTCTGCCAGAGAGAGGCTGAAACCATTAACCCCAGACTGGCCAGGACGGGACAAAGACCAAACCCCGTCCTGGGTCATGACATTACCAAGCTTGACCTCAGGGGGGCGTATAACCTTATTCGCATTAAGCATGGGGATGAATGGAAGATGGCGTTTAAAACCCCAGAGGGGCATTTTGAGTACCTAGTGATGCCTTTTGGGCTTACTAATGCCCCTTCCGTCTTCCAATCCTTCATGAATGATATTTTCAGGGATTTTGTGGATAAATTTCTGATTGTTTATTTGGATGATATCTTGATTTTTTCCAACGACTGGGACTCTCATGTGAAACATGTTCGGACTGTGTTCCATATTTTGAGAGAGAATGCACTGTATGTGAAGGGATCAAAGTGTCTTTTTGGCGTACAGAAGTGTTGTGAATGGGTTTGAGATGAGTTCTGAGCAGAGGCTCCCTCTGGTGGTTACAAACGGTGCTAGTCTGTCCAGTGAAGATTGTGAGGACTGGGAATCAGGTGTTACTGACTGGTCTTATATAAGGGAGTCACCTTCCCATCAGGGTTGCCGGTGATCAATTGTTCTGGTCTGAATCCTTTATTCCAGTTTCCCTTGTAGCCTGCTGTGTCGTGTCTGCATCTCCTGCTAACAGATAAGACATTTTCTTCTTTTGTGTTTGTGCTATATTTTTGCATTTTGTCCTGCACTTCTGTGGGGGCCTTCGGGGTCCCCTCCGGGGGCTTCTGCCCTCTCAGTTTTGTTCAGCCACTGATGTTTGTACTTTTGCTTTTTCCAGTTTTTTCAGTGGCTGCTGTTTTGATTTTGTTACACCAGAGAACTAATTTAAGTGGAAGAGGTCGTGTGATCTCAGGTGTTTTTGAAATTAGTAGAGTTGGTGCTTTTCAGGGTTTTCTGGGATTGCAGTAAGTACCCTTCCTATCCTTTTCTATTTAGTTAGTTTGGGCCCCAGCGTTTGCTCATACTATTTTCTTTCTGTGTCAGTATTTCATCTTGTCTAACCGCCATTACATGTTTGGGGGCTTTCTGTTATCTTTGGGGTTCTGCTCCGTGTAGATAGCTTTCCTATATCTATCTTTAGGTGTAGTTAGTTTCTCAGGCTGTGACGAGGCGTCTAGGACCAACGTAGGAACGCTCCACGGCTGCCTCTAGTTGTGGTGGTTAGTCAGGGTACTGCAATCTCATAGATTCCAACTGCTCTGGTGTATTGCCTTTTTTACCTGCACTCCTCAGCTACCGAAACATAACAGTATCACCGGCCTAAAAATTGAAAATTGTATGGTACTCACAGAAGGGAAAAAATATTGTCAGAGTTGTCAGAGATATTTTTCTGTTTGTTGCATTTTTTTTTTTTTTCCTCTGTATCTCTGGGTGCTGGGGAGGATCTTTTCTCTCAATGGAGTTTGCACAGTTGTCTGGCCGTGTGGATCAGCTTGCCACTGAGGTTCGGAGTATTGCTATCTATCTTGCTGGGTTGCCTGTTGTGGAACCTAGGATTCCCATGCCAGATTTGTTTTTAGGGGATCGAGCTAAGTTTCAGAATTTCAAAAATAATTGTAAATTGTTTTTTGCCTTAAAATCTAAGTCCTCAGGGAACGCAGCGCAGCAGGTTCAAATTATCATCTCTCTCCTGCGCGGCGATCCTCAGGATTGGGCTTTTTCCCTGATACCTGGGGATCCTGTTTTGAGTGATGTTGATGCATTTTTTCAGGCCTTGGGGTTATTGTACGATGAGCCTAATGTCACTGATCAAGCTGAGAAAGCCTTGTTGGCATTAAATCAGGGGCTTGATGACGCTGAGTTATACTGTCAGAGATTCCGTAGGTGGGCAGTCCTGACCAAATGGAATGACGACGCTTTGGCAGCCCTTTTCCGGAAGGGTCTGTCAGATAATGTAAAGGATGTTATGGTGGGATTCCCTGCCCCCTCTGGTCTCAATGATTCTATGTCATTAGCGATTCAAATTGACAGACGTTTGCGTGAGCGGAGAAGTATGCGTGGAATGGTGTTGCCTTGTGAACCAGCTTCTGAACCCATGCAGTGTGATAGAGTGGTGTCTGGGGCACAGCGTCATGAGTTTCGAAAGCGCAATGGGTTATGTTTCTACTGTGGTGATGCCTCTCATGCTATTTCAGTCTGCCCTAAGCGGGGAAGACGTTTTGCACGCTCAGTTGTCTTGGGTAGTGTTCAGACTAAGTTTTTATTAACTGTCACTCTGATATGCTCTCTGTCCTCATTTTCTGCTCAGGCTTTCGTTGATTCTGGAGCAGCTATTAACCTGATGGATTATGATTTTGCTAAACGTTGTGGATTTCCCTTGATACTCCTACAGAAGTCTATTCCCCTACTGGGGATCGATTCTACCCCTTTGGCTGAGAATAAACCCCAGTTTTCTACTCAGGTGATAATGAGGGTTGAACCTGATCACCAGGAGTGCTGCAAATTTTTGGTTCTGTATAATCTGCATGACATTATCGTGCTGGGTTTTCCTTGGTTACAGTCTCATAATCCTGTTTTGGATTGGAAATCTGTGTCTGTAACCAGTTGGGGCTGCCAATGTGTTAATACCAACACTCCTGTTTTTTCTGCCTCCCCCCAGGCTCAGGATGTTCCTGACTTTTTGATTGATTTTTCTGATGTGTTTAGCGAAAGTAAATCTGCATCCTTGCCTCCCCATAGGAGCTATGACTGCGCTATTGAATTAGTGCCGGGTAGTAAATTCCCTAAAGGTCGCCTTTTTAACTTGTCTGTACCTGAACATGACGCTATGCGGTCTTATATCAAGGAATCATTGGAGAAGGGTCATATCAGACCATCCTCTTCACCCTTAGGTGCCGGTTTTTTCTTTGTGGCCAAAAAGGATGGTTCATTAAGGCCGTGTATTGATTATCGTCTCTTGAACAATATTACTGTGAAATATCAATACCCGTTACCCTTGATTTCTGACCTGTTTTCCAGGGTGAAAAACGCTACTTGGTTTACCAAGCTTTACCTCAGGGGGGCGTATAACCTTATTCGCATTAAGCACGGGGATGAATGGAAGACGGCATTCAATACCCCTGAAGGGCATTTTGAGTACCTGGTGATGCCCTTTGGGCTCACTAATGCTCCTTCCGTCTTCCAGTCCTTCATGAATGACATTTTCAGGGATTTTGTGGACAAATTTCTGATTGTTTATTTGGATATCATCTTGAATTTTTCTAATGACTGGGACTCTCATGTGAAACATGTTCGAACTGTATTCCAGATTTTGAGAGAGAATGCTCTGTATGTGAAGGGATCAAAGTGTCTTTTTGGCGTACAGAGGATCTCATTTCTGGGATTCATTTTGTCCCCATCTGTTATTGAAATGGACCCGGTCAATAATAATAATAATAATCTTTATTTTTATATAGCGCTAACATATTCCGCAGCGCTTTACAGTTTGCACACATTATCGTCGCTGTCCCCGGTGGGGCTCACAATCTAGATTCCCTATCAGTATGTTTTTGGAGTGTGGGAGGAAACCGGAGTACCCGGAGGAAACCCACGCAAACACGGGGAGAACATACAAACTCCTTGCAGATGTTGTCCTAGGTGGGATTTGAACCCAGGACTCCAGCGCTGCAAGGCTGTAGTGCTATCCACTGAGCCACCGTGCTGCCCAAGGTCAAGGTTCAGGCCATCTGTGATTGGGTCCAAACTACTTCATTAAAGGCTCTTCAGAGATTTTTGGGTTTTGCCAATTTTTATCGTAAATTTATTGGTAATTTCTCGGTTATTGTTAAACCATTAACTGATTTGACCAGAAAGGGTTCTGATGTGGTGAATTGGCCTCCTGAGGCAGTCTCTGCATTTCAGGAACTTAAGCAGAGATTCACTTCTGCTCCTGTTCTACGGCAGCCTGATGTTTCTCTGCCATTTCAGGTGGAGGTTGATGCCTCTGAAATTGGGGCAGGTGCCGTTTTGTCTCAAAAAGATCCAGAGACCTCTAAAAGTAACCCTTGTGCCTTTTTCTCTCGAAAATTTTCTCCTACTGAACGTAATTATGACGTGGGTAATCGGGAGTTATTGGCCATGAAGTGGGCTTTTGAAGAGTGGAGACATTGGCTGGAGGGAGCCAAACATCAGGTGGTGGTCCTTACGGACCATAAGAATCTGGTCTATCTGGAATCTGCCAAGCGACTCAATCCTAGACAGGCCAGGTGGGCCTTGTTTTTCACACGTTTTAATTTTGTGGTTTCCTTTCTTCCTGGCACTAAGAATGTTAAGGCGGATGCCCTCTCGAGGAGTTTCCTTGCGGACTCTCCTGAGTTATCTGATCCTTCTGTTATTTTGAAAGAGGGTGTAGTTCTTTCCGCCATCTCGCCCAATTTGAGACTTGCTCTGGAGGGGTGTCAGGAGGATAGGCCCGAGTGCTGCCCTGTTGGAAAATTGTTTGTCCCGGACCAGTGGAAAAAGAGTGTGATGTCTGAGATTCATTGTTCCGCGTTGGCTGGGCATCCCGGAATTTTTGGTACCAGAGACTTGGTTAGTCGGTCCTTTTGGTGGCCTACCTTGTCTCGTGATGTCAGGGAATTTGTGCAGTCCTGCGGGACTTGCTCTCGCTCCAAGCCTTGCTCTCGCTCTAGTGGTTTGTTGATGCCATTGCCTGTGCCCAAGAGACCATGGACCCATATCTCTATGGATTTCATTTCCGACCTTCCTGTTTCTCAGAAAATGACCACCATCTGGGTAATTTGTGATAGGTTTTCCAAGATGATACATCTTGTGCCATTGCCTAAGTTGCCTTCCTCCTCTGAATTGGTGCCGTTGTTCCTTCAGCACGTGGTTCGTTTACACGGCATTCCTGAGAACATTGTGTCTGACAGAGGAGTCCAGTTTGTTTCCAGATTTTGGAGGACTTTTTGTTCTAAACTGGGTGTTCAATTGTCTTTCTCCTCAGCATTTCATCCTCAGACCAATGGTCAAACTGAGAGAACAAACCAGACATTGGAGACTTATCTAAGATGCTTTGTGTCTGCTGATCAGGATGACTGGGTCTCTTTTTTGCCTTTGGCTGAGTTTGCTCTTAATAATAGGGCTAGCTCTGCTACTTTGATGTCTCCGTTTTTCTGTAATTCTGGGTTTCACCCTCGATTTTCTTCAGGACAGACGGAGGCTTCTGTTTGTCCAGGTGTTGACTCTGTTGTGGAGCGTATGCAACTGATTTGGGACCAGGTAGTGGAGAGGTTGTCCCTCTCTCAGGAGAGGGCCCAGCGGTTTGCTAACCGGCATAGGACTGATGGTCCTCGGTTTGAAGTGGGGGACTTGGTCTGGTTGTCCTCAAAGAATATTCCTATGAGAGTAGCATCTCCTAAATTTAAGCCTAGGTTCATTGGACCTTATAAGATCATGGAGATTATTAATCCTGTTTCTTTTCGTTTGCTTCTTCCAGGACAGTTAAGATCCATAACGTGTTCCACAAGTCCTTGTTGAAGAGGTTTGTTGAGCCAGTGGTTCCTGCTGCTGTGCCTCCTGACCCTGTTTTGGTTGAGGGCAATCTGGAGTATGTGGTTGAGAAAATATTAGATTCTCGTTTTTCTAGACGGACACTCCAGTATTTGGTTAAATGGAGAGGTTATGGTCAGGAAGACAATTCTTGGGTGTTTGCTTCGGACATCCATGCTAGGAGACTTATCCGTGCGTATCATAGAACTCATCCTGACCGACCTGGTTGCTCAAATGAGGGTTCGGTGACCCCTCCTCAAGGGGGGGTACTGTTGTGAATGGGTTTGAGATGAGTTCTGAGCAGAGGCTCCCTCTGGTGGTTACAAGCGGTGCTAGTCTGTCCAGTGAAGATTGTGAGGACTGGGAATCAGGTGTTACTGACTGGTCTTATATAAGGGAGTCACCTTCCCATCAGGGTTGCCGGTGATCAATTGTTCTGGTCTGAATCCTTTATTCCAGTTTCCCTTGTAGCCTGCTGTGTCATGTCTGCATCTCCTGCTAACAGATAAGACATTTTCTTCTTTTGTGTTTGTGCTATATTTTTGCATTTTGTCCTGCACTTCTGTGGGGGCCTTCGGGGTCCCCTCCGGGGCTTCTGCCCTCTCAGTTTTGTTCAGCCACTGATGTTTGTACTTTTGCTTTTTCCAGTTTTTTCAGTGGCTGCTGCTTTGATTTTGTTACACCAGAGAACTAATTTAGGTGGAAGAGGTCGTGTGATCTCAGGTGTTTTTGAAATTAGTAGAGTTGGTGCTTTTCAGGGTTTTCTGGGATTGCAGTAAGTACCCTTCCTATCCTTTTCTATTTAGTTAGTTTGGGCCCCAGCGTTTGCTCATACTATTTTCATTCTGTGTCAGTATTTCATCTTGTCTAACCGCCATTACATGTTTGGGGCTTTCTGTTATCTTTGGGGTTCTGCTCCAGGGCAGATAGCTTTCCTATATCTATCTTTAGGTGTAGTTAGTTTCTCAGGCTGTGACGAGGCGTCTAGGACCAACGTAGGAACGCTCCATGGCTGCCTCTAGTTGTGGTGGTTAGTCAGGGTACTGCAATCTCATAGATTCCAACTGCTCTGGTGTATTGCCTTTTTTACCTGCACTCCTCAGCTACCGAAACATAACACAGAAGGTCTCATTTCTGGGATTCATTTTGTCTCTGTCTGTTATTGAAATGAACCCGGTCAAGGTTCAGGCCATCTGTGATTGGGTTCAACCTACTTCATTGAAGGCTCTTCAGAGATTTTTGGGTTTTGCCAATTTTTATCGTAAATTTATTGGTAATTTCTCCGGTATTGTTAAACCATTGACTGATTTGACCAAAAAGGGTTCCGATGTGGTGAATTGGCCTCCTGAGGCAGTTTCTGCGTTTCAGGAACTAAAGCAGAGATTAATTTCTGCGCCTGTTCTATGGCAGCCTGATGTTTCTCTGCCGTTTCAGGTGGAGGTTGATGCCTCTGAGATTGGGGCAGGTGCCGTTTTATCCCAAAGGGATCCAGAGAGCTCTAAGAGTAACCCTTGTGCCTTTTTCTCTCTAAAATTTTTTCCAACTGAACGTAATTATGACGTGGGTAATCGGGAGTTATTGGCCATGAAGTGGGCCTTTGAAGAGTGGAGACATTTTATTTCCAACCTCCCTGTCTCTCAGAGAATGACCGTGATCTGGGTAATCTGTGATAGGTTTTTCAAGATGATACATCTCGTGCCATTACCTAAGTTGCCTTCCTCCTCCGAATTGGTGCCTTTGTTCTTTCAGCACGTGGTTTGGTTACATGGCATTCCGGAGAACATTGTGTCTGACAGAGGAGTCCAGTTTGTTTCCAGATTTTGGAGGACATTTTGTTCTAATCTTGGTGTTCAGTTATCTTTCTCCTCTGCACTTCACCCTCAGACCAATGGACAAACCGAGAGAACAAACCAGACCTTAGAGACTTATTTGAGATGTTTTGTGTCAGCTGATCAAGATGACTGGGTCTCTTTTTTGCCTTTAGCTGAGTTTGCTCTTAATAATAGGGCTAGCTCTGCCACCTTGATGTCTCCATTTTTCTGCAATTCTGGGATTCATTTTCTTCAGGACAGGCGGAGGCTTCTGTCTGTCTGGGGATTGACTCTATTGTGGAGCGTATGCAGCAGATTTGGGACCAGGTAGTAGAGAGGTTGTTTCTTTCTCAAGAGAAGGCCCAGCAGTTTGCCAACCGGCATAGGACTGATGGTTTTAAAGTGGGGGACTTGGTTTGGTTGTCCTCAAGAAATATCCCTATGAAGGTTGCATCTCCAAAATTTAAGCCAAGGTTCATTGGACCTTATAAGATCATGGAAATTATTGATCCTGTTTCCTTCCGTTTGCTTCTTCCAGGGACATTTAAGATCCATAACGTGTTCCACAAGTCCTTATTGAAGAGGTTTGTTGAGCCAGTGGTTCCTATGGCTGCGCCTCCCGACCCTGTTTTAGTTGAGGGCAATTTGGAGTATGTGGTTGAGAAAATATTGGATTCTCGTTTTGCTAAACGGAAACTCCAGTATTTGGTTAAGTGGAGAGGTTATGGTCAGGAGGACAATTCTTGGGTGTTTGCTTCAGACATCCAGGCTGGGAGACTGATCCGTGCCTATCATCAAGCGCATCCTGATCGGCCTGGTTGCGCAGGTGAGGGTTCGGTGACCCCTCCTCAAGGGGGGGGCACTGTTGTGAATACTCTGGAGGCGACTTCTGAGCTGGGGCTCCCTCCGGTGGTTGCTGAGGGTAATGAACTAATTGCTGAATGGCCTTCAGCTGGCTCTGAATGGTCTGATATAAGTGACCTGAGTTCCCATCAGCCTTGCTGGTAATCAATTGTTCTTCCTGGTCTTGCTTGGAGCTCAGCTTGCATTTCTGCTCCCATTCAGATAAGTGATTTGCTGTTTTTTTTTCCTCTAGTTGGATTTTCCTTGCTGGTTTGCTGCTTGCAGTGGAATTCAGCCTGGTCCCCTGTTGGGGCCTGGCGCTGCAATTGTGCTCATTTTGTATTTGCACTTTTGCTCTATCCTTTGTCACTTTTTATTTGCTGAATTGCTGTGTTTTACACCAGAGATCTGATTTAGGTGGTAGAGATCGTATGATCTCAGGTTTTTTGTTAATCAGAAGTGTTGGTATTTTTGTCAGGGTTTTTTTGGGTTGCAGTCAGAATTCTTTCCTATACTTTTCTATCTAGACAGATTGGGCCCCAGCGTTTGCTCATTCTATTTTCTGTCTGTGTCCGTATTTTCTTCTTGTCTAACCGCCATTACATGTTTGGGGGCTTCCTATTTCTTTGGGGTTCTGCTACAGGGCATATAGCTATCATCTTTCTGCCTTTAGGTGTAGCTATCTCTCCGGCTGTGACGAGGCATCTAGGATCACCGTAGGTACGCTCCACAGCTACTTCTAGTGTTGCGGTTAGTTTAGGGTCCTGCAATCCAATAGTTTCCAGCCTCTCTGGTGTATTGCTATTTTGGCTATTTTTGCAATTTCTCCTCAGCTACCGAAACATAACAGGTTCGCTCATCTCTACTAGCCACAGATTTTCAATGATGTTCAGAGGACTGTGAGGACCATTGTAAAATCTTCAGCTTTCGCTTTTTGAAGTAGCCTATTGTGAATTTTTACATGTGTTTACGATTAGTGATGGGCAAGTGTGCGCATTACTCGAGTTTTCCGAGCATGCTCGGGTGTTTTCCGAGTATCTTGGGCGTGCTCCTAGATTATGTTTGTGCCTCTGCAGCTGCATGATTTGTGGCTGCTAGACAGTCTGAATACATGTAGGGATTCCCTAACAAACAGGCAATCCCTGTATGTGTTCAGACGCAAATCATTGTCGAACGCCTGAGCATGCTCGGAAAACTCGAGTAACGAGCACACTCGCTCATCACTAATTAGGATCATTATCCATTTGTAGAATCCATCCTCTTTTCAATTTCAGCTCTTTTTTACAGGTGGTGATATGTTTGTGGAGCGCCCCCAATGGCCGTGGTGTACTCGATACCGGGCTGGGCGGTTCTTAAGGGGGAAGCCACGGCAGCAATGACCCGGTCCGTGGCCCTGGGTGTCCAATAAAAATGACAAAGATGATGATGGGGTAGTTTGTAGGGGAATTAGTTTGTGACGCCACCTGTGGTGGTCGGTAATAAGATGGCCGACGCTGCGATTCAGATCCACTGGGACAGTTGATGACGCAGCAGAGATGTTACAGCTCTCTACGGGCAGAGCTAGGCCCCAGGGCAGTTAAAGGGTTAAAGGTGTTGGTAACGGTTGTAGTGCAGGTAGGTGACACAGTAAATTAATCTAAGGACACAGCAGGGTGCAGTCTTCACACTTTACTCACAATTCTTTCAGGTTACAAACAAACCCCAGCCAGGGTGCTGTGTACTCCAGGTCGGTGATCCAGCCAGCTCTCGGGTAGGTTGGGGAACACTTTGCCAGAACCCCCTTCTTATGTTCCTTTCTCTGGTTGT
>JARQOD010000002.1:275623733-275682621 GCA_033576555.1 Oophaga sylvatica | reverse complement strand
ATATGGGGCATAATCTATGGAGCATCATATGGGGGCATAATACATGGGGCAGCATATGGGGCACAATCTATGGAGCATCTTGTGGGGCATAATATATGGGGCACAATCTATGGAGCATCTTGTGGGGCATAATACATGGGCAGCATATGGGGCATAATGCATGGGGCAGCATATGGGGCATAATCTGTGGGGCAGAATATGGGGCATAATATATGGGGCAGCATATGGGGCATAATATATGGGGCAGCATATGGGGCATAATCTGTAGAGCAGCATATGGGCTCCTGATTCAATATGGCTATTCAAAAACATTTAACCTACTTTAATTTTACTTTTATTGGTATCTATCTTTATTTTTGAAATTTACCAGTAGCTGCCTCATTTTCCACCCTAGGCTTTCGACTCGAGTCGACAAGTTTTCCCAGTTTTTTGTGGCAAAATTAGGGGTTCGGCTTATACTCGGGTCGGCTTATACTCGAGTATATACGTTAAGTAAAAATGAAAAAAAATTGTAAAAATATTTTTCAAAAATCACAAAATAATAATAGTAAGAAATACATACATTAACTATTGCTATTGCCAGTCTGAAATAACCCGACCTATAAAACTGTCCCACTAGTTAATTCCTTCAGTGAACACCATAAAAAATGAGGGAAAAAGCAATGCTTTTTCATCATACCACCAAACAAAAAGTGGAATAAAATACGATCAAACAGACAAATATACATAAAAATGGTATCGCTGAAAAAGTAATTGTGTCCCGCAAAAAACAAGGCATCATACAGCTCCATCAGCGGAAAAATAAAATAGTTATAGCTCTCAGAATAAAGCGATGTAAAAACAATTATTTTTTCTATAAAATAGCTTTTATTGTGTAAAAGTGTAAAAACATAAAAAATGATATAAATGTGGTATCGCTGCAATCGTACTGACATGAAGAATAAAGCTGCCTTATCAATTTTACCACATGCGGAATGCCATAAAAAAAAACAATTCCTGAATTGCTGGTTTTTGTTCATTATCATTAAGGGTGAGTTTCCACGATCAGTAAACGCCGCGTGTTTGGCGCTGTGCGCTGGCGCAGTGCCAAACACGCAGCGTCCAGATGTTACAGCATAGTGGAGGGGATTTAAAGAAATCCCGTCTCCACTATGCGTAACAACACGCAGGTGGCAGACCTGCGTAAACGGACATGCGGCGCGTCTTTTCAGACCGCAGCATGTCCACGCGTGTTGCTGCGACGGTGCGTCGCCGCAACATAATTTCACACAGGGCTATGTAGCCCTGCGCTCTTTCCGGAGGTGTTCCGGAGGTGTCCTGAACACCTCCGGAAATAGCGCGCGTCATAAAGGGGGCGGGGCTTAGACGGAGCGGAATTTCCGCTCCGTCCAAAGCGCTGTGGTTCCGGACCGTGGAACCACAGCCTATGTCTCCCAAAAATCAGAATAGAAAGTCATCAAAAAATGTCATTTGCCCGAAAATGGTACCAATAAATATACGAGTCTTGTCCCGCAAGAAACAAGCCCTCACATAACTCTGTCGGCAGAAACATGGAAAAATTATACCCCTCAAAATATGGCAACACAAAAACTAGTTTTTGCAAAAAAAAAAAGGGTTTTAGTATGTGACAGAAGCCGAACATAAAAAAATATATAAATATGGTATAGCTGTAATTGCACCAACCTTAAGAATAACATTGTATACCCACTTATACCGCTTGAGGAATGGCATAAAAAATACATAAAACCAATTCTTGACCAGCTGTTGATTTGTTAATTCTGCCTCTCAAAGATTGCAGTAAGGCTTGGCTCACATTTATCTTGCGCTCTATGCTGAGCTCTTACATAAGGGTTTCCATGTAAATCTCGGAAATATATGATTCAGATGGAACTCTATATGGAAGATTCCCTATAATGAGGCAGATGGAGACATTACGGATGCCGTCTAGCCTATGATCCAGCCTTGTCCGTCTTTTTAGGCGTGGATAAAAATGCGGTGAGCCACAGTTTTGTGCACCTCTGTAAAGAAGGACACCGCTGAACAGAGGCCAGATGGAGTCCAGAGTAACTCTGCTGCCTCATTATAGTGAGTTCGATCTGAATCAAGTCATTCGATTAGATGGAAACCCCTATGTAAGTGCTCAGTCTAGAGCGCCGGATAAACGTAATCCCAAACTTTATGTAAAATTTTCCCAATAAAAGCTTCAATTCAATCCTCAACAAGCAAGTCTCACTCAGGTCCTTCATCTGTTAATGGAAATATAGGGTGCTTCTACGATACTGGCAGTACAAAGGCTCTGGAAAAGCGCTGTGGCTCCTTGCACCCGCAAAAAAATCCAGTGAATTCTGCACTTCCAAATCTAAATGCCCCTCTCCCTTCAGAGCCCAAGTGTACCTAAACCACATTTTTTGTCCACCTTTGGCATTTCTTTTTATTGATGAAAGTCCACCTAACTTATAGGTGCATGTCTCCAGAAGCACAATTGGGGCATAATGTACTGGGCACTACAATAGCAGATTTTCAATTCTCACTCAGCAACATCCACTGCTGCTTGTTTCTGGAAAACACCCATGGAGTCAAATAATTTCCACACCTGTAGATAAATCCCTCCATTTGAGAGGAATTCTGCTTTTCTAGCACTTAGGGGATCTTTGTACAGAGTCTGCAAAAAATTCTAGGAAAATCTGCGCTCCAGAAACCAAATAGTAATGGCCGGAGCAGAGCCTCCCTCCCCTCAAGAAAGAGGCGTGGGTGGAGGCCGGCATGACGGGGGTTTGGAGGGGTTTAAAATGAGGGAGGAACATTTAAATAAGGGGGGAGTGGTTGGGGGGTGGTTTATAAGGCAGTGATGGGGCGGTCCCAGGGCAGTTCCTGTCTTGCCCCATCAGTAGTAAGACGCAGTACAACTTACCATGTCTGCAAACGCGGCGATCGAGCGCCTCAGGGCTGTGGCCTCGTCGCAGCCTCCTGGATGGCTGGAAGCGCAGGTGGCGATTATCGTTCAGGGAGCTTCTGGTCCGTCGTCTGGGGCATCGCAAAGGGAGAGGCGGCCAAGAAGGGTGAGGCCTCCTGAAAGACTGTCGCCGGATCAGGCTCCTCGGGCCTCGCGTCGGCGCAGGAGCCCCTCACGGGCCCCTCCAGGCCGGGCGGCGCGCGGAGCTCGCGTTAGCAGGCCTCGGCCTGGGAGGAATCCACCAAGCCAGCGAGGCCCTGCGGCGGTAACTTCTCCTCCGCCGAGTGCACGTCGGGGGGCGGAGTCTTTGCGCGCCGGCCGTCAAGCGAGAGCTGCGTCCTCGGGAGGTCGCAGTGGTGAGCGATCCTTTTTGCGGCCTGTTTCAGATAGCAGCGCGGGTGCGTCGGCGTTGGTGTCTCCAAGCGCCGGGCGTCGTGGAAGATCTGCGTCCTCGGGGGGTCGCAGTGCTGAGTCACCTGCTGTGCGACCTGCTTCCAATCGCACTGCGGGTGCGTCGTCTTTGGAGCCGGTATGTCCCGGGCGTCGCGGGAGAATTGCGTCTTCGGGAGGTCGCAGTGGCGAGGGACCTTCTGGGCGGCCCGCCTCAGGAAGCATCGGTGATGCGTCGTCGTTGGAGCTGCTAAGCGATGGGCGTTTTTTGAGAGCTGCGTCAGCGGGCGGTCGCAGTTGCGATCGGCTTGCATTGCTATCTGTTCCGGATGGTCATGCAGGTGCGTTGTCAAATTACGGAACGGCCGGCTCATCAGACCAGCAATTTTCCCCCCTTGGTGACGGCGGGGTTCCAGGTTCGTCGGGGGGTCACAGCGGCAGTTTTACTGCACTGCGGCCTGCCTCTGTGGACGGCTTCAGAATTTCGGCGGCCGTGGCATCGGTCGGCACGGGTCAGCAGCTTTTACCCCCATAGGCGGAGGGTTTACAGAGGGATCGGAGGGCCGTTGCTGTGGGGTGAACGCGGGGCGGCTTGGTTTGGCTGCTGCTGCTAATCCATCGTCGGGTGCTGCTGCGACCCAGTCTTCAATGTTGTTTCAGGATCAGCGGGCTGGATCCCCAATGGGGTTTAGGCCTTCTTCATCTGGAAGTCATGGAGCGGTTTCCGGACGTCAGGAGCAGGTCAGCGGAGTCGTGGTGTCAGATCAAGGCGGTGGCGACGCACCTTTGGAACCAGGTTATCCGGCTGGAGGGCTCACAGCTCCCTCGCAGCCCGGTGAGTATAATTCTATGTTAAGCGTTGGTCATTCATTTTTGTCTTCTTCACCGTTTGGGGTAGCTCGGCCGGGAGTTAGTAATAGTGTTGGGGGGGTGGCCGAGGTAGCCGGGGTTACGGATATGCTGGTAGATGTGCGGAATTTGCTATCCTGATTAGAGAAGGGTATAAGTTCTCCGTCTCCAGTGACGGCGTGGGTTGGATCACAGGTTGGGGGGCAGATAGTGGCGAGCCTGTCGGAACAGGAAGGGCTTAGTGCTGAACCGGTGTCTGTGTCGGTGCAGACAGAGAAGGAAAAGGAGTGTCGGGTGCGTTTAGATGATAGGGCTCACGGGGAGGTATATGTTTGTTTTGAGGGCCCCTTGGGGGCTCATTTGAAGAAGGAAGTTAAGGAGCGTATTTGGAAGGATGAGTACGTTGAAATATTCTCATTGTTGCCTTTGGAGAAGTTTAATTTGGATAAAAGTAAAAAGGAAGATAGTAAGAAGGAGGAGGAGGAGAAACGGAGGTGGCGATTAATTCCTCAGACGTTCGTCAACTGGCAACAAGCGTTTGCTATTTTAGCAAGTGTTATCGGGGAGAAAGCTTCAGACAACTGCTCGGCTTTGTTTTGTTATTTTGATGCTATTGGGGAGGCGCATAGGGTGTATGGGGGACAGGCTTGGCTGCGGTATGATGAGCAGTTCAGGCAAAGGAAGGCCGTGCGTCCGGCGATTCGTTGGGATCAGAAGGACATTGGTCTGTGGATGAGAGTCATTGCACAGAATAAGTTTGGGCATTCCTTTCTCGGGGGAACTGGGGGCGCCGGCCAGAGTGGAAATACAGCTGGGGCAGCGGGAGGAAGTGGTCAAGGCCAAGGTAGGTGGGAACAAATTTGGGGTGTGCTGGCAGTTTAATGACGGCCAGTGTAAGTTTGGGGCGGGGTGTAAATTTAAGCATGTCTGCTCCAATTGCAATGGTGCCTCCCATGGAGCGTCTAAGTGTTTTAAAAAAGGGAAGCAGAAGCCTGGGGTGGTAATTCCCAAGGGAGAGACTCCGGTGAGTTTGGAAAAGATGGTCCCTTATCTAAATAGATACGGTGACAGGGAAAAGGCGACGTTACTGTTCAATGGTTTTAAGGATGGTTTTGTTATCCCGCATCCTCCGTTTGTTATCCCGCGGGTACTTAAGAATTTGCATTCGGCTTTATTGCATAAGGAGGTGGTCAGTGAGAAATTGGCAAAAGAGGTTTTGTTGGGTCGTATGGCGGGCCCTTTCTCGTCACCACCTTTTCAGGACTTAGTGGTTTCCCCGTTGGGCGTTGTTCCTAAGAAGGAGCCTAACAAGTTTCGGCTTATTCAGCATCTTTCTTACCCACGGGGGAGGTCGGTGAACGATGGCATTGATCCGGAAATTTGTTCGGTTATTTATTCCTCTTTTGACGAGGCTGCGCGGTGGGTGAGGAAGTGTGGTCGAGGGGCCCTTATGGCTAAGACTGACATTGAATCTGCTTTTCGACTTTTGCCAGTTCATCCTGATAGTTTGAAGCTGCTGGGTTGTTTTTGGGAGGGGGAGTTCTTTGTTGACAGATGTTTGCCGATGGGCTGTTCCTTATCATGTGCTTATTTTGAGGCTTTTAGTTCTTTTTTGGAGTGGGTGGTGCGAGAGGTGTCTGGTTGTGAATCTGTTATTCATTACTTGGACGATTTTCTGTGTGTAGGCCCAGCTAATTCTTCATGCTGCCATGGGATCTTGAAAACTGTTGAGTGGGTGGCGGAGCATTTTGGGGTTCCTTTGGCGCCAGGCAAAACTGAGGGCCCATCTTCTTGTTTGTGTTTTTTGGGAATAGTCATCGACACGGTGGCATGGGAGTTCAGATTGCCCGAGGAAAAGTTGTTGGCTTTACGGGCTGAAGTAGGTAGAGCGCGCCGGGTGAAGAAGTTGTCGTTGCGTGATTTGCAGTCGTTGCTAGGGAAGTTGAACTTCGCATGTCGAGTGATGCCGATGGGGCGAGTTTTTTCACGTAGGCTGGCTAGCGCTACGGCAGGGATAAAAGCCCCTCATCACTTCATACGTTTGTCTGGGGAACTTAAGGCGGATTTGGCAGTTTGGGATTCCTTCTTAGAAGGATATAACGGGCGCTCTTTGGTCATGGCCGAGGTTGTTGGGAGTGATGTGTTGGAGTTGTTTACGGACGCGGCCGGAGGGGTTGGTTTTGGAGCCTATTTCAGGGGGCAATGGTGTGCGTCTCGTTGGCCTGCAGAGTGGGTGGCTGAGGGCTTAGTTCGGAACATAACATTATTGGAAAATTTTCCAATTCTGGTGGCGGTGCATTTATGGGGAAGTGAGTTTCGTGATCGCAGGGTGCGTTTTAATTGTGACAACATGGGAGTTGTTTGCGCGATTAATGGGCTTACTGCGTCCTCTCCTCCTGTCGTGCGAGTTTTGCAACGTTTGGTCTTGTTATGTTTGGAATTGAATGCACACGTGACGGCGACGCACGTGCCGGGTGTGAAGAATGACATAGCTGATTCTCTTTCTCGTTCACAGTGGGATCGTTTTCGCTCATTGGCCCCGGAAGCGGAGTGCGAGGGTCTAGCCTGCCCGGAGGAGTTGTGGAAGGTGGTTTACGGTCTGCAGAGTCTCTGATTAGGGCATCGTTGGCTCCAAAAACTTGGGCGGCTTATCGGGCAGTGTGGCGTAACTGGGAAGAGTTTTTAATGACAATTCCAGTTCTGGGGGATGGGGTGGATTTACATAGGGCCTTATTGGCTTGGTTGGGGCAAGGGGCGAGGGAAGGATGGTCTTGTGCCAAAGTGTCGCGGGTTTTAGCAGCACTATCTTTTGGGTTTCGTTTGCGGGGGATTAGCGATGTGTCAAAGACCTTTTTGGTGCAGCAGGCGGCAAAGGGTTTTTCGTCGAAATAAGGGGTTGGGTGATACGAGGCGCCCGGTATCCTTCGCTTTGCTAGAGCGATTGGGTTTTATTTTGGACACGACGTGTTCTTCTCGTTTTGAAGTTCTGTTATTCCGTCTGGCTTTTTCGTTGGCATTCTTTGGGGCTTTGCGGGTAGGTGAGCTGGTTTCGGGTAATAGACAGGTGGCGGGGGTTTGTTGGCTAAGGATGTATTATTGACGGCGGGTGGTGTTGAGTTTTGGCTGCGTAAATCCAAGACGGATCAAGGGGAGGGGCCGTCGGGTAGTGTTGGGTATTGTATCAGGGTACCCGATGTGTCCAGTGTTATGTTTGCAGCGTTTTTGGGAGTTGGGCCCCGGGTTGGGGGGCTCATTGTTGTGCCATGCCGATGGCGGTAGCCTGTCCAGGTATCAGTTCAACGCCATTTTCAAAAAGTCCATTCGAGCATTAGGTCTTGATGATTCTCGTTTTGGGACGCATTCATTCCGGATTGGGGCGGCGACTGAGGCGGCAGGTAGGGGGTTGGACGCGGCATCAATACAACGTATTGGGCGTTGGAAGTCTAATCGATTTAGGAGTTATATTAGGCCTTGATTTTTCGAGGTGGTATTTGATTGTTCTGAGGGCCTGCGTGGGAAGTTTGGAGTTGGTTAAGGGTGATCTTTTGGGATGTTTAGTGTTATTTTCTCATTTCAGGTTCCCTTCCTATGCTGATTTGGATTTTTGGTCACTCCTTCGTCCACTGGGGAGCGTTGAGAGCCGACGTCAGGACTGATGGTCGGCAACTGGGATTTCCCCGGTCTATGG
This sequence comes from Oophaga sylvatica, assembly GCA_033576555.1. NCBI lineage: Eukaryota > Metazoa > Chordata > Amphibia > Anura > Dendrobatidae > Oophaga > Oophaga sylvatica. The sequence goes on along the minus strand of JARQOD010000002.1, from coordinate 275,674,741 downwards.
CGGTAGTGCGATGGCTCGGTTTTCGAGGAATGCAGTGGAGAAGGGTGTTGCCTGAAATTCATGCGTGCGCCCGCTTGGACCGTGCTCCCGATGTTTTGGTACTCCATGTCGGGGGAATGATCTTGCGGTGCGTCCTTTTCGTGAGTTAGTGCGAGATATCAAGCAGGATTGCTTGCGGTTATGGGTGTTGTATCCGGGGGTCATTTTAGTTTGGTCTGACATTGTGCCACGCAGACGTTGGAGGAACATGAGGTCTCTGGTTAAAATCAATAAGGCCAGGATAAAGGTTAACAGGGCTGTGTCTTCATTCATGGCTCGGAATGGTAATGTGTCGGTGCGGCATTTGGATTTGGAGAAGGGGGAGGGGGATTTTTGGTTGGCCGATGGGGTTCATCTGAATGCTGTTGGTTCAGATATGTAGGCACTAGGTATTCAGGAAGGTATTGAAAGGGCCATGGCTTTGCGGTCTTAGGGGGTCTCGGGCCATTGAGGTTTTCAATGGGCCCTCGTTGTGGCGGCTCAAGGGGGTGGGGAGAGAGTCCTTGAAGTTGGTGGAAATTGGTTTGTGGGGACTCTGTTTAGGGTCTCCACTGTTTGAAGTTATGTGGTGGTGATCTGGTGAATGGTGGAAGGGGAGTTCACACGGAGTGGGCGGATCCCAGGTGGTTGGGTGAACAGCACACCTCAATGGTGGTGCTCCGAGCCTGTGGGGTAACGGCTGGGAGTAAGAGGTGGGATGTTGTTCACAGGATATTGGTTTAATTCACCATGATCTTTGTAGCTTCAAGGACTCCTCCCTGATGTGTTATTGGTATATATATATATATATATTGTTATATATATATTGTTATATATTGTTATTTATTGTTATTGTTGTTTGTACTTAAATAAAGGCTGCTGTGGCCATACATATTCCAAAGAATTACTGTAATTCGTTATTGGGGTATGGATAACTGGGGTATATTGATAAGGGTAAAGGGGGGCTCAGTTCTAGAGTCCTGGGTTTCGTACGAGTAAACAACTCGACTATACCAACGTCAAGAGCTCTGTCCCTCCCAGCAGTATTGTACAGCCACATATGGAGTATTTCCATGTTCAGAAGAAATTGTGGGACAAATTTTAGTGCCATTTTTATCCATTTCTTCTTGTGAAAATGTAAAATCTGGAACTAAAACTAAATCTTTGTGGTAATAATGTAATTATTTTATTTTCCTGCCCAATGCTATAAATTTCTGTGACACACCCGTGGAGTCAATATGATCACTGCACCCTTAGATGAATTAATTGAGAGATGTAGTTTGTAAAAGGAGCCAATTTTGGGGGTTTCTGCTGTTCTGGTACCTCAGAGACTCTCCCAGTGGGTCATGGAACCTGCAAACCATAACAGTAAAATCTGCACTAAATTATGGTGCGCCTTCTCTTCTAAGTTTTGCACTGTGTCTTAAAAGTAGCTCCAGATCACAAGTAATGCATTAGCGTACTCAGGAGAAATTTTTCCTATTAGCCCTTATAAAATGTATAAAATGTAAAAATTTGGGTCTAAAACAACATTTTAGCAGTAAAAATTTAATTATTTCTTCTTCATCGCCCAATGGTATAAATTTCTGTGAGGCTCATGTGGTGTCAACATGCTCACTGCACCCCTAGATAAACTAATTGAGAGGTGTACTTGATTATGTAAAATGATGTAATTTAAGGGGGGTTCTGCTGTTCTGGCACATCAGGGGCTCTGCCAATGTGACATGGTGCCCTAAAACCAATGCAGCAAAATATGTACTCGAATATGGCGCCTCTTCCCTTCTGAGCTTTGACAGGTGACTCTGGTCAGAATTGTGCAAATTGTCTCTTCAGAGAGGAAGAGGACTAGAACTCTAGTGCCACCTATTGGAAGTAGAAATACTAAAAGTCAATGTCGACCCTTTAAAGAGCCTTGTTACATGACTTAGGATAAAAGCCAAACCAGAATCTCAGTTTGCAGACACTGTGTTTCGGGGTACTGCCCCTCGTCAGTGCAAAGTGTGAGATGACCTGGTTTGGCTGTATGAGAGGCGTCTGACCGATATCCAAGAAGTACTGTCTCTCCTTGCGGAGATTGACATGCTAAGCATGCCGAGATGAAGAGACTTAAAGACGCAATGCTCCTCTGGGAAATATGAAAATTGTCTCTTCAGAGATGAAGAGGACTAGAACTCTAGTGCCACCTATTGGAAGTAGCAATCCTAAAAGTCAATGTCGACCCTTTAACGAGCCTTGTTACTTGACTTAGGATAAAAGCCAAACCACAATCTCAATTTGCAGACACTGTGTTTCGGGGTACTGCCCCTCGTCAGTGCAAAGTGTGAGATGACCTGGTTTGGCTGTATGAGAGGCGTCTGACCGATATCCAAGAAGTACTGTCTCTCCTTGCGGAGATAGACATGCTAAGCATGCCAAGATGAGGAGACTTAAAGACGCAATGCTCCTCTGGGAAATATGCAAATTGTCTCTTCAGAGAGGAAGAGGACTAGAACTCTAGTGCCACCTATTGGAAGTAGCAATCCTAAAAGTCAATGTCGACCCTTTAACGAGCCTTGTTACATGACTTAGGATAAAAGCCAAACCAGAATCTCAATTTGCAGACACTGTGTTTCGGGGTACTGCCCCTCGTCAGTGCAAAGTGTGAGATGATCTGGTTTGGCAACTAGAGACAGTACTTCTTGGATATCGGTCAGATGCCTCTCATACAGCCAAACCAGATCATATCATACGTTGCACTGACGAGGGGCAGTACCCCGAAACACAGTGTCTGCTTAGCATGTCAATCTCCGCAAGGAGAGACAGTACTTCTTGGATATTGGTCAGAATTGTAAAATTTGTCCTGGTCATGAAGGTGAAAACAGGCTTGGGGGGTGAACGGATTAAAGGGAATTTGTCACTAAGTTTTTGCTATTCCATCTGAGAGCAGCATAATGTAGAGACAGAGACCCTGATTCCAGCGATGTGTCTTGGCTCCATGCTGTCATTTTGACAAAATCACTGTTTTATCCGTTGCAGATCTAGCAGTTCTCTGAATGTTGAGCTCTGTATAACCCTGCCCACGCCACTGATTGGCAGCTTTCTTCTCCTGTATAGTGTACACAGAAAGCTGTCAATCAGTTGTGGGTTGTATACAGAGCTCATGAATATGGAGGACTACATGACAGCAGGTTTATGAGTCCTCTAGTGCTTATTTCATGCTAATAAAACAGTGATTTTATCAAAACTACAAGAAAAAGCCCTGTAAGTGACACATCATTGTAATCAGAGTCTCTACATTATGTTGCTTGCTGATTAGGTGGCAGAAAGCCGGTGACAGATTCCTTCTAAGCATCTGCAAAAGAAAATAAAATATTTTTATTGGATTTAAACAGACATTATTCTTTTGATTAAATGTACAATGTGATTCCTATAATTTCAGCTGTCACATAGTGGAAGAAACCAGGCGAGCAAAGAGGAAATACTGATGAAAGCCAAATGAAACTACTTCAGGTCATTGATTGCGAGTTTCAGTGTGGAGCAGGCAAGACTGGTTACAGGGAGCTCCGGCTTGTGGCAAGAAAACAGCACGCTTGTACAGAGAAGCATGTGTGACGGTCAATATTGTCAGCTGTTCGTTATTAGGTTACTGTAAAATTCCGCCTCCTGTGATGGCGCTGATCAGTAGTATAAGCCAGGAATTCATTAAAGGGGGTCTGTCCAATTTCACAAATACAAACTGAATACATTATTATATAGATCTCTTAGACCAGGTGAGGCTAGTGTAGGCAGCACGGTGGCTCGGTGGTTAACACTGCAGCGCTGGGGCCCTGTGTTCAAATCCAACCAAAGATAACATCTGCAGGGAGTTTGTATGTTCTCCCCGTGTTTGCGTTTGTTTCCTCCTTGTTCTCCAGTTTTCTCTCGCACTCTAGTGCCATACTGATAGGGAATTTAGATTGTGAGCCCCAACGGGGACAGTGATGATGAGGTCTGTAATGCCCTGCAGAATATGATGGCACTATATAAGAAACGCAGAATGAAAAATAAAAACATACTGTAAACATCCATATCAAAACGGCTGTAAAATCATTTTTGAAAGGATTCCCATTAAGTATTAAAATAAGAATTTTATGAATCTAGATAGAGCCGAATTCATAAAATGTTAAAAGGATTGTGAATGAAAAAGCATTTATCAGGGGGAATATATAGTGCAAGGACATTATTACAGACGGATCAACCAACTTTAAAACATAATGGAAGTCTAATGTTCATCTTAGAGTGAACATTTCAGAAGATATTTCAGGATATGGTAGCATCAGACATAAAAAAAAATGTAAGTGAACATGTAAAAAGTTTGAAATATTCCATAACCTAATAAGATGAGGAAAGAAAGCATCATTGCCTTTGTAATAACAATAATAATAATAAGCCCTATTATTATTGATGGAAGGAGGTTAGTTGTATCAGATATTGATCAATGCAGCTAGGAAGTAATAAAGCTTCTCAGTGGTTCTACTATGGGGCCCGGACAGGTGAGGGGGCCTGCGACGGCCGCTGCGGTTTGGCAGCTGTGCTGTGCTGACACAGTGCTATCTCCTTTAATTAAGTGTAAGCGCCGGCCGCTATATACCCCCTTGAAGCTCCCCTTTCCTTGTTTCCTGGTCAGCAGTTGGCTGAAGTCTCTGGCTGGGTTTGCATAAGAACGCCACGCCTCCTGGCAGCCAGAGAGCAACACACGTGTATTGCAGGAAGCAGGAAGCTGAAAGCAGAAAACATTCATAAGCCTCTCTCACTCAGGGAGAGGGACACACACACAAGACGGTGAGCCCGGCTGGCTGGGGGACTGGGTAGATTTTTTTTGTTAAATGTGTCCCCTCACTGTGCTGGCACTGCTGGCACTGCTGGCACTTCACATTTACAATGGCTCTGGCTGCACTTTGCACCTTAGGGAGGGGGGCCCATCAAATTGGATGTAAGTGTTTTACTTTTTCTTTTACTCAAATGAGAAAAAAATCAAAGACTAGCTATAAAATTAATTGTTTGACCTATAACATGCATGCCTGGAGTTAAGAGCACCTGTGTTAGGGGTCGAGTTCCCGCTTCTGCACAGGGGGAATCTCGAGCCGTCCCTGCTGCGGTCTCCCATCCGTCTCCGGCCGCAGTGAACTCTGCTCAGCTTAGACGTTGGTCCCAGCGTCTCGCCCAATCTAACATTGTGCAGAGGATTACTGTTGCTCCTCCAGGCTCTGCTATTGTAGCCAGTACTGGTTAGCGGCGAGCAGACGTCTTTTAGGACTTCCCTTCTGAGCATGCCCAGAGTAAGATCTCTCATTGGAGATCAGGGGTCACATGCTCAGGTACTGCAGCAGCTCCTATTGGTCCGCCAGGAAGGTCCTGAACTACTTGTGTTCTGGAGCAGTTTCCTATTGGTCCTTATCTGGCAGGTCCTGTAGTTGCTACTATAAAAGGGTGGCATGGTCGTGCCGCCATGCGCTAGTATCAATCACATTATGTGCTTTGCGCCAGGGTGATCTTGCACGCATGTGTTAGGGCTCAGCTGAAATAAGCCTCTAGAATACCGGCACCTCCGGTGAGGAGATTGTATGCACATGTTTAGGGCTCGGCTGAAATAAGCCCCTAGAATACCGGCTTCTCCGGTGAGGAGATTGTCTGATTGTGTTGCTGATTGCGTTACTACGGACTGCTGTCCGCACAGCAGTTGTCTGTGCATACCTGTGGAGTTAACAGGACACAGTCCATATTTCTGCGGTTCTACCTTAGCGACTCTGTGGCGTAACAGAGTTCGCTTATACTGCCATATAGGGCCACAGTGTCCATAGTTGCGACTCTGTGAAGTAACAGAGTTCGCCATACTGCCATCCTACTAGCAGCATGCTCTGCCTGCACGGTGGACCCCGGGCTGCGAACGCACTTATTATTTATATTTATTTTGTGCGTTCTGCCAGCCCTAACAACCTGTTTATTTTTTTTTTATATTTGGGGGGACCCCATTCAGACTTTTGCTATGGGGCCCCATGATTTCTATGTATGCCCCTGATTACTGCAAATAGTAAGTTTAGTGTTATAGTCAGACCGCACTGAAATCAGGTTTAATGTATTGTGGACATGCTGATGGTAATGAATACATAGAGCAGAGAGGCTCAGGAGAGTCATTGTTCATAGAAACTAATGAATAAGCCTTTTCACATGCAATCTTCCAGGTGGACTGTCTTAGGTGGGCTCAGATTGCAGTCTTTATAAAGATGTCTAAGTTAAAAAAATCAACTGCTCTGAAAGTAAAGAAAGGGAATTGTGATTAGTTAGAGGGAAATGGTCACCAGATTTTGTGACCTAATCTTTATGGCAGCATAAAGTAGAGGATCCTGTAAGCCTCAGGTCTGGAGGGGCACAGAGACCCCGGATGTCGATGCAGCAAGCAGGAAGACATGTGAGCAGTGAAGATTTGATACACTCAAGAATCTTCGAACCAGGATGGATGAAGTATACCTGTTGTGAATGTGTTAGAAATGAATTCTGAGCAGAAGCTCCCTCTGGTGGTTACAAACAGTACTGAACTATTCAATGAAGATTGTGAAGATTGGCAATCAGGTGTTACAGACTGGTCTTATATAAGGGAGGTTCCCTCCCATCAGGGTTGCCGGTGATCATTTGTTTTGTCTCAACTTTGGTTCCTGGTTCACTTGGAAGCTTGCTGTGTCTTGCCTGCATCTTCTGCTAACAGATAAGATATTTTCTGCTTTTATTTTTTGTGCTTGCTTTTTGCATTTTGTCCTGCACTTCTGTGGAGGTCAACCAGGTCCCCTCCGGGGGCTTGTGCTCCTTTCAGTTTATCTGAGCCACTGTTATTTGTTCATTTGCCTTTTCCAGTTTTTTCAGTGGCTTCTGCTTAGTTTTGTTACACCAGAGAACTAATTTAGGTGGTAGAGGTCGTGTGATCTCAGGTGTTTTTGCAATTAGTGAGTTGGTATTTTTTTAGGGTTTTTTGGATTGCAGTAAGTGTCCTTCCTATCCTTTTCTTTCTAGGAAGATTGGGCCCCAACGTTTGCTCATACTATTTTCTGTCTGTGTCTGTATTTCCTCTTGTCTAACCGCCATTACATGTTTGGGGGCTTCCTATGTTCTTTGGGGATCTGCTCCGGGGCAGATAGTTTTCCTCTTTCTATCTTTAGGTGTAGTTAGCTTCTCAGGCTGTGACGAGGCGTCTAGGACCAACGTAGGTACGCTCCACGGCTGCCTTTAGTTGTGGTGGTTAGTCAGGGTACTGCAATCCAGTAGATTCCAACCTCTCTGGTGTATTGCCTTTTTTGCCTGCTCTCCTCAGCTACCAAATCATAACAATAACCCACCAAGTATGAAAGCAAGTGAAAGCATAGTATGCACAGTAGCAGGAGCACACCAAACATAGAGGTCTAGAGTTTCAATCTCAAGACATAGGTGTAGGTGTGTGTCTAAATTGTGTGTCTAAATGGGCCTTAAATAGGGGTATGGAGATAATGTCATTGATCCACGTCAGATAACTAGCAAAACCTGACGTGAGCACAACTGTGGGCAGCAGACCAATGGGATGGAAGTATATCCCCGAATTCCCAGGACAGGTGTGTAACATTCTGATTCAGTGTCATTTATTAGTTTCCTTCCTTTATAAAATCACTGTTCTTTGAGCATGAGATGATTACTAGAGGATTAGTTGACCTGCTGCCATATAGTCCTCCATATTCATGAGCTCTGTATAAGCCTATGCATACTGTACACAAAAGCTTGCGATTAGTGCTGGGTCATTCGTGAACAATCCGAGACAAAGTGCCGGCTCCCTGCTGTGAACGATGGGAACCGGCACCCCAGTGAGAGCTAATGAATTCTCTGCCTCTCACTGGGCATAAAATTCCGGACTTTTGGATGATGTAACTCCACCCACCTGACCCAAGCCACACCCATTCCTCTACGTAATTGGTTGACTGCAAGTAGGTGGGGTTTCCGTCATGGGTGGGCGGAGTTTCAGCCATAATGACGTCACTTTAAATTTGTGTTCCATTTAGGATCCAAAAAGAGCCGACTCTTTTTGGTGTGCGGAGCCATGAGAGCCGGATCACCAAAAAGAGCCAGACTGCCCATCACTACTGCCGATCACTAGTGTGGGTGAGGTTATACACAGATCAGTATTCAGAGAACTGCTAGATTTGCAGCAGATAAAACAGTGATTTTTTTTAAATTGCTGTAAACAGTCCAGTAAGTGATAAATTGCTGGAATGACTGTCACTGCCCCTATATAATGCATCCCTCAAATGGAGTAGCATCTTGAAATGCTTAAAAACTTTTTGAAAAAATACAATGAAAAGAGAGTTTATAAAAAAAATTGCAAAATGAGACTAAGTTCAGATTTATAGAGTGCATTCTGCTGTATGAACACGCCTGCATTGCAAGAAAAGAGCATTCTGACATATATTGAGGCATACCCATAGACTAAAATGGGCAAGTCGTAGTAAAGACTATAATTTGTCAGGTGTACATTATATTGTGATTTGTTCTGTGAAGTACAGAAAATTGTAATTGATCACATCTTTCGTTGCAAAAGAAGAACAATTGTATCACTGTAGAATTTTAGCAAATCTTTGGCAGTTAATGTGCATCTTTTTTTTTGTAACACATTTTTTACGACCCAGTTGACCATTTGCAACAAAAGTTTTAATGGTTCTGTGATCATGCCCCAATATCTTAATTTCAAGATTGCTACATCCCATGGTAAGACTTAAAGCGAACCTGTCAGCAGGATTTTGCTAAGTACTACAAACTACAAACGCTGTCAGGTTGCTGCTGCTAAAATGATACTTGGGGTTAAGAAATCCACCTTGTAGCTCTTGTGTAATCAGTGTTAGAAGTTTTCAGTTAATGATAAGCCTGTTCTCTGTTCTGTGGGAAGAGTCTTATCTTCCTCCTCTAAGCCAGAGAAACCAAGCAAACACCTGCCAACAGGCTGCCCTGTTTGTCTGTCTTTATGATGAGGAACGTTTATGCTTCGGCACGGCCTAAGGGCAGGTCTTTCCTTAAGGGTATGCCACACTAAACAATATCGCTAACGGGATCGCTAAAAAACGTCACTATTTAGCGATCCCGTTAGCGATGTTGTTCAGTGCGGCAGCTTCCAGCGACGAGCTTCCTGCTGTGATCTCGCTCGTCGCTGGAATCGTTCCGGACCCTATTTTCTCGTCGGCGCTCCCGCTGGGTAAGTATCTTATCGCTGTGTGGCACCTTTCTCTTAGCGATTTAGCGGTACTTTTGTACCGCTAAAGTCGTTAAGAAGATCGCTAACGGCGATAGCGTCGTTAACTATATAGCTAAATGTGGCCGCATTTAGCGATATAGAAACAATCCCGCTAGCGATCTCATTAGTATGCAACGCTAACGAGATCGCTAGCGGGATAGCTTAGTGTGGCAGTACCTTTAGTTTCTCTGGCCTAGAGAAGGAAATAAGACCCTATCTACAGACCCGCCCTGCCGCACTAGAATTTTATTAACTGAAAACTTCTAACACTGATTACACAAGAACCACAAGACGGATTTCTTTACCTCGGGTATTATTTTAATCAGTAAAACAGCGGCAACCTGACAGTGTCTGTAGTTTAATTAGCAAAATCCTGCTGACAGGTTTGCTTTAACAATTTTTGAATTGTCAGAATCAGCTAAATCTCTTTTTTGCCCCATTTTGCCTGAGGAAAATAAGATGCTTGTTAATTCTGCAGACCTTGATAAAGTGTGATGATATATTTTACTTAGGCCACACACTCCCTTATAACACAAATATACATCACCTGATCTGCTTCATCCAATAATCATTCAAGTTTTTATTGTTTGGAAAATATTCATAAAATGATAATAAGGTCAAAATACTTTCCTAATAATTATGTACACAGTGTATATATTCATATATAAACACAAACAATAACGTCACTTCAGTTTTATCAATGCAGAGGGTGTTAAGGCTCCCATACACAGTAGACATACATTAGTTGAACCTGCCTGTAGAGAGGTTCAGCCACCCATCTATTGTGTATGGGGACCCATGAATCTCCCCTTACAGATGATTGCAGGGAAGATAAGGACCCAGCATGTCTGATTTCGGACTGCCAATCCTTTTGTACTCTGCAAAATGAGCCACTGCCATAGATGTCTTGGCAGAGCAAGGGCTCCTGTCTAGGAGAGTCAGGCGAAATTGTTGTTAGCTGAATGATAAGCCGAACCAACAGCCAACAAACAGCTATCTAAAGAATATCAAAGGCTACCTATTAGGATATTTATGTAAATATAGACTAGGTGGACATGTGTCACGCTGTCACTGCGTACAGGAGGTCAGGGTCCTATGCTGACCCTAAGCTGGGGCCCTGACTAATCCCTCTACCTGGAGGTACTGTTAATCGTACAGAGGTCCAGGCCGCCAGCGTAACCCTACCTCCTGAAAATCCCTGAACCTCAGTAATCTAGTCCTGAGAAGGACCCCGATCACAACAGTAGGGGACAGGGTAGTAAATGCTAATACACAGTACTAGACGAACGAGACAGTACAAGGGGAAAACCAAAAACCACCTTGCATATAAAAACTCACACCACAATAACAGAGGGAACACAAACGGGTAAGGAGATAAATGATAAAGCGAGGAAGGGAAAAAACCACACAGAGTACACTTCGCTCCCAAACTCTTCAATACCACGATCCGCTCTGATGGTCTGTATGAAATGCTTTCACCGACAACTACCCTATCAGACCGGCAGGTATTTGAAGGAGTCCCAATACTGCAGAATTAACTGCAGCTGGGTGAGGCTGGGCCTCGTCTAGCACAGAGAGAGAGAATTAACTCCCTCACTGCCGAAAAACACCAAGCACCAAAAACTCAGCTGCGAGAAGTCAGGCTGTGCAATCGCGACGATCTTCGTGGCGACACACCCGTGACAACATGTATTTATCACCTTTGCTTTTCGGCATTTTATAGTTCTCTAGATTGGATGACCCCACTATATGTGGCTTGCCTCTTTAAATTATTGTGTTCCACTCTCATACTAATATCTTCAGTATGTCCTACTACAGACATTTCATTTTTATATAGACTCTATTGTAAGAAAACTGTGCCTGATGGGTTAACTCTCTAAATTTAAGGTTGTAGGGTAAGTAACAAGGAGATAACAATAAAAGTGTAAAGGAAATGGGCTTAGGATCAGAGCGTAACAAGGAAGTGCACACTGCGGGAAACCACAAAGGATTAAATTGTACTTTGCTTCTAGTTTGTTTCAGAAGGAATATAAAACAATTCCAAAATAAAAAAAAAGTTTTCCCTATTTAGATTATTTTGTGTGTGCTGGACTAGAAAAAGCCTAGAGCCCATTGCGTTATTATTTTGGTTTGGTTTGGTCATACAAGTATGTATACAACTTAAAACTATTTCTTATATTTTAGAGTTTAATTCATGACCTTCATCTAGGTTAAAACAAAAATAATTGTAGGTCTTTTTGCTTGGTATGTGGTATGCTATCACAAAACTTTGATGGATAAAAATATTACAGAAAAAAAATGAAAAACTCAAAGGGGGTTGCACAGAATTTGAAATTTCCTCTTTCTTCAAAAAGCAGAGGAACATACTTCATTTTCCCAGTTTCACAACTCTGTTACCCTGAAGAGAATGAGGCTGTGCTGCAGTACACACTCAATCGGGGGTAGACCTGGCACTAATTTTTACAAAAATCATAAATGGCCCTCCACAATTATGTAATAAATATTTGCTGTTACCAATTGTTTAGAGGAAAACAATCAGACAGGTAAACTCAAGATTCAAGCTTTTTCGAAACATCAAACCTCAGCAATAATATCTGTGGACAACTTTATATCTGTACCTCAAAATCAACTTACAAGAGGTCTACATTCAGTAAGAAGGTTTGCTGCCATGACTCAAGCAACTACTAGCTTGGCCTTAGTGCTAGTATTCAAAAGACTTGACTGAAAAAAAGAGTTTATCAAATCCTTGGATCAAGATACCAAGATTTGAACATTAGCCTAATTTGTCATATGACTACACACCATTTTTTGAAAATGTGCTTGAAATTATTGTAGAAGGCACTTTGTTTTGTCCCCATCATAGTAACATAGGTTGAAAAAAGAACCTAGATCCATGAAGTTCAACCTTTCTACACAAATTATACATTTTTGTCACTAAATTATCTATTACCCGCAATGTTATGTGCAGTGAGGAAATCACCCAGCCTTTTTGTAAAAGCTGTTATAGTGTCTGCCATTACTACCTCTTTGTCATGGTCTGCTGAGTTTCTGGGATTAGGTGGTTTTAGGGTTAACCGGGATGGCCTCACTCTGGGATTCTGGGAGGCTTTTTATAGCCTCATTGTGGGTCCATCCTCTGTCGCTTATACTCTGACCCTTGGCCGAGTGTGTGTGACCCTGTTGTGCTTGTGCCAGTGCTTTGTGCCTGTGCTACGTTCTGTCTGGTTCTGATTTGGCTGTGTCCCTGTTTCGAGTTTTGCCTGTCCCTTTTGTACTCTGCTGCCCTCTACGTGTATGACCCTTGGCTACGTTCTGACTCCGCTCTGCCTGCTCCTCTTGTACTTCGTCGCCCTCTATGTGTATGACCCCTTGGCTACGTCCTGATTATCCATTCTGTATATGCCCCTTAATAACTGTGTCCCATAGTTACCCTTCTAGGAGTTATCCTTCACCTCATAGCTCTCTGGAGCTTAGGCCACGCCCACTAGCAGTCACGTGCCTGCAGGTCCTTTGGTCTGAAGCATTCTCTATCTGCTACTGCTGCCTCTGAGAGACGTGTGGCCGGCTCCGCCCACTAGCAGTCACATGCTGAAGGTCCTGTTTCTCAGAAGCACACGTCTTCCCTGCTGCGGCTCTGCAATACAGGTATCTTTGGGCATAGTTTGTTCACTCAGGACACACGCACTGGCTCAGTGAGCAAGTGCAGTGCGGTGTCCCTGACACTCTTGTGGTAGGGCAATCCAAAGTCTGACTGCTCTAACTGTACAGGACCCTTTCCTATTTAGATGCCGGAATCGTCTTTCTTCCAACCGTAATGAGTGTACCCTGGTCCTTAGTATGGTCTTTAGAAGGAATAAGTCATGTACAAATCCTCTGTACTTTTTTCTAAGCTAAAAAAGCCCAACTTTTCCAACCTTTCATCATATGAGAGGCCTTCTATCCCTTGTAACAATCTAGTTGCCCGCCTTTGAACTGACTCTAACTTCTGAATATCCTTTTTAAAATGTGGATCCCAAAACTGGATGCCATAATCTAGATGTGACCTCACAAGTGATATATAGAGGGTTAACAATAACTTGTTTGCATTTGCAGTTGCTGTTTGACATTGAGTACTGCTGCTCAGCTTACTTGTAACCAGAATACCCAAATCTATCTCCTGTTCAGAATTCCCAAGTATACTCCCTTTTAATGTATATGCCGCAATAGGATTACTCTGTCCTAGGTGCATTACTCTACTTTTATCAACATTAAATCTAATTTGACAAGTGTTTGCTCATTCAGTCATCTTATTCAGACCAATTAATTGTATATATAAACAGATTGTCGCGCTAATCCCTTTGGTAATTAATGGTGTGCACAAAGGTAAAAGACTCTTTCTTTCCAATGTAAGTAGCCTCTAGTAGTCCCAAAAAATCCCAAAATAATAACAGCCTGCTGTGTGTTATAACCACCTCAGGAAAATAATAATAATAATACAGCTTGATTAAAAAATTGAATATATTGGATAACCATCGAACACTATGTACCCTCACCAATAGATTAGGTAAGTGTACTTAAGATTGATGCTGGGAATACACGGTTCCTCAGGGTGTCCAATCATCCTATCCAATCATCCATGCCCCCCTTTCTCCTTCCTACTGTCAAGTACGTGGCCATAAGACAATTGCCTACATCAGAAATGTCCCCATGTTTTGTCTTTTGCACAGTAAGACAATAATTTTCCATACCTACTGTCTTGACTAGGGCTCTTGGATTCAGTTAAAATAATATTCTCAAGATCTTAAATTGCTTGAATTAGTTAGACAGCAAGAAAATAAGCAAGCTGGCAAATGACTTGCTTTTTCTATCTGCTGTCATTCTCCTGCAGTGACCGCTTTTATCTTTTATAGTGTGCAGCTCATTTTCATGGAGCTTGTTCTCTAGACCATGGCGAAGTGTGCACAGTAGATGTGTTCATGGACAGAGGTTAACTATTAACATCCTAGTCAGCTCTCAACAGCCCATTTATTTTTTTACAGCAGTTAGCTGCTCGCATCCCTATTTTTGCTCACAGCTTCTGAAGAGATGCAGTTGTAAATCACTAGTCAGCAGCTTTCAGAGCAGGTCTGGTAATCATGGCTCTCTGAACTTGCAGTCTGGAGCTGTGTGCTTGCTGAAATGCCCTGTTATCCCTATGCATATAAACAGTAATAACAGTGCACACTTCAGAATAAACCATGGATAACTGAATGTGTTACAGCAGAACTTGAGCTGAGCTTTATAGTTCTACAAGTACTTTAGTTCTAATATTCACTAGAGCTGCCACGCAAGGAGGAGAGCCAACCCTGCTAGAAACCAGTAAGTGAAAGAGAATGGAAAGTCCTGTGCTGCTCAACAGACAACTTGAGAATAACGCTTTAACCAATAGCCAAATATCAAACTGATCGACAAGGGATTAACTCATATTCTCTGCAACCAACTGCTTTGGCATCATGCAGAAGATACTACAGAATAAGGAACTGTGAGGCCAACTATATTTTTTATTTATTTTTTCACTTCTTAGGCTTAGTGTTACCTTTCAGATTTTTTTAATATTGTTATTTTTTCTGGGACCTTAAAAATGTATGTAATTTAAGACAGACTAGGTTACACTCTCATATTCTATTCTGTTGTGTAACAACAGTCTTCTTCATTATTCCCGGAAAGGATGAGAAAATTATAAGTAATACAGCAGCTATTTGCCAGGTTACATTTGCTTATACCTTATTTCCTTCTCACAAAATGTGTACCCGATGACATAGCAGTGCTGGCACAAATCTCTTACTAGACAAACAAGCATGGTACTATAAAGATTGGCATGCAAAGTAATGGAAATGTTCAACCTTACAATTCAGAGGAATAATTATGCTAACAGGATATGGAACTAATATGCAAAAGGAGCTCCTTTTGGATGACACAGACAATGCAACGGCAGATAAAACAACATAGTAGATTTATTTCTTAAATAGGTTATTAATATTCTGTCAGCGTGGATGTACACTCTAAAAGCGAACCTGCCACCTCGTTTTTTCACCTGTAAGCTGCGGCCACTGCCTTTCAGGGCTTATCTACAGCATTCTATAATTCCTGCAGCGCTGGTCTCCTGCAGGCGCTGGACCTCTCTGACCTTCCCGGCGCCTGCACACTGCAGTACTTTGCTCTGCCCTTAACAGGGCAGATCAGTATGCCTGCGCAGGAGCCGTGACACGAAGCAAGGAGGATGACGACATCCTATGAAGATGGGAGGCGCTGGACCCGGACCTGTGACATCCATTAGACAGGGCTGCCCTCAAGTGAGTATAATAAAACTTGTTTTTCTTATCTTTCAGGTTAGATCGGGGATTATCTACAGCATTATAGCGATCTTGTTTAGTGTGGCATACCCTTTAAATCAGTCAATTAGTATGGGAATTGCTCCTTGGTATGCTACACCATGTCATGAAATCTTGGCTTTGTGCATATAGCATGTATAAATTCTGTGCACCACAGCAATAACGGTCCCCAGGGTGCTGAGTGGCAAAGACAGTACCAATCCAAATCAAGGGGGCGCCATGTAACCCTTTCTTCCATCTGACGTACTATTCCATCCATGTGACCTGGGACTTAATTCATAAGGACGGAATAGTACGTCATAGGCGATAAGTTGCGCTCACAGGGGGAGCGCAGCTGATCGCGGCCGGGTGTCAGCTGATTCTCACAGCTGACACCCGGCACACTGCGATCAAACATGATTGCAGGGTTCCGGTGGCATAGGGGACTCCCTGCGTGTTTCTCTGAGACCCTCAGAGTAACGCGATGTGATCGCGTTGTTCCGAGGGCCTCCTCCCTGCAGGCCCCCGGATCCAAGATGGCCGCGGGGTCCTTCCGGGTCCTGCAGGGAGGTGGCTTGTCAGTGCCTGAGAGCAGGCGCAGGCAAGCCTCTTGCACTGCCTGTCAGATCGCTGATCTGACAGAGTGCTCTTCAAACTGTCAGATCAGCGATCTGACACTATATAGTGATGTCCCACCCTGTGACAATGTAAAAATGAAAAAAAATAAATAAATAAACTTGTTTAAAAGTATTAAAAAAAATCCCTAATAAATAAAAAATATATATATATATTTCCCCAATAAACAGATTATTATTATGTAAATAAAAAAGATCAACAAAAGTACACATATTTAGTATCTCCCCTGCGTCCGTAAGGACCCGCCCTATAAAACTGTCCCACTAGTTAACCCCTTTAGTGAACCCCTTAAAAAAAAAAAAAACAAGGCAAAAAAAAATGCTTTCTCATCATACCGCTGAACAAAAAGTAGAATAACACGCGATCAAAAATACAGATATAAATAAACATGGTACCCCTAAAACCATCATCTTGTCCCGCAAAAAATTAGCCACCATACAAAATCATCAGCGAAAAAATAAAAAAATTATAGCTCGCAGAATAAAGCGATGCAAAAATAATTATTTTTTATATAAAATAGTTATTGTATAAAAGCGCCAAACATAAATAAATATAAATGAGGAATCGCTGTAATCGTACTATCCCAAAGAATAAAACTAATTTATTAATTTTACCACACGGGGAACGGTATAAACGCCGCTCCCAAAAAAAATTCATTAATTGCTGGTTTTTGTTCATTCTGCCTCCCAAAAATCATAATAAAAAGCGATCAAAAAATCTCATGTGCCCAAAAATGGTACCAATAAAAACGTCAACTCGTACCTCGTACCACAAAAAATAAGACCTCACATGACTCTGTCGGCCAAAATATGGAAAAATTATAGCTCTCAAAATGTGATGCAAAAACTATTTTTTTTAAATAAAAAGCGTCTTTTAGTGTGTGACAGCTGCCAAACATAAAAACCCGATATAAAAACCCTTTATAAATAGTAAATCAAACCCCCTTTATCACCCCCTTAGGGAAAAATAATAAAATTAAAAAATATATTTATTTCCATTTCTCATTAGGGTTAGGGTTGGGATTAGGGTTAGGGGTGTGTTAAGGTTAGGCTTGTGGTTAGGGTTATGGTTAGGGTTGGGATTAGGGTTAGGGGTGTGCTGGGGTTAGGGTTGGAGTTAGAATTGGGGGGTTTCCACTGTTTAGGCACATCAGGGGCTCTCCAAACGTGACATGGCGTCTGATCTCAATTCCAGACAATTCTGCGTTGAAAAAGTCAAACGGTGCTCCTTCCCTTCCGAGCTCTGCTATGCACCCAAACAATGGTTTACCCCCACATATGCAGTATCAGCGTACTCAGGACAAATTGCACAATAACTCTTGGGGTCCAATTTCTTCTGTTACCCTTGGGAAAATAAAAAATTGGGGGCAAAAATATCATTTTTGTGGAAAAAATATGATTTTTTTTATTTTTATGGCTCTACATATAAACTTCTGTGAAGCACTTGGGGTTCAAAATGCTCATCACACATCTAGATAAGTTCCGTGGGGGGTCTAGTTTCCAAAATGGGGTCACTTTGGGGGTTTCCACTTTTTAGGCAAATCAGGGTCTCTCCAAACACGACATGACACCCACAGACCATTCCATCAAAGTTTGCATTCCAAAACGTCACTACTTCCCTTCCGAGCCCCGACATGTGCCCATACAGTAGTTTTCTCTCCCACATCTAGGGTATCAGTGTACTCAGGACAAATTGCACAACAATTTTTGGGGTCCAATTTATCCTTTTAACCCTCGGGAAAATAAAAAATTTGGGGCATTTTTGAGGAAAAATTATGATTTTTTATTTTTACGGCTCTATGTTATAAACTTCTGTGAAGCACTTGGGGGTTAAAAGTGCTCACCACACATCTAGATGAGTTCCTTAGGGGTTTACTTTCCAAAATGTTGTCACTTGTGGGGTGTTTCCACTGTTTAGGCGCATCAGGGGCTCTTCAAACGCAACATGGCATCCGATCTCAATTCCAGCCAATTTTGCATTGAAAAGTCAAACGGCGCTCCTTCCCTTCCGAGCTCTGCGGTGCGCCAAAACAGTGGTTACCCCCACATATGGAGTATCAGCGTACTCAGGACAAATTGCACAACAACTTTTGTGGTCCAATTTCTCTTGTCACCCTTGGTAAAATAAAAAAAATTGGCTCTGAAGTAAATATTTTGTGCAAAAAAGTTAAATGTTCATTTAAAAAAAAAAAAAAAAAAAAATTCCTGTGAAACACCTGAAGGGTTAATAAACTTCTTGAATGTGGTTTTGAGCACCTTGAGGGGTGCAGTTTTTAGAATGTTGTAATTTTTGGGTATTTTCTATCATATAGACCCCTCAAAGTGACTTCAAATGTGATGTGGTCCCTAAAAAATAAAAAAGGTATTGTAAAAATGAGAAATCGCTGTTCAAATTTTAACCCTTATAACTTCCTAACAAAACAAAATTTTGTTTCCAAAAGTGTGCTGATGGAAAGTAGACATGTGGGAAATGTTATTTAGTAACTATTTTGTGTGACATATTCCTCTGTTTTAAGGGCATAAAAATTCAAATTTGAAAATTGCAAAATTATCAAAATTTTCACCATATTTCCATTTTTTCATTAATAAACGCAAGTTATATCAAATAAATTTTACCACTATCATGAAATGCAATATGTCACGAGAAAACATTCTCAGGATCGCAAAGATCCGTTGAATCGTTCCAGAGTTATAACCTCATAAAGGGACAGTGGTCAGAATTGTAAAAATTGGCCCTGTCATTAACGTGCAAACCACCCTTTGGGGTTAAGAGGTTCAAAGACTGCTCAATATAGTTTGTAGAGATAAAAACCTACAAAAGTTCTGCACAAAATAATTACTAAAGTACTTTAACAAAACAAGAAAGTATAACCTAAAAAGAAATGTCCATCTAATAATAATAGTATCAATATAGTGAAAAGAAATCTAAATAAAGAAATAAATAATGGGGATAACCAAAGTAGTATAATAAACAATTTATTAAGTAGTCATCAAGAATACATATACAGGTGCTTCTCACAAAATTAGAATATCATCAAAAAGGTAATTTATTTCAGTTCTTCAATACAAAAAGTGAAACTCATATTATAAAATGTCATTATAAACAGAGTGATCTATTTCAAGTGTTTATTTCTGTTAGGCCGGAGTCACACTGGCGACAAAAACGGATGACTGCAATGCGATGAAATATTGCATTGCAGTCAGACCAATGTTAATCTATGGAGCAGCTCCCAGCATCCGATTTTTTTTCAGCCGTTTTCCTCGGACAAAGACAATCGCAGCATGCTGCGATTGTCACCGATTATCGGCCATTATTTATGGCGCATCATGGCGCATCATATGGGGCACATTATATATGGAGCATCACATGGAGACCATTATATATGGAGCATTATATATGGGGACCATTATATTTGGAGCATTATATGGGGTTCATCATACACTGGAGCATCATATATGGGGCCCATCATATACTAGAGCATCATATGGGGTTCATTATTTATGGGGCATCATATAGGGCCCTTTATATATGGAGCATCATATGGAGCACATATGGGCCTTTTCTGTATGGAGCATTATATGGAGCCCATTCTGTATGGAGCAATATATGGGGCTCATTATTCTCTATGGAGCAATATATGGAGCTCATTATTCGGTATGGCGCAATATGTGGTGCCCATAATACTGTATAGAAGACTATACTGTCCGTTTTTTGAGCTATTGTAGAATTTAAAATAGATATCACTCATGTATTGTAAGAAGTGAAGTATTTGGCATTGTGCTATACCTATATTTCTGTGCCGTATCGGAGCATCATGACTTGTGGTATGTGTTAAAGGGACCCAGTGAGACTCTTTGGCCCAGGGCCCACGAAAAACTGGAGACAGCCCTGCCCCCCCCACAACTTTAGCCAATTAACCCCCAGTTTTCAATGCGTTACTATTATTATAAAGTAAATTAAGGTTGACAAGTTTAAGTAATAAGAAATGATGTCGTTGGCATTGAAATGGGCACTGTAGGTGTGTTTACTGTCCTCCACTCACTGCCGACTTTTATTCCCCATTGACTTGCATTAGGGTCGGATTTTCGACTCCGACCCGACCATTTCCGTTAGTCGGCCGACTTCGTTCGACTCGACTTTTGAGAAAGTCGGGTTTCACGAAACCTGACTCGACCCTAAAAAAGGCAAAGTAGCTCATCTATAGTGGAGAAAGATGCGCTGCCACCTGAAGAAGACTCTGAAAGACTTGGACCTGTAGCTACAGGTATGCTGACAGAAAACTGTCAGGTCTATGTGAGGGGAAGCCAGGACTCCGTTGCCCCGGAGTCCTCGGCCACGACTACAGTCCTGGCTGAAGCTTACAACTACAAAATATTTAATTGCGCATTTCTTTTACTAAAAACCATGTACACAGTAGAGTCTTGTGCAGGAAGCCTGTATTGCATTGCCTGTCATGAAGACTATACAATTTAAGGTACTGCCACACTAAACAATCCCGCTAGCGATCACAATAACGACGCAAATGTGTAGCCCTGGTGGTAGGCACACGCAGTACCCTGGAGGGTGTATGGCGAGACGGCGGCTTAATGCTCAATAATCATTCACTCGACACACACTAGACACACCCCTAGGGTAGTGAAGTATACTCTAGAGGGAGTGGTCAAGGTAGTAGGTGTTAGAGTGATGAGTCTAGTTCCTGTCTTTGGACAGTGAGGACGTGTGGAGTAGAGCTTAGACATCTGTGAGAAGACGTTGGAGGGAGGAAAGAGTCTAGCCTGCTTCATCCCAGTTCAAATTGTGGAGTCTGGTATAGGTGTTTGGAATACACCTTAGTCTGGTCAGAGCTGTATCACCCTCTCAGCACCCACTGAAGAAAGGAGAAGTAATAGCACGGAAAGTCATCAGCATTCCTGTCTAGAGGACGGTATCAGGTTCAGAGACGTGCTCCTGCCTGTGATAACTGAGCGTCTGTGGCTAACTTCATTGGAAGGAAAAGGAAAGAAGTGACTGCTCGACCCTTGGCTAGTTTTGAGTGCTTATGTTACCAGCGTGGACAAGGCGAAAGGCAAGTGGATTATAGAATTAGTGCTACAGGATTGCAGAAGTCCAGCACGTTGCAACCGGTCACTGGGGACCGAAGAGTCATTGTTGTTTCAGGCACGGTGACAGGAAAACCAGGAATCTACCGGACCCTAGGTCGCGGCAGACAAGCCCCTTATAGTCAGTACGTAACTGGGGTCAGGGGGAGTGAAGACTTCGGAGTTCTGCAGGACCACGTAAGAATTCAGCTCCTTCATAGGAAGGCCCCTAACACTAAGCTGACTGGGCAGGTACAGCTTTGGATAAGCTGGAGAATTGAGGGAACTACGCTTCATGCTAGTTGCACTCGTCATATTGGAGATAAAGGAGGCCCCTAACTTGTCCAGCTGCCGTCTCAAGATACACTCTCCTTGGATCAGCCTCCCTGGGACCTGCCTTATCATCTTGCAAGTAAAGGTATGGAAAGACGCTGACCGTGTGAGACTGTGTTCTTTAACCGCACTCGACTTCACTACTCACATAGACTTTGAGGGACCAGTCCCACCTGTAGGGGACCCGACATCTAGCTGCCTCACCATCCCCTCAGAGATCTACAGCAGCGCTGGTACTAATTACCAGAGTACTACAGGTGGCGTCACGAACTGTACATAATCAATCCCCTGTAAATATATCCCCAACATACGCCAGACCGCCCGGGCCACAGACCGAGCCACAGCTACCTGTGACAAGAATCCCCATAGACTTCTACGGGCTCGGCTCTGAGTACCCCATTGCCCTGGTAATCCACAATTGTGGTGGCGGGTCGACACAACTTTGGCGTCACGAACAGGATCCGAAACTCGCGAAATTGCGAGCCCTGTGTGCCTAAAGAACTGTTTTTGTGAAAAGGACTGTTTGCACTTTTGGCGCCAAAATCGCCATTTTTGTCGCCATATTCGCGCCCTCAGGCGCTGGAGAAGAAGGTGGGCGTACCTTCGTGGGCGTCTACCCCCCTGTGGCGCGAAGAAAATGCCTGCCCTCTCAAAGTGCTATTACAACATGCGGTCCTGCCCTACAGCAAAGGAGGTCCGCCTCCTCTTCACCTTCCCTGCGAGGAGGAGGAGACGCAAACCCCACCTCCACGGAAGAGACCGGATGTCTCCGCAGAAAGAAGAGAGAATCTTCTGGAACATGATGGAGGCAGGACGTGCGCAGCCGAGTGGGGCAGCGGAGGAAGGCAGGCCCCGTGCCCCGCCAAGCTGCCCTCGGCATCGGAGACTTATGCAATCCTGCACTTGCAACAGGCGTTGTTAGAGGTTCAGGAGGAGAACTCACGCCTAAAGAAGATGTTCCAACCTGGACTGGAGGAGATTGAGAGACGCCGCTGTAACCTGCTGAAGTGGCAACTAACAAACACGGCGTCCTCTCCCCTCAATGAACCCCCACGATTCCAAAAACCGAAGAGTCTGCTGCCCAAGGCGAAGGAGCAACCGGAGGCTGCCCCCGAAAGTACCGTTCCCGATCCCACTGGTGAAGCGGTGGAAGCGGAGGAGGTTGAGGAGGTACAGCCAATCCCGGAACGCCCGCCCGGCCAAGAGGCCGCAGCAGATTATCGGTCCCCGGCAGGGACACCGGAGGGGTCCTGTCCGTCACTACCAGATGTGGACTGGGACGAAATGGCGCGCCTGGATGACGTCGCCTACACAGCCCAGTGGGAACAAGAATGGCGGAGTCGTGAGGAGAAAAAGAGGCGTCAGCAGGAGGAAGAGCGGGAAATTCAGAAGAACCGCCAGCGACAGTATGCCGAGCTGATTGCCGACAAGGAGACTGTCCGTCGCGACAAAGGTACCTTACGGGAACCGCGGCGGCGGGGGGTGTGTGGCTGAGTTCCAGCTCCGGAAGGGCTGGGGCTTTATCCGTGAACCGGGCCTCTACCCAGCGGTCTTCGTCAGCAGGCGTGACGTGGAATCTCACCTGCCGCAAGGTCATCCCGGGAGGGACTTAGCAAACGGCGATATAGTCACCTATACGCGGCATTGGGGAATGAAGGGGTGGTATGCCCTGAACGTCGCCATCGTCCGCGACCCCGTCCCAGACGCCGGTACCGTCACCATTGCCGCAGCGTCCCGTTTCCAGTACAAGCAGCGTCCGGCCGTGCCCCAGCATCGCCCCCTTCAAAGTCATCGCAACATGCGACCCAAAGTGCATCACGAATTAAAGTCACCTCTTCATCGCAACGTGCGACACAGTCTCGATCGCAATCCCTAACGCGGTCCATATCGCTAACAGTAATTGAGACGCAATCGGTGTCATGTGGAGAGACTGAACCAGTTGCGCCCCTGGAGGTTCGCACCAGAACTGTTGCAACCCAGACCCTGATCGCAGCACATGATTTGCTGGTCTTGGGATCAAGGGCCCATTGCGTTGTTCCAGCCCCCGGGGTGGAAAATGTAGTGGAAAAAGTATTTGCAGAAAATGAATAAATAGTAAAGAGTTGGTGAGATCCATAATGGGTCTACCATCAGTACTATAGCAGAAAGTTTAAAATGTTTTTGAAAAAGTTTTGCACAGATTATATATAATGAATATATATTTCTAATTATAGAATGCCCGGCTGGGTAATTGGTAATTGATAATTGGTAAATGATAGATGATAAACAGTTGCACTTTTATAATGTGATTTATTATGTCTTTCTTTATAAATGGACTTTGAGGTTAAGGACTATGCTAACCCGGAACTTTCTTGTACATAGTTGCGCTTCGGTGCCCTATCTTGGTTTTACAAAAACCATCCATAACTACCTCTGAAAAACAAAACCCGTATGGTGTGGCACTGAGTGAGGTCTGCAATCGGACGTCCTGCAGCCCACCCAGGACCCACGTTGAAGGTTTGGTGCGGGTCCTTCACAAGTATCTTGTATATTTATTTATTGAATGCTATTTGATACTATTTGTATTTTTCTATAAAGTTTGTAACGTTCAAGGTGTTTTTACCTCCCGGATGGGAAGATGTTATTGTTATTGTTATTGCATAAACAAAATGTCTTTTGTATTTCACAGCCCGGGAGTGCTGTCGTTTACCATGGGGGAATGTGTAGCCCTGGTGGTAGGCACACGCAGTACCCTGGAGGGTGTATGGCGAGACGGCGGCTTAATGCTCAATAATCATTCACTCGACACACACTAGACACACCCCTAGGGTAGTGAAGTATACTCTAGAGGAGTGGTCAAGGTAGTAGGTGTTAGAGTGATGAGTCTAGTTCCTGTCTTTGGACAGTGAGGACGTGTGGAGTAGAGCTTAGACATCTGTGAGAAGACGTTGGAGGGAGGAAAGAGTCTAGCCTGCTTCATCCCAGTTCAAATTGTGGAGTCTGGTATAGGTGTTTGGAATACACCTTAGTCTGGTCAGAGCTGTATCACCCTCTCAGCACCCACTGAAGAAAGGAGAAGTAATAGCACGGAAAGTCATCAGCATTCCTGTCTAGAGGACGGTATCAGGTTCAGAGACGTGCTCCTGCCTGTGATAACTGAGCGTCTGTGGCTAACTTCATTGGAAGGAAAAGGAAAGAAGTGACTGCTCGACCCTTGGCTAGTTTTGAGTGCTTATGTTACCAGCGTGGACAAGGCGAAAGGCAAGTGGATTATAGAATTAGTGCTACAGGATTGCAGAAGTCCAGCACGTTGCAACCGGTCACTGGGGACCGAAGAGTCATTGTTGTTTCAGGCACGGTGACAGGAAAACCAGGAATCTACCGGACCCTAGGTCGCGGCAGACAAGCCCCTTATAGTCAGTACGTAACTGGGGTCAGGGGGAGTGAAGACTTCGGAGTTCTGCAGGACCACGTAAGAATTCAGCTCCTTCATAGGAAGGCCCCTAACACTAAGCTGACTGGGCAGGTACAGCTTTGGATAAGCTGGAGAATTGAGGGAACTACGCTTCATGCTAGTTGCACTCGTCATATTGGAGATAAAGGAGGCCCCTAACTTGTCCAGCTGCCGTCTCAAGATACACTCTCCTTGGATCAGCCTCCCTGGGACCTGCCTTATCATCTTGCAAGTAAAGGTATGGAAAGACGCTGACCGTGTGAGACTGTGTTCTTTAACCGCACTCGACTTCACTACTCACATAGACTTTGAGGGACCAGTCCCACCTGTAGGGGACCCGACATCTAGCTGCCTCACCATCCCCTCAGAGATCTACAGCAGCGCTGGTACTAATTACCAGAGTACTACAGGTGGCGTCACGAACTGTACATAATCAATCCCCTGTAAATATATCCCCAACATACGCCAGACCGCCCGGGCCACAGACCGAGCCACAGCTACCTGTGACAAGAATCCCCATAGACTTCTACGGGCTCGGCTCTGAGTACCCCATTGCCCTGGTAATCCACAATTGTGGTGGCGGGTCGACACACATACTAATGCGATCGCTAGCGGGATTGTTTCTATATCGCTAAATGCGGCCACATTTAGCGATATAGTTAACGACGCTATCGCCGTTAGCGATCTTCTTAACGACTTTAGCGGTACAAAAGTACCGCTAAATCGCTAAGAAAAGGTGCCACACAGCGATTAGATACTTACCCAGCGGGAGCGCCGACGAGAAAATAGGGTCCGGAACGATTCCAGCGACGAGCGAGATCACAGCAGGAAGCTCGTCGCTGGAAGCTGCCGCACTGAACAACATCGCTAACAGGATCGCTAAATAGTGACGTTTTTTAGCGATCCCGTTAGCGATATTGTTTAGTGTGGCATACCCTTTAGAGTCATGTACTGCCATGCTGGCTATACTGAATGCAGTGTGTACAGAGATATTCTGCCTTAGAAGAAAAACCTCTAAGGATACCCCTATATATTGTCAGAGCATGACAATATTCCTTTTTGTCAAATTTATATTAAATTCCATATTAAATCTGAGGCGTAAGGACATACATTGAGGACCTTTCCCAATATGGGAAACATTTTGCGGCTCATTACAAATTGGCTGTGTCCATGACCCCTTGGAAAGTTTTTAAAGGAAGTCAATACAGGAATGTTTACAATTAGTAAAACCAATATCTCATTTATGTATTCATAGTTTGAGAGGGATTGATACAACAGACTGCTCAATTTACTGCTCTTTAACTGTCCCATGTGTTTGGCTTCATTTGCTTGTTATAGACTAGAGGAAGCCATAGAACTTTACATTTGTTTGGCTCTAGGGCTTAGTATAGTGAGATGAATAAAACAAGAAAATCTTGGTTATCTGCCTCTGATCCAGCAGGTTCCATGTCTCCTAAGATGAACCTTCTGTTCTATTTGGATGTTTATTGTACAGATCATTTTTTTCTTGCATGTGCCTTATTGACTATTTTATGAAACACAATGGATTTTGTTGGTCTACTTCCTACATTAGATAACAGATCAAAAAAGACTCAGCCCTTTAATTGCCAATTGAGGTATGTGACATAGCTACTGAAATATACCAGGGTGTAACTGGTGTGGCTCACCATCGAATATTTGTGCATAATGGCAAAACCTTCTCACAAATACATTGCACAATGTGAGACCTGTAGACCATGCACTCTTTCTCAGACTAAGAACTATTGATTCTGGAGAGAATACTGAACATGTACACAGTGGGCCAAAGATTGCCAACAGTTTATAAAAAC
The DNA here is from genome assembly GCA_033576555.1 of Oophaga sylvatica. Lineage (NCBI taxonomy): Eukaryota > Metazoa > Chordata > Amphibia > Anura > Dendrobatidae > Oophaga > Oophaga sylvatica. Next base: position 275,647,826 of record JARQOD010000002.1, on the reverse strand, counting down.
TACCAGCTTTATAACGTTGGCACACAAGGCTTTTAGTCTTCTGTTTGCTGCAAATATATCTCTACAAATTGTTCAGCAATAATAAAAAGTTATGCAATGCTATACTTTCCTACAGTTTCCTACAAGTTGCTGCTTTCTGCCAGTATAATTGGTAGTATTGTAGTTTATATCCAACTCCAGCTTCAAGCACTGTGAATATTTGATTGCTGAAATACCTTCTCCATTAAAGGGAATATATTACATCAGATAATGCTTTTAATCTGCAGATATCAGGTTAATCTGCAGGGTAATAGCATTATGAAGGTGTTGGGACATTGTAATAAAAGTGCGGCACCCAGGAGAAAATTAACATTTCTCCTCCAGGGAGCCTCCGGCTTTCAGTCACCTCTAACAGCATTATAAGGGGCAGATGTAAGCTTCCCTGGGTGCTGGCACTTTGATTGTCAGCTGACACAGCAGTGCATCAGTGTTGAGCCGGCTGTTAGTCAGATGTTTTTTACAGCCGCGGCTCACAGTGCTAAGTGCCGGAACTGTAGCCGCACTGTCCTACCTATATGACTGGAAGCTGGCAGTTCCCAAGAGTAATAAATTCATTTTCTCCTGGGTGCCACACTTTCAGTTTTGCAGCCAGGCACCTTCCTAACGCTATTAACCCACAGATTAACCCCATATTTGCAGGTTAATGGTGTTATCTGATCTGACAGGTTCCCTTTAATTCAAGGCTTCTATTGCAGAGAAATACTATACGTGGCTTACATATGATGATGCATAAAAGGCCCAGGTCAGAAAGAGCGTCTTTGTTGGAAGAGAGAGGCCCACAAAGTCACACAGACATTTATAAAACAACCTGTAAGCGGATGGAATGGCCTCTTTAAATTGTTATATACATACCGCATGCTTCACGGGTAGAATCCATAGTTGTGCAGAGAGAACCCACCCATGCTGTTTGAAAATTGCCCTCAATGGTTTTCTGCCTTTTTGTGTCTGTCTTATGGCTAATGTAAATTGGAGATTCAAGAGAACCATTCATCAATCAAATGTGCATTTGTTGCCATGAGCGACTACACCGCCGTGTACGCTGAGGGGTGCCAGGCCTTTTGACTCCGCTTGGCTGTGTTACCTCACACAGGTGGAGTTCTGCAGAGCCTTCTGCTCTGCACGCTTGCAAGACCAAACTGACATACCCAACCCTCTGCTTCAGGGGTTTTTACAAGGAAAGTGTGGCCATAGGCCACATGGAAAACCCGGCCGGACTGCAGTCCGTTAAAAAAAATAAAAGCCCAGAGCAGGTTTTCTTAAATCTGCCTTGAACAAATAGCTTGCCCAAGACTAGAGTTGAGCGATACTTTCCGATATCCAAAAGTATCGGAATCGGAATGGTATCGCCGATATCATTAAAATATCGGCGATACCCGATACCGATACCGGAAGTCCCATGTAAGTCTATGGGAACAAAATATCGTAACTAAAAAAACCCCATTCTTTCCTTGTAAACACTAAATATACACACATAGAATACATATATATATATATACATGTCATTGTGACATATATATATATACATATATGTATAGTTTATACACTTCTACATAGTAAAATATCCTCTGATTCAATTGCCGGGTAAAGCCGGCTTCAGTGAAAAGACAGAAGCACCCGACATGAAATGACACTTGGTGTACATAGGGTTAACCATGTCTTTTCATGTCGTTTGCTATCTGATTTGCACAAACAATTAAATCAGTCTATGTGTGCAAAATTTCACACCTGTAGGGGTTAATTAAAGGTGTAAATTCGTTGTAAAAAAAACGGACTTTTTTGCTACGAATTTACACCTTTAATTAACCCCTACAGGTGTGAAATTTTGCACACATAGACTGATTTAATTGTTTGTGCAAATTAGATAGCAAAGGACATGAAAAGACATGGTTAACCCTATGTACACCAAGTGTCATTTCATGTCGGGTCACCCGACATGAAATGACACTTGGTGTACATAGGGTTAACCATGTCTTTTCATGTCCTTTGCTATCTAATTTGCACAAACAATTAAATCAGTCTATGTGTGCAAAATTTCACACCTGTAGGGGTTAATTAAAGGTGTAAATTCGTTGTAAAAAAAACTGACTTTTTTGCTACGAATTTACACCTTTAATTAACCCCTACAGGTGTGAAATTTTGCACACATAGACTGATTTAATTGTTTGTGCAAATTAGATAGCAAAGGACATGAAAAGACATGGTTAACCCTATGTACACCAAGTGTAATTTCATGTCGGGTTCTGCATTTTCACAAAAGCCGGCAATTGAATTAGCGGCTATTATACTATGTAGAAGTGTATGAACTACAAATATAAATATATATATATATGTGTCACAAATTCAATGACATGTATATATATATATATATGAGGTGTAAAATTGCTGAAAAAAAATGCGTGGGCTCCCGCCCTATTTTCGCAACCAGACAGACAAAGCCAGTGAGTGGGGGCAGATAATAATAGCCCAGAGAGGGACCATTATTTTTGGCCCCCCCCCGGCTACTAACATCTGCCCCCAGACACCCCAGGAAAGACAAATCTATAATTAGATTCGCCCTTTCTGGCACTTTGCCCGTCTATTCCCATTGCCCTGTAGCGGTGGCGAATGGGTTAATATGGGGTTAAAGCCACCTTGCTATTGAAAGGTGACCTTAAGCCAGGTTAATAATTGAGAGCTGTCAATTAGACAACTATCAATTATTAATCCTATTGCATGAAATAAAAATAAAACACACACACTTTAATTAAAAATCATTTTAATGAAATAAAGACACATGTTTTTGACCATCTTTTATTTTACTGCAAAAACCATTTCCTGTAATAAAAATAAAATAAAAAAGCAAAATTATTCTTACCTATCCCATGCACAGTCAGGTCCCACGGTGTAATCCTTCAGAAAGGGTTAATGTTTACTGCAGGGACCGCAGCTAATGCTGCAGCCTCACAGTAAACCCCCAAATGAATGAGTTCCTCTCCTGGCTGACAGGAGAGTAAAGGCTGGGTGTCACATAACGATACACCAGCGATCCCGACAACGATATGCACTTGTCAGGATCGCTGGTGTATCGCTACATGATCGCTGCTGAGCTGCCAAACAGGCAGCTCAGGCAGCGATCTGGGACAGCGACACTGCGGGTAACATCGCTTAAGGGCCCGTCTCACATAGCGATATCGCTACCGAGATCGCTGCTGAGTCACTAGTTTTGTGACGCAGCAGCGAGCTCACCAGCGATATCGCTGTGTGTGACATTCAGCGACGATCAGCCCCCCTGCCGGGTATCGCTGATCGTCGCAGAAATGTCAGGACCTTTTTTTGATCGCTGGTTTCCCTCTGACAGGCACGCATCGCTGCGTGTGACAGGCGGGAGACCAGCGATCCGCTGGTAACCAAGGTACACAGCGGGTTTCCAGGCACCGCGCAGCGCTTGGAAACCCGCTGTGTACCTTGGATACCAGCTCCCTGCATCAGGGCGCTGGTATCCAAGGTACACAGCGGGTTTCTAGGCACAGCCCCGCGCCTGGAAACCCGCTGTGTACCTTGGTTACCAGCGGATCGCTGGTCTCCCGCCTGTCACACGCAGCGATGTGTGCCTGTCAGCGGGAAACCAGCGATCAAAAAAAGGTCCTGACATTTTAGCGACGATCAGCGATACCCGGCAGGGGGCTGATCGTCGCTGAATGTCACACACAGCGATATCGCTGGTGAGCTCGCTGCTGCGTCACAAAACTAGTGACTCAGCAGCGATCTCGGTAGCGATATCGCTATGTGAGACGGGCCCTTAAGTGGAAAGCTTAATTGATTGCTTTCCACTTTCACTTCAGGTCAGCCAGGGACACAATCAGTGACATCAGAGGGAACTGATTAACAAAAATAGGGGTTCCCTTCAAAAAAAAAAATGGCGTGGGGTCCCCCCTATTTTTGTTAAACAGCCAGATGAAGCAGACCGCTGAGGCCTGGATTTTAGGCTGTTAAGGAGCCAAGATCCATGGACCTTGCCAGCCTGATAATACCAGGCCACAGCAGTCTGCATATCTTGGCTGATTAACAAAAATAGGGGATCCCCTCGAAAAAAATTGGCGTGGGGTCCCCCCTATTTTTGTTAACCAGCCAGATGAAGCAGACCGCTGAGGCCTGGATTTTCAGGCTGTTAAGGAGCCAAGATCCATGGACCTTGCCAGCCTGATAATACCAGGCCACAGCAGTCTGCATATCTTGGCTGATTAACAAAAATAGGGGATCCCCTCGAAAAAAATTGGCGTGGGGTCCCCCCTATTTTTGTTAACCAGCCAGATGAAGCAGACCGCTGAGGCCTGGATTTTCAGGCTGTTAAGGAGCCAAGATCCATGGACCTTGCCAGCCTGATAATACCAGGCCACAGCAGTCTGCATATCTTGGCTGATTAACAAAAATAGGGGATCCCCTCGAAAAAAATTGGCGTGGGGTCCCCCCTATTTTTGTTAACCAGCCAGATGAAGCAGACCGCTGAGGCCTGGATTTTCAGGCTGTTAAGGAGCCAAGATCCATGGACCTTGCCAGCCTGATAATACCAGGCCACAGCAGTCTGCATATCTTGGCTGATTAACAAAAATAGGGGATCCCCTCGAAAAAAAAAAACGGCGTAGGGGTCCCCCTATTTTTGTTAACCAGCCAAGTAAAATGCAGACTGCTGCGGCCTGGTATTAAAAGACTGTCAAGGCCCATGGATTTTGGCCCTCAACAGCCTGATAATACCAGGCTACAGCAGCCCCACATTTGGCGCATCAAAAGATGTGCCAATTGTGGCACTTTACCCGGCTCTTCCCACTTGCCCTGTAGCGGTGGCAAGCGGGGTAATAAGGGGTTAATGTCACCGTTGATTGCACGGTGACAATAAGCCCGGTTAATAATGGAGAGGCGTCAATAAGACACCGATCCATTATTAATCCCAAAGTTTTTAAATGTATAAAAAAAAGACAAAGCAAGAAAAAAGTATTTTAATGAAATAAAAGAGACAACACAGTTTTCATTAATTTTATTATACTCTCATTCCTGCGACGCCATCGATCTCCTGTAAAAAAAGAAAAAAAAACAAACCAACAGTATACCACCTGTCCGACGCAGTCCATAACGACAGTCCCACGACGATCCAGCTCTGCTACATCGCAATGACAGGCAGAGCCTGTCATCGCGACACAGCACAGCTGATTACCTGCTTCCCCGGCGGTGACGTCATCGGACTGACTGCTTTACGGCCGAGATTACCCAGCAGTCACTGCAGTTATCGCGAGAAACTGCATGTGACCGCCGGGGAAAGAAGATTGCGGCCATGAAGCAGTCCAGGACGTGACCGCCGGAGATCTTCTGCCAGGTAAGTGCCGCTGACTCCTGACAGACCCGACCGACGGACACTGACAGTGACAGTGACAATCCCGATTCCGGTATCCGATATGACGAAAATATCGGAACTCGGAATCGGAATTCCGATACAGCCAATATCGGCCGATACCCGATATTTGCAGTATCGGAATGCTCAACCCTACCCAAGACCAACACTTACTTTTATTTTGCATTGCAATCACAGCTATGCCTGTGACTGCAATGCACTCCCGCAGCCTCAATACACCTCTGTGCGCATTCTGGGGGGGGACACATAGTGACCCTCGCATATGACACCGGTCACTGCCTCACACTAGTTACTAACACGAATTGTTCTAAGTCACTTGAAGTCACTGTATATAAATAGAACTGAATATAAATCATGCCTGAGTTTTTCCTCCTCATGCATCTGTGCGTTGCATCCAGACACCATCATTACATTACATGAATGATGTTGCTGGCGCTCGCACCAGAAAATCCTCACAGCATGTGGTAGGAGCATCGAGGACAGTGCTACTGAGACAATGCAATGTGTGGCCCTGACAGCGTCAGACTGGAGCACCTTGTGCCCACCAGAAAAAAATCATTCTTGGTGCCCACTATGTAGCTACATAGAAATAAATAGAAGACCACCAATTGTGTGGTAAAACAGACTAATATCAGGGTATAATATAAGGCAATACATGTCTTAATTATGTAGCAGGGGTTAGGGGTAGAATCATAGAATCATAGAGGGGTAGCCCACTCATAGAATATAATGCAGCCCCCTCATAGAATATAATGTAGCCTCCCTCATAGAATATAATGTAGCCCCCCTCATAAAATAATGTAGCCCCCCCTCATAAAATATAATGCAGTCCCCTCTCATATAATACAAAGTAGCACCTCACAAAATATAATGCAACGCCCTCATAAGGTATAACGCAGTCCCCACCATAGAATATAATGTAGCACCCTCATAGGGTATAATGCAGCCCCCTTCATAGTATAATGCAGCCCCACCACAGAATATAATGTAGCCTCCCATAGAGTATACCGTAGCCCCCTCATAGGGCATAATGCTGCCCCCTCATATAGTATGATGTAGCCCCCAGAATATAATGTAGTCCCCTGAGAGAATAATGCAGCCCCACCACAGAATATATTACAGCCCCCCATAGAGTATACTGTAGCCCCTCATATAGTAAGGTGTAGCCCCCAGAATATAATGTAGTCCCCTGAGAGAATAATGCAGCCCCACCACAGAATATAATACAGCCCCCCATAGAGTATACTGTAGCCCCCTCATATAGTATGATGTAGCCCCAGAATATAATGCAGTCCCCCCACAGAATATAATGTAGCCCCTCAAAGTATAATGCAGCCCCTCTCCACCCCATCATTGTCCTCATCACCACCTCCATCATTGCCTCCCCCCCACCATCATTTCCCATCACCTCCATCATTGCCTCCCCCACCATCATTGCCTATCACCTCCATCATTGCCTCCCCCACCATCATTGCCCATCACCTCCATCGTTGCCTCCCCCCACCACCATCATTGCCCATCACCTCCATCATTGCCTCACCCCACCAATATCATTGTCCTTCCCACACACAAAGCACCGCATCACTCTCTCACACACTAAACACTGCACCACATACACACACGCAGGCACACAGACACACAGCACAGCTCACCTCCCCGCAGCAGCAGCACATCCCGGCAGCCTCCTCCTCACCGGCAGCTTTCCATCTGAGAAAGGGCGCTGGATGGTGACGTCATCCAGCTGGGTTGTCTCAGACAGGAAGCGCTGGGCAGGAAGCCAGGATGTGCTGCGCTGTGTGTTTGTGTGCCTGCGTGTGTGTATGTGGTGCGGTGTTTTTTGTGTGGTGCGGTGGAGGGGCTTTACATGCACGCAGTGTTAGCTGCAGCCTGCGGCTAACGCTGCCCGCTATTAAAGAGAAATGGTATTCACGCCTCTCCATGCCCATAGGGGCCTGGGAAAGCGTGAATATTCATTTTGCTTTAGCAGCAGGGACAGGATCCTGTCTCCAGCTGCTGCTACACTGGCACACAGCGGAACCCCTTGACTCAGGGGACCCATAGACCCTGGCTGGGGGCCCTTGGAGCAGTGGGGGGCCCCAGGCAGCTTCTGGCCAGGGCCCTGACCAGAAAGCCTGTAAGGCTGTGTTCCCACGTTGCGTTTTTTAAGCATTTTTTCCGCGTTTTTCCACTGCGTAAACACTTAAAAAACGCTAACAAAATGTATCCCATTAATTTTAATTGCATTCCGCAATTTCTGAGCCCATGCTGCGTATTTTTCTGGAGCGTAATCGCATTGCGGTAAAATACGCAGCATGTTCCTTAATTTGGCAGAATCGTGGTGATTCCGCCGCCATAGGATTGCATTAAAACGCTCACTTTACGCATGTGGCTAGGCCCTGGGTACCATCTTCCTGTAAAAAATAGAAATAAAATAAAAAATATGGATATACTTACCCTTTGTTGGCCCCCGGAGTCCTCAGCGGTGCACGCGGCGCTGCCAGCAAGTTCCGTTCCCAGGGATGCATTGCGAGAATCACCCCAGATGAAGTAGCGGTCACGTGACCGCTACGTCATCAGAGGTCATTTGCGCAATGCATCCCTGGGAACGGAACTTGCCGGCAGCATCGCTGAGGACTGGGAGGACTCCGGGGGCCGACAGAAGGTAAGTATATCTCTATTTTTTTTTTTTATTATTATTTTTAACATTCTATCTTTTACTACTGATGCTGCATAGGCAGCATCAATAGTAAAAAGTAAGTCACACTTGTCAAGCACTATGCGTGACAAGTGTGACCAACCTGTCAGTCACTTTTCCAAGCGATGCTTAAAATCGCTTGGAAAAGCGCGAGCATCCTGCAAGCTAAAAACGCTTGCAAAACGCTTGTGTTTTTCGGGAAAACGCATGCGAATTCCGCATGCGTTTTTCCCTCAGCAGGGAGTTCCGGAAATGCTGCGGACAATTCCGGAGCATTTCTGCAATGTGGACCATAGCCTTACAGTGGAGAGACACATACTGTGTGCTGAATGATGCTATTAAACTAGGACTGAGCATTGACAGGAAGACTTAAGCTTGTTGTAGGATAAGTGAAAGCTGCATATTCACCAGCTCAATGTACAGAGATCTGTGTACAGTATACTGAGAGACTGGCTGCCCAGAAAAATAATGAAAGATCAATAGGTCCTGCAGATATTGAGTAGGAAGTGTCTTCAGCTCCACAAACTTAGTGGACTGTTGTGGCTTGGGCAGATGGTAGTGCGCTGTGGCCTAGAAACTAACACAAGTCAAGTAATGGAGCTTTTTTTACAGTATTTCATGCTGCTTATTGCTATTTTTATAGAAAGAATTTCAAAGATTAGAGTTATAGATTAGATTAGTAATCTGGGGATGCTGGTAAACACAATTCCTTGCTATATCTTGACTTCAAGGACCCCTGAGAGTGTCAGATGTTGGTTTAAATAAAGTAGGGGTCATAAGGGACACAGGTAATGTTATTACTTACAGGTTGTGTTTACTAAATATATCTGTCACATATGGTAGAAGAAATGTGTACTATACACAATGATTTCAAAGAAGAATTAAAAGTAAAAATTGGTTTGCCAGTTTTTTTCTTTTTGACTTATGATTCATTAGAGGCTATTCAGTAGCCTAGACCAGTAACATAAACGTCACCTTCCTGACCAGGCCAACTTTTTCAATTCTGACCAGTGTCAATTTATAAGGAAATAACTACACTCCCTGACAGAAGTTATGTCGCTTATCCATGTTATGTAAATAAAAGCTTATAACCTGACGTTAAATTCATCCATTGGTTGTAGAAATTACTCTTTTGAAAGCTGAAACCCTCCGAAATGTGGTTTAGGTTAAGAAAATAAATTGGCATCAATGCAGAAATATCGATCATTTAATGGTCCACAAAATTCAACAGATCCCACTGATTCTGAGACTGTTTTCTTGTAACATATTATATTTCATGATAGTGGGAGCATTTCTTTGAGATGACTTACGCTTATTTGTAAAAAAAAAAAAAAAATCGGAAATTTGGCCAAAATTTTAAAAATTGTGCAACTTTCAAATTTAAAGTTTTATGAACTTAAATCAGAGCGATATGTCACACAAAATAGTTAATAAATAACATTGCCCACATGTCTACTTTACATCAGCGCAATTTTTTTTGTTTGGAAGTTATAAGGGTTAAAAGTTGACCAGCGATTTCACATTTTTACAACAAAATTTACAAAACCTTTTTCTTTAGGGACCACTTCACATTTAAAGTCATTTTGAGGGGCCTAATTGGCAGAAAATACCCAAAAGTGGCACCATTCTAAAACTACAGCCCTCAAGGTGCTGAAAACCACATTGAAGAAGTTTATTAACCCTTCAGGTGATTCACAGGAATTAATGGAATGTGGAAGGAAAAAATAAACAGTTAATTTTTTTCACAAAAATTTTCCTTTAGACCCAATTTTTTTTACTTTTACAAGGGTAACAGGAGAAAGTGGACCTCAAATTTTGTTGTGCAATTTCTCCTGAGCACAACCATTCCCCAAATGTGGGGGAGAACCACTGTTTGGGCGCACGGCATGGCTCGGAAGGGAATCAGCGCCATTTGACTTTTTAAATGTAAAATTTCGTGGCATAATAAGCGGACACAGTGTCGTGTTTGGAGAGCCTCTGATGTGCCTAGACAGTAGAAACCCCCCCAAAAGTGACACCATTTTGGAAACTAGATCCCTCAGGGAACGTATCTAGATGTGTGGTGAGCTCCTTGAACCCACTTAGATGCTTCACAGAAGTTTATAACTTTGAGCCATGAAAATAAAAACATCAAATTTTTCCCACAAAAAGGTTTTTAGCCCCAAATTTTGCATTTCCAAAGCCTTGCACTGCCAGTAATGTGAAAGCCCTCTTTATTTCCGTTAACACATGACAGACCTGAGTGAGGACTTGCTTTTTTTGTGGATTGAGTTGAAGATTTTATTGGGAACATTTTACATAACATTTAGGATCAGATTTATGCAGCGCTCTACGCTGGGCACACACTTTGGGGTTTTGATCTAAATCGCTGAGTGACATGACAGGTGAAACCACCAATAGTCCATTCACTATAATGAGGCAGTAAAGTTATCTGGACTCCGTCTGGCCTCTGTTCAGCGGTGTCCTTCTTTTCAAAAGTGCACAAAACTGTGGTCGATTGCCCTTTTATGCACGCTTAAAAAAAGGGACACTGCCGGATCACAGGTCCTATGGTATCCACAGAGTTTCCATCTGCCTCGTTATAAGGGATCTTCCGACGGGGGTTCCATCTGAATTCTGGATTTCAGAAATGTACACGAAAACCCAATGCAAGCGCGCAGTTCAGAATGCAGGATAAATGTGCACCGAGCCTTACTGCAATCTTTGGGAGGCAAAATGAACAAATCAACAGAAGGTGAAGAATTGCTTTTATTTTTTTTTTTCACCATTCCTCATGTGGTATAAGTGATAAGGTGACTTTATTCTTTGCATTTACAGTGATTATAGGAATACCAGATTTTTATCGAGTTTTTATGTTAGGCTGCTGTCACTAAAAGACACTTTTTACTGCAAAAACTAGTTTTTGCATCCCCATATTTAGACAGCTATAATTTTTCCATATTTTGTCTGACAGAGTCATGTCATGGCTTCTTTTTTGCAGGATGAGTTGACGCTGTTATTGGTACCATTTTCGGGGGCATGACCTTTTTGATCGCTTTCTATTCCGATTTTTGGGAGGCAGAATGAATAAAAACCAGCAATTCAGAAATTGTTTTTTTTATGCTGTTCCTCGTGCCCTGTGTGTTGGGCTCTCCATGCATGTGCTGTGCCATTCTCACCCCTTGACTGGCCCCATGTTTAAAACACAGCCCACCACCGCTAAAAAGGGGCCCGTGATCTGCTGTAAGGAGGGAGGGGAAGACTGTCTTCAGAAGGACCAGGGTCATGTGGACTCCTACATGAAAAAAGGACTGTTCGGTCTGAAAAGTGGCCCACTTTAAAGACTGAGGCCGCCCATGTTAAAGGGGCAACTGGCCATTAAGGAACTGAATGTTATTTATGGACTGTTACTTTATGTTTTACCCAGATTTATCATGGCTGTGGAAGGCCATGTTTAAGGAGGGGGGAGTGTTAGGGGGTGGCAGGTCCCCTCAGTTTCTCCCTCCTCTACTTTCATGTGACCCTCTGTGCACCTTATATAAATGTGTTTTGATTGTGTGTGTTAAATCTGATATGCAGTGAATAATGTTATGCGTTTGCAATGTGTGTACCGCCATATGTTGCACTTGTTTACTGTGTATTGTGATGTTCCCCTTTAAATCATCTATGTGTATTTGCTGCTGCCTGTTTTTCTTGGCCTGCCACTTCTGACCTTAACAAGAACTGCCCCCGTGTTCTTCCATTTCCTTACTATGTTCCTCACAGTGGAAACTGACAGGTTAAATCTCTGAGACAGCTTTTTGTATCCTTCCCCTGAACAACTATGTTGAATAATCTTTGTTTTCAGATCATTTGACAGTTGTTTTGAGGAGCCATGATGCCACTCTTCAGAGGAGATTCAAACAGGAGAACAACTTGCAAGTGGCCACTTCAAGTAGCTTTTCTCATGATTGCATACACCTGGCTATGAAGTTCAAAGCTCAATGAGGTTACAGAACCAAAAAAAGTGCTTTAGTAAGTCAGTAAAAAGAAGGTAGGAGTATTTAAAACAAGAAAATGATAAGGGTGGCCATACCTATGCACCTGTCAAATTTTGTTTGAATGCAGATTGCACATGTTCTGCTAGTACAATAACCCTCATTTCAAGGCAGAAACATTACTGTGTCCAATAGTTATTAGATATATCAGACTGAAATAGCTGTTGCAAAAACACCAATTTTTATAAAACATTAAGCTTAAGATTAATAGGGGTGCCCAAACTGTTTCATATAACTGTATATGCAATTCGCCTGAATACTTTTCATTGTAAAAACTGAACATTTATTTCGAAATGTTGCGTTGGTGTCTCAACAGCAGTGATTATTTCTACTACATATGTGGAGAATATACAATGAAAGCACAAAAGAAGGAAATGACTCCACTTGTTAAGAAAGCATATGAACTTTACTTTGAATGTTCAATTGGAGATCAGGACAAACAGTGGGCATCTGATATATGCTGTGCATCTTGTTCTAGAAGCCTTAGAGATAAATGGATCACGACCTTCAATGCCGTTCGCTGTCCCAATGATATGGAGAGAGCAGGGAGATCACGTAACAGATTGCTACTTCTGCCTTACTAATGTAACAGGATATTCAGTAAAGAACAAGAAATCAATAGAATATCCTAATCTTCCTTCAGCCATAAGACCAGTGCCACACGATGAAAGTCTTTGTGTTCCAAATCCGCCCAAAGTATGGACAACGGAGGACGACGAAGATGAACTAACAATGTCAGTGGAAAACGAAACTGCTGCAGATCCAGACTTTGAGCCTTCTACATCTAATTCACATCTGTTCAGTCAAGCTGATCTGAGTGACATGGTCAGAGATTTGAAATTGTGAAAGAGGCAGGCAGAATTATTGGGATCAAGGCTACAAGAACGGAATCTCTTATTACCAGGAACAAGAGTTTCTGTTTTTCTCAGTCGTCAAGAAGACCTTAATCAGTTTTTCAACCATGTCGACAGTTTAACCTTTTGCAATGATGTCTTAGGGTTGTTTGGTGCTCTTGGATGCGAACATGACCCTAAGGAATGGCGACTGTTCATTTACTCATCAGTTTTAAGTCTGAAGGCTGTTTTACTATACAACGGAAATATCTATCCTTCTATAAATATTGGACATGCCATATACATGAAAGAAATGTATGAGAATATGGAGTTACTGTTGACCCACATTAATTACAGAAATTATAACTGGAACATATGTGGTGATCTAAAAGTTGTTGCACTTCTTCTTAGACTGCAGCTTGGATATACCAAGTATTGTTGTTTTATTTGTGAGTGGGACAGTCGTGCACCAAAAATGCACTATTTCTGAAAGAACTGGCCACTCCGCGAAAACTTTGTTGCTGGACAGAAGAATATTTAACATAATCCTCTCGTTTATCCAGCAAAGATATTTCTCCCTCCTTTGCATATTAAACATGGGCTTACGAAGAATTTTGTCAAAGCAATGAACAAACAATCGGAAGCCTTTTCTTGCTTGCGACAGAAATTTCCAAGAATAAGTGATGTAAAGATTAAAGAATAATAATAATAATCTTTATTTATATAGCGCCATCATATTCCGCAGCGCTTTACAGTTTAACAGTTTCAAAACACAAGTCATAAGTAACAACGTTAACAATACAATAATTAAAGCAAAATAAGATGACCCTGCTCGTGAGAGCTTACAATCTACAATGAGGTGGGGGGAGATACAAAGTACAGGTGTGTATACAATGATGGTCCAGCCATCTTGAGGGAGTGAGGGATGGATGGAGATAGTGAATGGGCTACACACGCACACTTACACATAGAATGACTTTGATAAGTGAATGTGATAGGCCGCTCTGAACAAATGTGTTTTGAGGGAGCGCCTGAAACCATGCAAATTGTGGATAGTCCTATTTTCTTGGGGAAGAGCATTCCAGAGGATTGGCGCAGCACGGGAGAAGTCTTGGAGTCGGGAGTGGGAGGTACGGATTAGTGCAGAGGTTAGTCGAAAGTCGTTTGCAGAGCGCAGCAGTCAGTTAGGCCAATAGATAGAAATGAGGGAGGAGATGTAGGGGGGTGCTGCACTGTGGAGAGCTTTGTTGGTGAGAACAAGTACTTTGAATTGGATCCTATAATGAATGGGCAGCCAGTGTAAGGACTGGCGAAGAGCGGACGTGTCAAAGTACCGATTAGCCAGATGGATGACCCTGGCTGCTGCATTAAGGATGGACTGGAGAGGGGATAGTCGAGTAATGGGGAGGCCAAGTAATAGAGCGTTGCAGTAGTCCAGGCGGGAGTGGATCAATGCTACAGTGAGGGTTTTTGTTGTTTCCATGGTGAGAAAAGGGCAGATTCTAGAGATGTTCTTTAGGTGTAGGCGGCAAGAGCGGGCAAGAGATTGTATATGGGAGGTGAAGGTGAGATTGGTGTCAAACATAACACCCAGACAGTGAGCCTGCTGCCGGGGTGTTATTATGGTGCCGCCCATGGAGAGGGAAATGTCAGATTTAGGGAGGTTAGTAGACGGCGGGAGCAGAAGAAGTTCAGTTTTGGAGAGGTTGAGTTTCAGATAGAGAGCGGACATGATGTTGGAGACTGCGGACAGACAGTCACTGGCGTTCTGTAGTACAGCGGTGGTAAGGTCGGGAGATGACGTGTATAGTTGTGTGTCATCAGCATAAAGATGGTACTGAAAGCCAAATCTGCTGATGGTCTGTCCAATTGGGGCCATGTAGAGAGAGAAGAGAAGGGGGCCAAGGACTGAGCCCTGGGGTACACCGACAGTGAGAGGAAGAGGAGATGACGTGGAGCCAGAGAACGAAACACTGATGGAGCGGTCAGAAAGATAGGAGGAGAACCAGGAGAGAACAGTGTCCTTAATACCTAGTGACTGGAGCCTAGACAGTAGGAGACGGTGGTCAACTGTGTCGAAAGCTGCAGAAAGGTCGAGAAGAATGAGCAGAGAGTGGTCACCGTTACGTTTTGCTGTAAGAAGGTCATTGGTCACTTTGATGAGTGCAGTTTCAGTCGAATGTAGGGGGCGGAAGCCGGACTGTGAAGGGTCTAGGAGGGAGGGAGTGGAGAGGTAACGGGTAAGGTGGGAGTAGACTAGGTGCTCCAAAAGTTTAGAGATGAAGGGGAGATTGGAGACCGGTCTGTAGTTGTTTTTGCAGGAAGGGTCGAAAGCGGGTTTCTATAGTAATGGAGTAACGATGGAGTGTTTAAAGGAGGATGGGAAAATGCCAGAGGAGAGTGAGAGATTAAAGATTGTAGTTAGGTGAGTTGTGACAACTGGAGAGAGAGACTGGAGGAGATGTGAGGGAATGGGGTCGGTAGTGCATGTAGTCGGACGAGAGGAAGAGAGGAGTCTGGAGACTTCTTCTTCTGTGATGGGATAAAATGTGGAAATTGAGCCAGGGGAAATGCAGGGAGGGATGGGAGTCACAGCACTTGGTGGTTGAGAGCAGATTTCCTGACGGATAGTATCTATTTTTTCTATAAAGTGGGAGGCCAGGTCGTCAGCACAAATGTCTGTGATAGGGGCTTATGCTTTTGGCCTGAGGAGGGAGTGAAAAGTGTCAAAAAGTATCTTGGGGTTGTTGGCTAGTGAGGAGATCAGGGTGGTGAAGTAGGTCTGTTTGGCGAGGTGAAGGGCAGCATTATAAGTTCTTAACATGAATTTAAAGTGGATGAAGTCTTCTGGTGTGCGGGTTTTTCTCCAAAGGCGTTCAGCACTCCTAGAGCATCGCTGAAGAAGTTGAGTTTGCAATGTGAGCCAGGGCTGTTTTACTGTGTGTTTGGAAGTTCTGAGGGTGAGTGGTGCTACTTGGTCAAGGGTGGTTCTAAGAGTGTCATTGTAGTGATAAACAGCCAGATTAGGACAAGAAAAAGAGGAGATTGGGGACAGCGATGAGTGTAGGGAGTCTGAAAGTGTCTGAGGGTTAATGGCTTGTAGATTTCTGAATGTGTGGTAGGTAGGAGTGCGCTGGGGTGGTCGAGGATTTGTGAGGGTGAAGGAGAGAATGTTGTGGTCAGAGAGTGGAAGCGGTGAGTTATTTAAGTGGGAGATTGAACAGAGGCGGACAAAGACCAGGTGAAGGGTGTTACCATCCTTGTGTGTCTCAGAGGTTGAAAGCTATGAGAGGCCTAGAGAAGTGGTTAGTGATAGAAGCTGAGATGCAGATGTGGAAGTAGGGCTGTTAATGGGGATGTTGAAGTCTACAAGGATAAGGGTTGGTAGTTCTGAGGACATGAAGTGCGGCAGCCAGGCTGAGAAGTGGTCAAGGAACTGGGTGGGCGAGCCTGGGGGCCGATATATGACCGCTACTCTGAGGGAGAGGGGACGAAAGAGCCTGATGGTGTGGACCTCAAAAGAAGGGAATGAGAGTGATGGAATTGGGGGGATGACCTGGAAAGTGCATTGTGGGGACAGGAGTATGCCAACTCCACCACCATGTCTGTTTGGGGGTCTCGGGGAAAGGGAGAACTGTAAGCCACCATAGGAAATGGCAGCAGGGGAGACCGTGTCAGAATCCTGAATCCAGGTTTCAATGAGGGCCAACAGATGAAGAGAGTTGTTCAGAAAGTAGTTGTGCAGGAAGGATAGCTTGTTGCATGCAGACCGTGGATTCCAGAGGGCACAATTGAAAGAAGGAGATGAGGGAGTGCAAGTAATATTAATAAGATTATTATGGTTTCGATATGAGGTATGGTAGGGATTGAGGTTTTTTATTGGCCCACAGATCAGAGATATAATGAATGACAGTAGCTTTGATGGTCTTTTGCAAGGTGCTGAACAAGTGGCATGGAGAGCCTTTAAAGACGTGACCTTCAACTTCCTTGGCAACAGCAGGGCACCGAACTTTGAACAACTCGTGGACAACATGCTCACAGCATATCATTTGACGAAATGCAATTTGTCACTAAAAATGCAATTTCTACATTCTCACTTGGACTTTTTTCCAGCCAATCTTGGTGCCGTTAGCGATGAACACGGTGAAAGATTTCACCAAGAGAAGACATTGTGCTGATGGAGAAAAGGTACCAGGGAAAGTGGAGTACGTCAATGCTGGCTGACTATTGCTGGAATCTTATTCGAAAAGCATCTGACACAGATTATAAACGAAATTTATCTGTAAAACACTTTTCAACAATTGCTTTTGCTACTGACATCAATGCACATGTATGTAGTGTCTCGGACATCATAATGTAGATTATAAACTGTTGTTTCTTAAAAACCTTACGTGATAGAAACTTTTGGAGCACATATTCATGTTCAGCATATCAAAATCTATTAGATACAATAAAATTTTCTCAGGGGACAAGAAATTCCATGAAATTTGTTGCGCAGTATTATAGCTCTCAAAATGTGGTGATGCAAGAACTATTTTTTGCAATAAAAAGCACCTTTCAGCATGTGACAGCTGCCAAACATAAAAACCAGCTATATAGAGTAAATCAAATCCCCTTTATCAACCCCCTTAGTTAGGGAAAAATAATAAAATAAAAAAAATGTTTTTATTTCCATTTTCCCGTTAGGGTTAGGGTTGGGGCTAAAGTTAGGGTTAGGGTTGGGCTAAAGTTATGGTTAGGGTTGGGTTAAAGTTAGGGTTAGTGTTAAGGTTGGAGGTAGAGTTGGGATTAGGGTTAGGGTTGGGATTAGGGCTAGGGATTGGGGTTAGGGGTGTGTTAGGGTTAGGTTTGTGGTTAGCGTTATGGTTAGGGCTGGGATTATGGTTAGGGGTATGATAGGGTTATGGTTGGAGTTAGATTGGGGTGTTTCCACTGTTTAGACACATCAGGGGCTCTCCAAACACGACATGGCGTCTGATCTCAATTCCAGCCAATTCTGCGTTGAAAAGTCACATGGTGCTCCTTCCCTTCCGAGCCATGCTGTGCGCCAAACAGTGGTTTACCCCCATATATAGGGTATCACCGTACTCAAGACAAATTGCACAACAACTTTTGGGGTCCAATTTCTCCTGTTACCCTTGTGAAAATAAAAAATTGGGAGCAAAAAGATCATTTTTGTGAAAAAAATATGATTTTTTATTTTTATGGCTCTACATTATAAACTTCTGTGAAGCACTTGGGGGTTCAAAGTGCTCACCACACATCTATATAAGTTCCTTAGGGGTCTAGCTTACAAAATGGTGTTACTTGTGGGGTTTTCCACTGTTTAGGCACATCAGGGGTCTCTCCAAACGCAACATGGCGTCCGATCTCAATTCCAGCCAATTTTGCATTGAAAAGTCAAACGGCGCTCCTTCACTTCCGAGCTCTGCCATGCGCACAAGCAGTGGTTCACCCCCACATATGGGGTATCAGGGTACTCAGGACAAATTGTGCAACAACTTTTGGGGTCCAATTTCTCCTTTTACCCTTGGTAAAATAAAGCAAATTGTATCTGACTTAACTTTTTGTGAAAAAAAGTTAAATGTTCATTTTTTTTTAAACATTCCAAAAATTCCTGTGAAGCACCTGAAGGGTAAATAAACTTCTTGAATGTGATTTTGAGCACCTTGAGGGGTGCAGTTTTTAGAATGGTGTCACTTTTGGGCATTTTCTGTCATATAGATCCCTCACAGTGACTTCAAATGTGATGTGGTCCCTAAAAAAAATGGTGTTGTAAAAATGAGAACTCGCTGGTCAAATTTTAACCCTTATAATTTCCTAACAAAAAAAAAAATTTGGTTTCAAAATTGTGCTGATGTAAAGTAGTCATGCGAGAAATGTTACTTATTAAGTATTGTGTGACATATCTCTGTGATTTAAGGGCATGAAAATTCAAAGTTGGAAAATTGCGCAATTTTCAAAATTTTCCCCAAATTTGATCACCAGGATCCATGGAAGCGTTCCAGAGTTATTACCTCATAAAGTGACAGTGGTCAAAATTGTAAAAATTGGCCTGGTCATGAACGTGCAAACCACCATTGGGGGTTTAGGGGTTAAAGAAGCTCTTCCATGAAGTTTTCTTTTCCCCTCTAAATCTATATGTATGTAGTGTAATGTGTGTGTGTGCGAGTATACTCACCTACCATCACCGTCTCCGATATGCAGCTCCATTCTGCTCCTCTTCTGAGTGATGTTTCTGCTCTTCAGACTCTCCAGGTCACACACACCGCAGAGTGACCAAGAAGTGGCTTTTACAATGTATTTCTATTGAGTGTTGAATGAGACTCCATAGGTTTACAATGTAAAAGAGACTTCAGGCTCAAGTAATGGCCGGAGCAGAGCCTCCCTCCCTCAAGAAAGAGGCGTGGGTGGAGGCCGGCATGACGGGGGTTTGCAGGGGTTTACAATGAGGGAGGAACATTTAAATGAGAGGGGGTGGTGGGGGGGTTTATAAGGCAGAGATGGGGCGGTTCCAGGGTCAGTTCCTGTCTTGCCCCATCAGTAGTACAGCTTACCATGTCTGTGAATGCGGCGCTGGAGCGCCTCAGGTCCGCGGCCTTGTCGCAGCCGCCAGGATGGCTGGAGGCGCAGGTGGCGATTCTTGTTCAGGGAGCGTCGGGTCCGTCGTCTGGGACAGCGCAGCGGGAGAGGCGTCCAAGAAGGGTGAGGCCTCCAGAGCGACTTTCGCCGGACCAGGCTCCTCGGGCCTTGCGTCGGCGCAGGAGCCCCTCACGGGCCCCTCCAGGCCGGGCGCCGCGCGGAGCTCGTGCTAGCAGGCCTCGGCCTGGGAAGAATCCGCCCAGCCGGCGAGGCCCTGCGGCGGTAACCTCTCCTCCGGCGCGTTCAAGTCAGGGGGTGGAGCCGTTACGCGCCGGGCGTCATGTGAGAACTGCGTCCTCGGGAGGTCGCAGTGGCGAGGGACCTGCTGTGCGGCCTGCTTCAGATAGCATAACGGGTGCGTCGGCGTTGGAGCCTTTACGCGCCGGGCGTCATGGGAGAACTGCGTCCTCGGGAGGTCGCAGTGGCGAGGGACTTGCCGTGCGGCCTGCTTCAGATAGCATCGCGGGTGCGTCGGCGTTGGAGCCTTTACGCGCCGGGCGTCGTGGGAGAGCTGCGTCCTCGGGAGGTCGCAGTGGCGAGCGACTTGCTGTGCGGCCTGCCTCAGGCAGCATCGGAGAGGCGTCATCGTTGGAGCCGCTAAGCGCTGGGCGTCCTTTGAGAGCTGCGTCCGCGGGGGGTCGCATTTGCGATCGGCTTGCAGTGCGATCTGCCTCAGACGGCTACGCAGGTGCGTCGGCGGCTAATGGATTGGCCGGCTTATCAGATCAGCAATTGTCCCCCCTTGGTAGCGGCGGGGTTCCAGGTTCGTCGGGGGGCCGCAGCGGCAGTGTTTCTGCACGGCGGCCTGCCTCTGTTGACGGCTCCAGAGTTTCAGCGGCCGAGGCATCGGTCGGCATTACGGGACAGCAGATTTTACCCCCCATAGTCGGTGGGTTTCCAGATGGATCGGGGGGCCGTTGCTGTGGGTTGAACGTGGGGCGGCCTGCCTACGCTGCTGTTGCTAGGAATGAGGCTCAAGATGTTTTTGAATTATCGTCGGGTGCTACTGCGACCCAGTCGTCACCGCTATTTCAGGATCAGCGGGCTGGATCCCCAATGGGGTTTAGGCCTTTCTCTTCTGGAAGTCACGACGGGGTTTCTGGACGTCAGGAGCAAGTCAGGGGAGTCGTGGTGTCAGATCGAGGCAGTGGGGATACATCTTTGGAGCCAGGTTATCCGGCTGGAGGGCTCACAGCACCCTCGCAGCCCGGTGAGTATAATTCTATGTCAAGTGTCAGTCATTCATTTGTGTCTTCTTCACCGTTTGGGGTAGTTCGGTCGGGGGTTGGTAATAGTGTTGGGGGGGCTGCCGAGGTAGCCGGGGTTACGGACATGCTGGTCGATGTGCGCAATTTGCTGTCACGGTTAGAGAAGGGCTTTGGTTCTCCGTCTCCGTTGACGGCGTGGGTTGGGTCGCAGGTTGGGGGGCAGATGGTTGCGAGCGGGTCGGAACGGGAAGGGCATAGTGCCGAACCTGTGTCTGTGTTGGTGCAGACAGAGAAGGAAAAGAATGTCGGGTGCGCTTAGATGATAGGGCTCACGGGGAGGTGTATGTTTGTTTTGAGGGCCCTTTGGGAGCGCATTTGAAGAAGGAGGTAAAGGAGCGTATTTGGAAGGATGAGTATGTTGAGATATTCTCTTTGTTGCCTTTGGAGAAGTTTAATTTGGACAAAAGCAAGAAAGAGGATAGTAAGAAGGAGGAGGAGGAGAAACGGAGGTGGCGCTTAATTCCTCAGACGTTTGTGAACTGGCAACAAGCGTTTGCCATTTTGGCAAGTGTTATCGGGGAAAAAGCTCCGGATAACTATTCGGCTTTGTTTTGTTATTTTGATGCTATAGGGGAGGCATATAGGGTGTATGGGGGCAGGCTTGGCTGCGGTATGATGAGCAGTTCAGGCAAAGGAAGGCTGTGCGTCCGGCAATTCGTTGGGATCAGAAGGACATTGGTCTGTGGATGAGAGTCATAGCACAGAATAAGTTTGGGCATTCCTTTCTCGGGGGAACTGGGGGTGCCGGCCAGAGTGGCAATACCGCTGGGGCAGCGGGAGGAAGTGGTCAAGGGCAAGCAAGTGGAAACAAGTTTGGGGTATGCTGACAGTTTAATGACGGCCAGTGTAAGTTTGGGACGGGGTGTAAATTTAAACATGTCTGCTCCAACTGCAACGGCGCCTCTCATGGAGCGTCTAAGTGTTTTAAAAAAGGGAAGCAAAAATCTGGGGGTGGTAATTCCCAAGGGAGAGACTCCGGTGAGTCTGGAAAGGATGGTCACTTATCTAAATAGATATGGCGACAGGGAGAAGGCGGCGTTGTTGTATAATGGTTTTAAGGACGGTTTTGTCATCCCAATCCCCCGTTTGTTATCCCGCAGTTACTTAGGAATTTGCGTTCGGCCTTATTGCATAAGGAGGTGGTGGGGGAAAAATTGGCAAAAGAAGTTTCGTTGGGTCGGATGGCGGGCCCTTTCTCGTCGCCACCTTTTTCGGATTTAGTGGTTTCCCCGTTGGGCGTTGTTCCAAAGAAGGAGCCGAACAAGTTTCGGCTTATTCAGCATCTTTCTTACCCGCGGGAGAGGTCGGTGAACGATGGCATCGATCCTGAAATTTGTTCGGTCGTTTATTCCTCTTTTGACGAGGCTGCGCGGTGGGTGAGGAAGTGCGGTCGAGGGGCCCTTATGGCTAAGACCGACATTGAATCTGCTTTTCGACTTTTGCCGGTTCATCCTGATAGTTTGAAGCTGTTGGGTTGTTTTTGGGAAGGGGGGTTCTTTGTTGACAGGTGCTTGCCTATGGGGTGTTCTTTATCATGCGCTTATTTTGAGGCTTTTAGTTCCTTTCTAGAATGGGTGGTGCGAGAGGTGTCCGGTTGTGAATCAGTTATTCATTACTTGGATGATTTCCTGTGTGTGGGCCCGGCAAACTCTTCGCGCTGTCATGGGATTTTGAGAGCTGTTGAGTGGGTGGCGGAGCGTTTTGGGGTTCCTTTGGTGCCAGGTAAGACTGAGGGTCCATCTACTTGTTTGCGTTTTCTGGGGATAGTCATCGACACGGTGGCATGGGAGTTCAGATTGCCCGAGGAAAAGTTGTTGGCTTTGCGGGCTGATGTGGGTAGAGCGCGCCGTTTGAAGAAGTTGTCGTTACGGGATTTGCAGTCGTTGCTAGGGAAGCTGAATTTCGCATGTCGAGTGATGCCGATCGGGCGAGTTTTTTCACGTAGGCTGGCTAGCGCTACGGCAGGGATTAAAGCCCCCCATCACTTCATACGGTTGTCGGGGGAGCTTAAGGTGGATTTGGCTGTTTGGGATTCCTTCCTGGAAGGGTATAACGGGCGCTCATTGGTCATGGCCGAGGTTGTTGGGAATGATGTGTTGGAGTTGTTTACCGATGCGGCCGGTGGTGTTGGTTTTGGAGCCTATTTCAGGGGACAGTGGTGTGCGTCTCGCTGGCCTGCGGAGTGGGTGTCAGAGGGCATGGTACGCAACATAACATTGTTGGAAATTTTTCCGATTCTTGTGGCAGTGCATTTATGGGGCAGGAGTTTCGGGATCGCAGGGTGCGGTTCAATTGTGATAACATGGGAGTCGTTTGCGCGATTAATGGGCTGACCGCGTCCTCTCCTCCCGTCGTGCGAGTTTTGCAACGTTTGGTTTTGTTATGTTTGGCATTGAACGTGCACGTGACGGCGACGCATGTGCCGGGTGTGAAGAATGATATAGCTGATTCTCTTTCTCGTTTACAGTGGGATCGTTTTCGCTCATTGGCCCCGGAAGCGGAGTGCGAAGGTCTAGCCTGCCCGGAGGAGTTGTGGAAGGTGGTTTACGGTCTGCAGAGTCACTGATTAAGGCGTCGTTGGCTCCTAAAACTTGGGCGGCTTATCAGGCAGTGTGGTGTAGTTGGGAAGAG
Organism: Oophaga sylvatica; assembly: GCA_033576555.1. Lineage (NCBI taxonomy): Eukaryota > Metazoa > Chordata > Amphibia > Anura > Dendrobatidae > Oophaga > Oophaga sylvatica. The sequence continues at coordinate 275,624,319 of JARQOD010000002.1, read as the reverse complement.
TTTTTAACGACAATTCCAGTCGTGGGGGGTGGGGTGGATCAACAAAGGGCCTTGTTGGCTTGGTTGGGGCAGGGAGCGAGGGAAGGATGGTCTTGTGCTAAAGTATCGTGGGTTTTGGCAGCACTATCTTTTGGTTTTCGTTTGCGGGGGATTAGGGATTTTTCAAAGACCTTTTTGGTGCAGCAGGCGGCGAAAGGTTTTCGTCGAACTAAGGGGCTGGGTGATACGAGGCGCCAGTATCCTTTGCTCTGTTAGAGCGGTTGGGTTTTATTTTGGATACAACGTGTTCTTCTCGTTTTGAAGTTTTGTTATTCCGTTTGGCTTTTTCGTTGGCATTTTTTGGGGCCCTGCGGGTGGGTGAGCTGGTTTCGGGTAATAGACAGGCGGTAGGCGGTTTGTTGGCCAAGGATGTGCTATTGACGGTGGGTGGAGTAGAGTTTTGGCTGCGTAAATCTAAGACGGATCAAGAGGGGAAGGGCCGTCGGGTTGTGTTGGGCAGTGTACCGGGGTATTTGATGTGTCCGGTGTTATGCTTGCAGCGCTTTTGGGAGTTGGGCCCCGGATTGGGGGGCTCATTGTTGTGCCA
>JARQOD010000002.1:275495542-275623633 GCA_033576555.1 Oophaga sylvatica | reverse complement strand
AAGCTGTTAGGCCGGCACACTCGGGTCCGAGAGCGGGCGGCCGTGTCGGGTGTTGATGCGAGAAAGTCGTGCGACTTACTCGCATCACACTCGCAAGTGTGACGCCGGCCTCAGCGCTGAAATCTGTGCACACTGACCTCAGAGACTCCTGACATGCACTGCGCATGACAGGAAGTCTCTGAGCTCTGGTAAGCCGAATGTCGTCATGACGACATCAGGTTACCATGGGAGCTGACAGCCCCTCTGCCTGCTCCGGAACGCTGCGATCATGTCTGATCGCAGTCTTCCAGGGGTTAAAGTACCGGAGTGGTCTTTGACCGCACCTGGCACTTAGTGCCATGTGTCAGCTGAGAGAATCAGCTGACACCTGGCCACGATCGTATATGACGTACTATCCCTTCCATGGACATAGGGGCCCAGGTCACATAGACGGAATAGTACGTCAAATGTCAGAAAGGGGTTAAGCGGAGAATGTCATCAATTTCCAGGATGCTGATTAAGTGATTAAAATTACTTGTTGTTTGCTCTTCTATTTGGCATCCTTTGGCTCGTATGTTGGATGTTGGACCATAAATTCTCAGTTAGTTTTTCATTTAGCGATTAGACTAGGTTTGATTTTTTTCTAGCTCGTTTTACAACATGAAACCTGAATTCTGATCGATCTTACTATAATTTCCTTAGACAGTTATCATTTTGATACTGTAAGTATTGTACTGCAAATATGCATTCCAAAATAAGATCTACTATTTTGCAGATGTAAAATGGCTAAACAGGATGGAATAAAGCAATTGTTTATTTTTTTGTGGCAGCTTTTATGGCAGTCTTCTTGAGCTAACCACAGGAGTGGATGAAAAAGAGGTTAGGCAAATTAGTCTTTTCTCTATACTTTTCTATCTTTTTGCATACATCCCTGTCTAGATTAAATCTAGGGCTGATGCTAAAGTTTGGGCACCTTTCATGTTTCGTAGCTAGTAGCATCCCCTTTTTGTAGAAAGATAAGAGTCTTTGAATTCTTACAATAACAGTAATTTTGACCGGGGGTGCCCAATCTTTGACCATGCCACTGTATATACTATACATAAATATATATGAAATTCTTAGCTCAGGTACTCACCACTGTAACAGCGTCGTTCAGCAAGGATTCCCCAAATACTAAAATGTATAATTGTTCATTGACATGAATATTTTCAAACACCGCTAGAACGGCCACTGGGTCTACAGCTGAAATAAGGCTGCCAAACAATAGGCATTGTAACAAAGAAATGTTTAATAGCCCGAAAGCTTCAATCTGACAAATCCCAAATAAGGATAAACCAATCCCAAAGGCATTCCAAAGAGTACCCACCACGGCATACAAAAATATTGTGCCCACATTGTCAAAGAAGGGGCGGGTGGGGGAAATAGCCGGCGTCTAGCACAATTGGAGGTAGGAGATACAGGAAAAAGACATCCGTTTTCATGGCAGGAGGAGACTTTTCATTGACAGCAAATATAATCCCACCAAGAAGAAGTCCAACCAAGATAAGTAGGCAGCTCTCTGGTACTATGGTATGCAGCCGGTGGTAGAGATGGAAACCTGTGTAAAAAGGTAAATAAAAGGATGTAATGAAATGTAGTGGTGTTAAAGTAGAAGTAATGTCAAACACCATGAGCTTTGATTATTTTGTATCCTTCCATTGGAGAGAGGGTGTCACAATGTGCTTTCTCCATTGAAGGAATGCAGCCTTTGTAAATGGCCCTTGTGTTCTATTAACAACCCTATTGGCTCACACCAATGACTATTATTTTGGTCGTAGAGCGATCCGACAAAACATTGGATCACACTCACACCAACATTATTCTATGGGCCCGTACACAGAGTCTGTCTGAAGAAAAAAAATCACAGCATGTATGATTTGCATCCATAAATAAGATTGCTCTCCGCCATGCAAGTCAATGAGTCCGTGGAAAAAAAATCAGACGCACTCTGATGACATACTAGTGCAGTCTGATTTTCCTGGACTGACAGGATGGAGAAGATGGAGATTTTTTCTCCTATTTGGGAAAAATCGGAACATACCATGATCGTCTGATCAGAGTCCTATCAGAGTGTGATTATTATAAGCTGATCGATTTTCTCAGCTGAGAGAAAATACGCTTGTGTGACCCTAGCCTATTACTGAAATTCAGACCAGATGATTTTAAGGTGGCAGATGCACATTAATGAATTGTGTCACTTAAGGAAGCAACTAGATTGCAATCAACTGCAATTTTCGTGTCACAAAGCAGTATCACACCACACTACTATTCCTTCATATGGTGATAAAACTGCATGAGAAGCACTGCATCCTATTACTGTAATTTCTCCTTGTAGGATACGGTATTTGGCATCACCCTTAACGTAGAGGGAATATAATGAAACTCTCTATGGCCACGTTCTCACGGTCAGTTTTGGTGAGTTTTTTACCTCAGTATATTGTAAGCCAAAACCAGGAGAAGAACAATCAGAGGAAAAGTATAATAGAAACACGTCACCACTTCTGTATTTATCACTCACTCCTGGTTTTGGCTTACAGATACTGAGGTAAAAAAACTGACCAAATAATCAACATGTACACGCAGCCTTATAAAACACACCTTTAGCATCAACATGATGGCAGGAACTTCCAGTAAACTTTTAATAGAGATCTCTTTTATATATTTTATGCCCAAGGTGCGACTCACAATGCCTTTTCATTTGCGAGGATAGGAATCTGTGTATTATGCTTTAAGGCAGGAAGTTACAATATGGGCCAGGCTTATGTATGGCTTCCTTGAGGATACACATAATGGTTTAGCTAGGTTCTATAGAAGAGGTCTTTACAACTGAATAAATGTGCCAGAGCAGAAAGATGAATTTCTATATCCAAACATGATAGATGCTTGGACAGATCCTAGCTAAAAAATGTGGTGTAAAGTTTCACCTTTACAACTGAAAAGCTTTCAGATCCAATTCAAACAATATGTTCCCAGTGCGTTTAGTTTAACTATGGTAAAATTGCCACGTTTTTACCATATTTTTGAAAAATCATGAAAAAAAAAAATGAATTGGTTATGCAATGTTTGAACAGAGCTTTAAACTAAGTTTAAGATGAAAATACATCTAGTGACATTTCCTAATAGCTTCTTCAAGCGATTGTCCTGTAATAAAGCCTATAGCTAAATATCCTCTGGGGCATATGAATGTCATGGAGGAGTGTACCTAACTTTTAAACCCTATCTACTACCTAGAACAGACAGCATCTGAAAACAGCTGCTGTCACCCTGGATGCACTATGCTACATGGTCGCCACTGAATTTATTGAATGCCATGAAGTAATATACCAAAGGGGATACCTGCGGGCTTGGACTGGCCCACAGGAGAATCCTCCGGTGGGCCTCTCTGTGAGTACTTGGCACAATATACTTGAATCACTATGTACAGTCAGAGGCAGCATCTTATTCATTTAACAGTTTATTGTTCTAAAAAATTGTGATTGAGGATAATGTTACATTTGCATGTAGTTGAAAAGGAAAATTGGGACCCTGGAGTTGGATACAGGTGGGCGCTTGGCACCCCAGTCCGACATTGGATACCTATAAGTGCTGACAACCTTCCCTGGTAATGACAGCTGAGTAAGGCGGTGACGACCACCTGGTTGCTGCTAAAAGAGATGGGAAAGTTCTAAAGGAACAATCCTTTTAAAAAAAAAGTTATAATTTTCTTTCGATATAACCGGGTTCTTCTAACGTCATCTCACCAACCATGCTGATCTGGATGAAAGAACAAGAGCCTCCTAAGTCACATTTTATGTACAATTTAAAATGCAATATAATTTGTGCAACCTTTGTATGGGAACTAGACAATAATATGAAATGAATGTTAACCTTTAACCCTACATAGATTATTATTAACCTCTAACCTCACTTAGCTATGTCCACCATACATAGGACACACTTAACATCACTCAATGGAAAACTGAAGGGGTGCTAAAGCATGACCGGGAAGAAATGTTCTGTCTTTACTGTAACATGACATTCCAAAGTAACAGAGTAATCTGAAAACCAGTCCATGATATTATACAACAAGGTCAATTCTTCTTTGGTTAGATAATCCATAAGCATAAGCATTTAGTAAGAGGTCAGCATATTATTTTCTTATCTACTTTATCCCTTTCCTAAAATCGAACATATTTGGCAACCATGCTTAATGTAAACGTAACCCTAACAATGTCCATTAAAGATGCATCTGGGGAATAGGAGTGTCCCACACTCTTGTGAGTGCAGTACGTCTTTAGTGGGAGTAGACGATTCTTAAAGTGATGCTCCAACCCAAAACCTAAATGTGATATGCAATGTGATATAAATGTGATATAAAATGTGATAGATTTCCCATGTTTAGTCAGTATACTGGTACCCTCCATCCTGCTGTTGTAGCCTTCCTTTGTCAACTCAGTGACCCCTTCTCCTCTTCTTCAAAATGGCTGCAACAGAGTCAAGAGGAGCACTGTGTAAAGTCTAAACTATGTCATCTCTGCCTTTTCATTGGTGTGGAATGGACCAAAACCAATAATAATGATGATTGTGATCCATATTGTTATGCAAAACAGACATGGAAGGGGGGGAGTAGCGGGGGGGGCAGCTGGCCGCCCCTAGAAGCAGGGGCACGCTGCGCACCTATCATGAGGCCTGGCCACCTGTTTTTCCTGCCGCCGGCCCTTTACATCTTCGGGCATGGCAGCTTTACAGGTGTGTGCAGTGCCCCGGGTGCCCTGTACATAGGGGGTTAAGAACGCCTGACGTTGAACATCAGGACGTTCTTTGTGGGCGGAGAGAGAGCGCTCTGCTCTCCCCGTCTCCCGCCCCTGGCTGCAGCGCGTCACTGAACGTATCAGGATTAGGTCTCAACTCAGACATCTGGAGGAGCGTACCCGCGCGCTCCTGAGGCAATCGCTACAGGACAGGTGCTGGGCTGGTGCTGGGCTGATGTATATACAGGGGCTTGGGCTGAAGTATACACGGGCTGGGGGCTGGCTGTGGCTGGGCTGATGTATATACAGGGGCTGGCTGTGGCTGGACTGATGTATATACAGGGCTGGCTTGGCTGTGGCTGGGATGATGTATATACAGGGACTGAGGGCTGGCTGGTCTGATGTATATACAGGTGCTGGCGGGTGGCTGGGCTGATGTATATACAGGGTCTGGGGGCTGTCTGTGGCTGGGCTGATGTATATACAAGGGCTGGGGGCTGGCTGTGGATGATGTATATACAAGGGCCGGGGGCTGGCTGGTCTGATGTATATACAGGGGCTGGGGGCTGGCTGATCTGATGTATATACAGGTGCTGGGGGCTTGGGCTCATGTATACACATGGAATGGGGGCTGGCTGTGGCTGGGCTGATGTATATACAGGGGCTGGGGGCTGGCTGGTGTGATGTATATACAGGTGCTGGGGGCTTGGGCTGATGTATACACAAGGGCTGGGAGCTGGCTGTGGCTGGGCTGATGTATATACAAGGGCTGGGGGCTGGCTGGTCTGATGTATATACAGGTGCTGGGGGCTTGGGCTGATGTATACACAGAGGCTGGGGCTTGCTGTGGCTGGGCTGATGTATATACAAGGGCTGGGGGCTGGCTGGTCTGATGTATATACAGGTGCTGGGGGCTTGGGCTGATGTATACACAGAGGCTGGGGCTTGCTGTGGCTGGGCTGATGTATATACAGGGGCTGGAGGCTGGCTTTGGCTGATATATACACAGGGGCTGGGTGTGGCTGGGCTGATGTGTATACAGGGGCTGGGGGCTGGCTTGGCTGATGTATATACAGGGGCTGTGGCTGGGCTGATGTATATACAGGGGCTGGGTGGTCTGATTTATATACAGGTGCTGGGGCTTGGGCTGATGTATACACAGGGACTGGGGGCTGGCTGTGGCTGGGCTGATGTATATACAGGGTGTGGGGGCTGGCTGATCTGATGTATATACAGGTGCTGGGGGCTTGGGCTGATGTATATACAGGGGCTGGGGCCTGGCTGTGGCTAGGCTGATGTATATACAGGTGGTGCTGGGCTCAGTGGGCTGGGGCTGGTGATGATATATACAGGTGGTGCTGGGTTCAGTGGGCTGGGGCTGGTGATGATGAATATACAGGTATGGGGCTCATTATACTGCATGGATCAATACATGGGAATCATTATTCTGTATGCAGCAATATATGGGGCATGTTATTGTGTGTGGAGCGCTATGTGGTGCCCATAATACTGTATGGAGCAATATATGGGGCTCATTCTGTATGTAGTAATATATGGGGCTCATTATACTGTATGGAGCACTATATGGTACCCAAAATACTGTGTGCAGCAATTTATGGGGCTCATTATACTGTATGGAGCAATATATGGGGCATGTTATTCTGTATGGAGCGCTATGCAGTGCCCACAATACTGTATGTAGGACTATATGGTGTCCACAATACTGTATGGAGCAATATATGGGGCTCATACTGTATGGAGCAATATATGGCGCTTATTATTCTGTATGGAGCACTATGTGGTGGCCAGAATACTGTATGGAGGACTATACTGTCTGATTTATGACCTATTGTAGAATGTACAATAGCTATCACTCATGTAATGTATGGGGGGACTGTATATGAGATGGCTTGCCCCCCCCCCAGTTTTGATCCTGTGTACGCCCATGTGACTTTACATGGGAAATGTATGTTCATACTTAGATTCATGAGTGGAGGGTCACATTTCAGGAAGTTAGTCACCTTTGAGTTGCCTATCTAAGTGCAGTTAGGACAAACTGTGGAAAGCTATCACTTTATCTATGATGTTCAAGGTGTAGTATGCACTCAGTTGTAGTTTGGAAGGAGAAAATAATGTTAAACTTAAACCATAGCTTCTCCATTAAAGTAATCTGAGCAGTCATCGCTGCACTTCCAATCGTGGTCACTATTCACTTTTTGAAATCCCACTCACCACAATCATACAGTAAGCAAGACCTCAGTCACCTGAATAATGGGCCTGATTGAAAGAACAGCAGCGCCTGCTCAGTGCTGCACTGCCTCATCACTGCATGACTGGAACAGAACTGGTGGAGCATGATTAATTACATTATTTTCTCCATTTACTGATGCCTGTAAACTACACCCTGGACATTTCTGAAAACGTAACCAGCTCTTCACTTACATTCTGAGGTGACAAGTTACCGCCATTGTTTAGGTTCACTTATGCCTAAAAGCACCTGTATCATCAAGTCGGGGCTGCATTTTATTTAGTAAAACAGTGTGCAGCCCCAGAAAAATTTTTTAAAAATCACCAATTAGCAAACACGTTTAGAAAGCTCCATAATGTCCCCACAAAGTGCCAAATATTTTAGGAAAAGTTGTCATAGGGTAATATGTCGTGTAATAAGAGTGCTGTATCGACCCAAATGTTATCAATGAAAACTACAGCTGGCCACGCAAAATACAAGTCCTCTCGCACCTCCATCAGCAAAAAAATATAAACGTTACATGTCTTGGGAAAAAGAGGTAACAAGCAATTTTTTATTACAAATTACTATTTTTTTCATTCATTAATTGAAATTAAAATTGCAAGTTTGCTTTCACCGTAATTGTTGCGAAAATTAAGACTTCATGCGGCTATGTTGGCTGAAAAATAAAAAGTTATGGCTCTTGGTAGAAAGGTAGGTAATAAATAAAACACAAAAATAAAAAAAAATTGCCTGATCCTTAACCCTTTCACCACTTTGCCTGTTTTCACCTCCCTGACCAGGCCACATTTTAGAATTCTGACCAGTGTCACGTTATGTGGCAATAACTCTGGAAAGCTTCAGTGGACCCAGTGATTCTGAGATATTTTTTCGTGACACATTGTATTTTATGTTAGTGATAAATTTGGAATGATATTGTTTTATTAGTGAAAATATTGAATTTGGTGAAAATTTTCTAAATTTTAATTTTTAAACCCTTAAATAAGAGAGCTATATCACACAAAATAGTTAATATATAAAATTTACCTCATGTCTACATCAGCATCATTTTTTAAACAACTTTTTTTGTTAGGACGTTAGAAGGGTTAAAAGTTGACCAGCGATCTCTCAATTTTCCAACTATAGTAAAGAAAATACCCAAAATGACACCATATTAAAAACTGCACCACTCAAAGTGTTCAAAACCACATTCAATAAGTGTATTAATCCTTTAGGTGCTTCACAGGGATTAAAGGAATGTGGAAGGAAAAAATGAACATTTTACTTTTCCGCTGAAAAATGTTGCTTTAGCCCCTCTGGAGTACGCCAATACTCTACATGTGGTGGAAAACTACTCTTTGGGCACATCGCAAGGCTCAGATGGGAAGAGGCACCGTTTCACTTTCTGAACGCAAAAATTGTCTGCAATCGAGAGCGGACACCGTATCACATTTTGGAGAGGCCCTGATTTGCCTGAACAGTGGAACCACCCACAAGTGACCCCATTTTGGAAACTAGACCCCTCAGGGAATTTCTCTAGCTGTGTGGTGAGTACCTTAAACCCCAGCTGCTTCACAGAAGTTTATAACGTAGAGCCGTGAAAATAAAAAAAAAATCACATTTTTTCCACAAAAATTATATTTTAGCCCTATATTTTTTATTTTAACAAGGGTAATAGGAGAAAATGGACCCCAAAAATTGTTGTGCAATTTCTCCTGAGTATGCCGATACTCCATATGCAGGAGAAAACCATTGTTTGGGCACACGACAGGGCTCGGAAAGGTAGGAGCACTGTTTGACATTTTGAATGCAAAATTGGCTGGAATCGAGAGCAGGCATCTAGGTGCTTCACAGAAAATGATAATGTTGAGTCGCGAAAATAAAAAAAGTCTAATTTTTTCAACAAAAATTTTTAGCCCCAAATTGTTTTTTGTTTTCACAAGGGTAACATGATAAAATGGACCCTGACATGTGTGGTGCAGTTTCTACTGAGTACGCTGATACCTCACACGTGGAGAAAAACTTCTGTTTGGGCGCACAGAGCTCGTAAGGGAAGTAGTGATGTGCAGACTTTAATAGAATGGTCTGCAGGTGTCATGTCACATTTGGACAGCACCTGATGAGCCTAAACAATGGAAACCCCCCCACAAGTGACACCATTTTGGAACTGATCCAGCGTTTCCTGATATGTACATTTTATAATGTAGTGGCAAATGCAAGTTGTGTAGAGTGCATCAGGTTAGCATACGTGAGTTGTGTAGTGTACGTCAGGTTGGCATACTGAGTTGTGTAAGTCAGAAAGGAATTTAGTAGTCCATAAATGTGTGGTACAGTTGAAAGCATTCTTTCAGATACAGGCCAGATTTGTTGGGAAAGGTGTCAAATTGATAAGTGGTGTCCTTATGTACACCCCCTTTTGTAACACACTCGGCATTTCTTTTGCGACTTTCCTTTCTCATAATTGTGGGGAAATGGTGAATCCATGTGCCTTGTTGCAAGACTGAGTGAGACCTGAATGCAATCACTGCAACTGCGGTCGCGGTGCTCCTTTAAAAATATGACTTATCTATACGTCCAAGGTCGGTAAGTACCTGCCGAACTGGACTTATAGGTACGTCAAAGGTCATAAAGGGGTTAAAGTCTGTTTATAAGTCTGGATGCCTACTGACAGCACAGGTTTTAAGCCTGGTTCTGACAAGCCTATTTTATGGCCGTGTTACAATTGCGTAGCACACGGACCAATGTTATTGATTAGGGCTGTACAGATTAGCATTTTTTTTTGACACAGACCAAATGTCCATAAAAAAAATTGCAGTTACTGCACGCTAGTCTCTTCCATTTACTTGCACGAAATTCACTCATTCAACTCTATGGGTGTGGTAAAAATAAACCGGATCCCATACTAATTAATCATATTGCATCTGTTTTTTGTGGATATATTTCAGTTATTAACAGCGCAATTTATATCTGGTCTTGTACATTTTTTAACTGTTAATGTATAAAATTGGATGTCAAACAAATGTCATTTTGAAGTAAAAAATGGACGTACGGATGACACACAGATGTTATACAAATGTAATATGGATGACAATACGGATGAAAAATTGACTATTTTTCATACGTTGGTCTAAACCTGCCTATAGGGTAATATAAATAAACTAGGTAGTTGCTGCATATCTCTTTTCACCCTAAGGCAATGTTCACACGTTGAGTATTTGGTGAGTTTTTTACCTCAGTATTTGTAAGGCAAAACTAGGAGTAGAACAATCAGAGGAAAAGTTTAAGGTTATGTGTGGCGCCCTTGAGGGTTCAGTCGCCACAGAAGTATTGCACCTCATCCAGAGGTGTGATACTCCACTCTCAGGTAAGGAGGGAGCACCACCCAGGACTCTAACACCTGCACCCAACACATACTATAGCAGCTGGGCACCCTGGACGTACCCTGAGGGAGGATGGTCTCATCCCAGGCTGGATAGGAAAGGGTGTTGAGAGGTGGGTGGAGAAAGTAAGAAGGAGGGGAAGTGAAGCTTTAGGAAGCAGGAAACTGAGTCTAGTCAGACAGTCTTGGAGGGGACCTGGAGCTGGTAGGAACTCGTCCCCAGACATAGAACGTGAGAGAAAGAGAAGCATAGAAGGAAGCTTCTGGAAGGAAAGAAGGGGTCCTTGGGGCATGGATAGTGAGTGATCCATCCATGGGGCCCGATCCAATTGTGGAGGGACCAGGTCGCAGAAGGGACACTGGCCCCTTAGCCTAGTGGAGGACTTTAAGACTCAGCTAGCAAGCAGGAGGCAGTGGTCACAGCTACTGAACCGCAATTATCTTTGCCGAAAAGGTAGCCATATAGGAGTAAGGAAACGCAGAGAAGACGTTATCCGACAGGGTCCACGGCTACTGGCTTGGGACACTGATTGCGAGGTGTTGGCAGGAAGGAGAGGCGAGTAAGACAACACAGTGAGATGACAGAGAAAATAACATATTGAGAGGAGTCCTGGAAAGGTGCATCCCAATCTACCTGGGAGTTTGCTGAGCCCTCACCTGGAGGACACTGTACTAAGCGGGCACCTGCATGCACCTGAACTGTGAGTAAAGCTTGGAAACTGCATCTGACTGTGTCCTCTCCAGTTCTTTCTGCGGAACACACTCCACTCTGCTACATCTCCCAGCACCATTACTTTCTACAACATCTCTCTGCCCTGGGTCAACAAGCTTCCCTGTGGGAAGCTATCCCAACTCTGCTGCATCACACCATCTGTCCCAGAGGATCTGCACTGCAGCGCTGGTTCCCTCTGACCAGAAACCACAGGTGGCGTCACGAACACTTCAATACAAACTCTTATCATCCCCTGTAATTATTCCCCTTTTATTGGACGCCCAGGGTCACGGACCAGGTCACTGCTGCCGTGACACATCCCTTTAAAACACCGGCCCGGTACCGAGTATCCCACTGCCCTGGCGGGCGATCCATATGTGCGGGTTTGACACGCCGTATTTATGCAGCGTTAAACTCGCAGTGGCTGGCTGTGAAATCATAGTGGATGGGATTTCTAGAAATCCCATGTCCACTATGTGTCCACAGACGCCTTCGGATCACCCACGGACACGAACATGAGGCGTGTCTATCATGACGGCAGAATGTCAATTTCACTTGTGGAGACGTCTCTAGCTGGGAGAAATTACATCAATAGAAATGTATTGAAAGCGGTGAATACGCACTATTCAGTGAACACATGCGGTTTTACCTGCATTCAATAGAAGGCAGCGCATTAGACGCAATGAACGTCCAAAGAGCTGCTAGTTACGTATCGAGGGCCTAATGGAAATATGTCACCACTTCTGCATTTTTCACCCAGTCCTGGTTTTGGCTTACAAACTACTTGAGGAAAAAAACTAAGCAATTACTGAGTGTGTGAATGTGGCCTAATATACAAGTTAAAGTTCATTAAGGGCAATGTACAGTATATTCATTGCTACCACAATATATGTCAACACATGAAAGAAGCCACTTGTGCAGCCCAGTATAAAGGACCGCTTCATCTTAATCCAGTTACTGGGACTGGTTGTGTCACAACAACACCGTGACCTATTAGATGTATTGTTGGCGTATTTGTTCAATATGTGAAATACATCAAAGTATTCTCAATAATATACAATGTCATCTTTATATACTATGGAGATAGAACAGAAGATTACACATTACCATAATGTTCTCCCTGAGCTCCTGCATTATAAATACCACAACTATGTGTCCTCTGAAAACACCGCCATTACTTGTGGCCAACCACATAGAAATAGATTGATGGGGTCCTAAGAACTCTACTAGTCCTAATCCAAAACTCTTTGTTTGGAGAACTCCTGTCTAATTGTGTTTTGTGCGAGAGCCAAATAAATGCAATTAGGAATTCAGTTTTTTTAACTGGATATTATTATACTTCAGCTTCTAAACGAGATGCATATCAATTATTCATTTCTAATAATCTGGCTCCAAATATATGCTGAGCACTAAAAGGCAAAGTATTATCTATTTGTTTAATTATCATATTATAAATGCATACTGTATATTCATATAGACGAATATACATAAATAAAGGAGAAATCTTTCTCATATTCTTATCATTGTCTATCTGATTTTACAGTATTAATTTAAACTATGATAATTAATTAAGCACATTATATATATGGTAATTAAGTGAATGAGTTTGTCACATCTGCCAAAATGCTTAGATAGTGAATCAGAAAGCTCAGCTTCTAAATGAGATGCAACATTTCTATTGGAAGTTTTGATTGGTGGTTGTCCGGGTCCTAAGAAAGTCTACATGGCCAATTCATCAAGAAGTTTTTAACGGAATTCTGCCGTAAAAGTCGAAGTTGCACAAAAAGTTTGCCACTTTTTACATGTTTACACAAGTTGCGGCCAGCTCCTCCAAAATTCAAAATGTAGGTGGAACTTTAGTAGGACAGAGCGTGGCCAAATGTCACAAATGTACGCCTGCTCCTGACTGTAGTACATCTCTGGCATAGGCGCATCGTAATGGAAAGATGAGTCAATTCTTAAACGAGACGTAGGTTTCTTAAAGAATTCAGCGCATCTTACTACAGCTCTCTCTTCATTAAAACTGGCATATATTGCTTTGCTCACTCTCGAAAGATCACGTTAGCACTTCTTTCTTTTATTTCAGCAATCTCTGGACCTGCACCACCACAGAGCAAGACTTTTTACATTTTGCGGTATCATCTACATTTTTTTTCATCTACCCTTTAAAAGGGAGTAGTGAGTTAAATCATAGTGTGGGCTTAATCCAATGATAGGTGTCATTATCAGCTCTATTATGTGATACACACTAGGCTCAGTCATTGCAGCCTGAAATGGCCAGGCAATAAGGGGGATGCAGGTCCCAGGTAATAAGGCCATCTAATTAAAGCGAAGCGCACATTACTGCAAGTTTTATGATTTTATTACAGAACATCACACCTTGCCATTCCCTTATCTAACCCTACTACTAGATTAAATCCCTTCAAAGTTCCTTTAATATAATGAATATTTGCAGGACTACAGGGAACTCAAGCACAATTTCCATGCAAGTCAGCAAAATACAGTTACACTTTAAACCGCCCTGTAGACTATGAATAGACCACAGTCACTGAGCTCTGTCATTTCTTTAGATTAGACTTCAGGGGGTATTTATGGTTTGAAATGGAATATTTTGCTTGGCATTGTGAGCACTGCTTTTGATTCTTACACACTTTGCACATGGTGAATAGCCCTGGATGATAATAATAATAATAATAATCTTTATTTATATAGCGCCAACATATTCCGCAGCGCTTTACAGTTTAACAGTTTCAAAACGCAAGTCATAAGTAACAACGTTCCAACTGGATGGTGGATAATATATAATAATATTAACCTTGTGACAAATCTAAAATTAAACATGCCATAGAATATTATTATACAATATTATGTGCATGTCCTATCCTAACATTCATGCCCACTGGACAATAATATGTGCATGTCCTATCTTGGCATACATGCCCACTGGACAATATTATGTGCATGTGTCCTATCCTAACATGCATGCCCACTGGACAATAATATGTGCATGTCCTATCTTGGCTATACATGCCTGCCAGCTGCACGGTAAGGAGACTATTTCTTCATAAAGTAGCTTTGTAAATGTCAGTCACAGTGTCAGATCTGTAATAGGAAGACATCAGATCTACTCACCAATTTTAGCCAAGGAAGCCAGCAGAATCCATAGAGTGATCTCAAATGGCACCTGTACATGGGGGTAGTCAAGTGTGAAGACTGACAGCCGGGTCTCTGCTGGGGTCACCCCATGCTGGGTGCTGGTCTCTAGATTAGAGCCAGAAGAAGAACTAGTTAACCGGGCGAATGTGATGAGACAGATGGGCAAGGAGTACAGCAACCATCGATTCATGTTGTATCACTGAATCCGTAACAATAAGTGTACAGATGTGCCCAGCTCACTGTGTATGGGAGGGTCACGTTGGCATTGGCACCATCCCAGGCAACGCTCATTGAATTAGTGACAGCCTCTCGCGTAAAGAACTGATTCACAGAGACCTTGTACTGACTTTCTGCCTTGTCTCTAGGAGTCTCATTGTGGGAACAGGTGCTGACTACATTGCCCGCCCATGAAGGCTGGGACAGCCAGCAACTCTGCCCTAAGCCCGCCTGCCTATGGGGACATCCAAACATTTTGTGCAGGTGCCTTTAGACTGAGTGTGCTATAGGGCTAAATTCCTTGGGAGGAGAGAAGCCAGTTTCCTGGGCTTAGTAAAGTTTCCTATTTCCTACCTGCTAGGTGAAATCATAAAAGTGCAGTTATTCTCCCCCAAGGGTCAATTCTGGGTAAAGTAATACATTAGTGGATCTCGGGGGAATCTCTGATCTGCATTGTGGCCATTGTGGCAAACAACCTGTCAGCTTTGGTGATGAAAAAAAATGCTAACGATGTTTCTCCTGATTAGTACCAAAATCTGAAGACTGCTTCTGCATTCATGGCTCATCCGGCATCCCCCTGTAGGACTATGTGATTCACGCTTACCCCACCCAATGCAAACATATCATTGGTGCACCCTGTGCAGCGGCACTGGGGCCCTAGAGGTAAGGGGCCATACATACAGCTCCAAAGCAAGTGGAATTGTGCATTATGATGAGCTATTGGACTGTAAAGAGCCCTATATTGTTCTTTCACAGGAGCCCTCTTCTGTCTGTGTCTGCCAATGCTCAGCCCCATTATATAGTTCAGTCATTGCTCATGCCGGAGCTTCTCAGCACAATCCTAATATGATTTCAGCTAGAACACAGCAGGGAGTTGTCACAGCTTCCATCTCGCTCCATAATCCCCGATTACATGATCCATCAGTCTTTCCCATACTTCAGGCTGTAGCTGAAGAGTCTTCACAGCTTTCCTGTATGTGCTCCTTATAAGAGTCTAAACCAGCCCTCACTCCTGCGCCTCCCTCTGAACTTGGTAACCCTTTGCAGTCCGTGCCACATCAAAGCAGCAGGTAGCACAGCGACTATGTAATGAACATTATTTAAGGTTATGGGACATGGATTGTGAATCAGATCCGCTGCAAAATCTACATCGAACAGTATTCAAACAGTGTTTGAAGCAGTTTTTGATGTGGAATTTATAGTGTATCAACTTCAAAATCAGTATCAAAAACTCTATCTAAACATACATTATCTCTTCTGCAGAGCAGTTTTTGCTGCTGGGGGGAGACCGGTATCTTCCTTTGCCCCCAAACAGATGCAGGTTTTCCTATTCCAAATCCTGCAGCTGCATAAGTTACTCTTGTGCCCAAATTTGTTGAACATCTCATACTGTTTGTTTTATTCCCATTTTGGAAGGAGTTCTGCTAGCCAAAGACATGAAAGGTGACATGACAGCACTTCTCACACAAGCCACACAGACACAGTTCTTGTAAGGACAGTGAAATGTGTCACAAAGGGCACTCCCAAAGATCACATTTTATCCCCTGGGTAATACATTTGCTCCAGTTGATTAAGCAGACAATACAAGCATCAGAAAAGGGACAGTAGAAAACAGAGAGAAATGGACGCTGATTCACAGGAGGCCATCATTCTCCTTTCCATCTTCTAGTGTTGTAGTTGCCATGTCTATGGCTCTGGTGTGCAGGATCATTAGAGAATTTGAAACAGTAAAAGTTCTTGTTGGTGCTAAGCATGAATTTAGTGAGCTTATAGGGTGAGTTTCCACGGTCAGAAACGCTGCGTGTTTGGCGCTGTGCGCTGGCGCAGCGCAAACACGCAGCGTCAGATGTTCAGCATAGTGGAGGGATTTCAAGAAATCCGTCTCCACTATGCGTAACAATACGCAGGTGCAAACCTGCGTAACGGACATGCGGCGCGTCTTTTAGACGCAGCATGTCCTCAGTATTGCGGCGACGGTGCGTCGCCGCAACAGAATATTCACAGGCTATGTAGCCCTGCGCTCTTTCCGGAGGTGTTCCGGAGGTGTCTGAACACCTCCGAAAGATCGGCGTCAGAAAGGGCGGGCTTAGACGGAGCGGAATTTCGCTCCGTCTAAAGCGCTATGGTTCCGGACCGTGGAACCATAGCCTAAGGCTACTTTCACACATCAGTTTTTTCCGTCAGGCATGATCCCTATTTTTGAAAAACGGATCCAGCTAAATCTACGCCGGATCCATTTTTCCCATTGACTTGTATTAGCGCCGGATCTCGCTGCATGGGCTCCCGTTTCTTCAGTTTCTTGGCGAAAATTTTCATTCCGGCGTCTGGAAAAAAACGGCTACAGTAACATTTTTTGTCTGTGGCGAAAAACCGGACAACGCCGGATACGGTGCTTCCGGCTTTTTGCTACAATGGAAGTCTATGGGCGCCAGAATGCCAGTTTTTACGTCTGAGCATGCTCAGAACTAATTGGCCAGCCCCCAGAAAACATATATAAACAATGCCATTGAGGCACTCATCCATTACCATGCAGCCAGCCAACCACAGAGCAGCCAGCCACAGAGGAGCCAGCCACAGAGGAGCCAGCCACAGAACATTCAGTGACAGAGTGGACAGCGACAGAGCAGGGCCAGCAAGAGAGCGTGTCCAGCCGCAGAGCATCCAGCAGCCGCAGGACAGTCAGCAGCAGGACAGCAGCCGCAGAGCCAGGACGGCCAGGCAGACATGTCTTCTTCTTCTGGGAATCCTCCCTCACGTCGTCAGCGCTTACAGGTAAAAAAATTTTTGGGGGGTTTTGTTTTTATTTTTGTACTAGCTGAAGAGCCCGGCGCTGCCCGGGCATAGTAACTAACTACGGTTAGTTATAACAAATTATAATGATTATATCTCTATATGTCCTCTGTTGCCTATAGTAACCAAAGAGAGCTCATATTAATGACTTATGGCAAAATAGAAGCTGAGCTGTGATTGGTTGCTATAGGCAGCCTGATAAATCCCCAGCCAACAAAAAGCATTCCTCTCTGGCAGTATATATTACCTCACACATACAAATAATATACAGCTCATGTGACTGACATGTGGCTTATTTCCCTATATGGTCATATTAATGTCCTGTCGCAAAATAGAAGCTGAGCTGTGATTGGTTGCTATAGGCAGCCTGATAATTCTCCAGCCAACAGAAAACATTCCCCTCTGGCAGTATATATTACCTCACACATACAAATAATATACAGCTCATGTGACTGACATGTGGCTTATTTCCCTATATGGTCATATTAATGTCCTGTCGCAAAATAGAAGCTGAGCTGTGATTGGTTGCTATAGGCAGCCTGATAAATCCCCAGCCAACAGAAAGCATTCCTCTCTGGCAGTATATATTACCTCACACATACAAATAATATACAGCTCATGTGACTGACATCTGTCTTATTTCCCTATATGGCAAATTTATAACAAATTGGTCTTGTAGTTTGGCTGGTTATTAATCAGATATTTATTTTTAAAAGATAAAAATACCAGACGTGTGTGTGTTTTTAATGCGCGCAATTTTGAACACATGGGGTTAAAATGTCGACTCAAAGCACAGCCTATAATGCTCCCGGGGTCGAAACGTGCGGGCGTACAAAATTTCATGCCCGTAAATGCAGATTCCTATGCCGGACATAGACACAAGTATTCAGCTTTCTCCCCATTATGTAGATAGGGCCAAAATAGTTTGGCGATTTGGAACGTGCGGGGGTTAAAATTTCCATTCAACACATAGCCTATGATGCTCCTGGGGTTGAGATGTGCGGGCATGCAAAATTTCATGCCCGTAAGTACAACGGTGCAGATTCCTATCCCGGGCCAAAATTATTTGCCGATTTGGAATGCGCGGGGTTAAAATTTCGACTCAAAACCTAGCCTATGACGCTCCCGGGGTCGAGACGTGCGGGTGTGCAAAATTTCATGCCCGTAAATGCAGATTCCTATGCCGGACATACACACAAGCATTCAGCTTTCTCCCCATTATGTAGATAGGGCCAAAATTGTTTGGCGATTTGGAACGCGCGGGGTTAAAATTTCGATTCAAATCATAGCCTAGGACTCTTTCGGGGTCGAGACGTGCAGGCGTGCAAAATTTCATGCCCATAAGTGCGACGGTGCGGATTCCAATCCCGGACAAACATACCCAAATACATACACACATACATACATTCAGCTTTTTATATTAGATTTAGGTATATCACACTCCATCTTTGATATGCCATCTCAGAGCACGTCGTCCCTTTTAGTGCACAGGCTATTTGCCACAATAGCAGTGCTCCATTTTGTGTCCACCCATATTCATGCCCTCTAGATGGTAAAATGGCCCCCTAGAAAATGTTAATGCCCTGTGCAAGTTCCCTAGAAAACAGTGACCAGATTTTACCCCTAGAAAGTAATGATGCCCTATGTATTCTTTTGATGGCAAATAAGTGCTCTTTTAACAATAAAGCTTAAATGTCCCTCTGTAAATGGTTTTTAATATATATATATATATATATATTTTTATATATATATATATTGTTAAGCTTTTCCAGGGGATTTAGCTCTGGGATCGCCGTCTGGGTAGACAGAGTGGCACGGAAACAGTTCATTCAGACAGCAGTTCTGGTGAAAACTGGCCGCAACCAGCTTTATTAAAGTCCACAGCAAACAGATATAAAACAAAATCATAAACAGAAGACCTAGGCTTGTCTAGCCACTAATTACACTTAGATAGATTTCCCTATCTATTCGGGTCCCGACTCTACCAGCCGGGGCCAAAACAACACATATGTTCAGCATTTACCAGCATTTACCAGCATTGAGGTTCACAGAGTCTCCTCCTTGTGTCTGAAGGCACCTTCAACGTCCAGACTTGAGAGAGCTCCCCTCCTATTCAGCCGCTATTCGCACGGATTCTCACTGAGACTGCTTCTTGTGCCGGGACTCCTTGTCCAGACTAAGCGAGCTCTCACTCCTGGAGACTGCTTCTTGTGCCTGGACACCTTCCTGTGTCCAGACTAAGCGTGCTCCTACTCCTGGAGACTGCTTCTTGTGCCTGGACCCCTCCTGTGTCCAGACTAAGCTAGCTCTCTGACTGTGTTTGCAGACACCTACTTCTGGTCTCCTAATTAACAGCTGAATGGTTTCAGGCCTGAGCTGCAAGTGTGTGCTGAATGTAAGGTGTAGTGACCTTTCTCTACCACTAGGTTTACAAAGCCACACATTTCCCTTATACCATACAGCACAGTACCTAGGTGAAATGTACACCCCATTCAACACATATTCCTTCACTGTCTCACATATCCCCTCCCTCTTCTCCAGACCGGAGGGCTGGTCATCCAGACCGGAGGGCTGGTCAACAATCCAAAAGAGACAGCGAACTCTGGACCAGTCATGGCCTTCATCAGCTTCATCTTCACTACTGTCATCCGTATCTTCACCTGAGCCATAGCCAACATCAGCTTTCTCTTCATCTGAAGCATCCGCACTACCCTGTACCCTCCCAGGCCTATGCTCTCTGCGGGCCTCGGGTATCCTGCACGGTTTCATCTTGACCTTAGGGCCGGGCTCAGTTTTGATATAGTGCCTGACCAGAGAAGTACGACCCGGCACATCAGAACACTTCTGCTGACTCTTTCTCAGAAACTCACGTACCTCCTGTCCCTGGTGCACTGACCATGTGTCACCAACTATCACAGAAGGTATAGGGGGTTTTTCACTTTTCTCCAGTTCCCCTTGAACCTTCTTTACTTCATTGAGCTTCTCCAGAAGATGCTCATGGCTCTCATCACGCTCCTTCATCACAGTTTGGAGTTTTTTTTGAGAAGTAATCACTTCATCTTGTACCTGTTGGACGTCCTTTATGTCTTCAGCCCTTCTTCAGGCTCTTCTGGTAGGACATGCTCAGAAGCCCTACCGTCAGTCTTACATTCTACTTCTTCATTCACATCATTATGGTCTCCAATATCTCCATTTATTCCAGCTTTCAAGTTCTCCTTGATAGCTGCATCTGTATACTCAGAACCCGCCAGATTCTTCTCTTCCACCACGTTCTGCAACCCATCTGAGCTCCCGTGTGTCTGCAGCGGCAACGGAGTGACACACCGCTTTTCCCATTTGTTGGGACGTGGCTCCGATGTAGACTCCATGAAAGTGCGCTTGAGCTCACCAATGCCAGCCTGATGTCTCAACATCTCATCTTGTGATTTATCCAGATCCTTGGTATCACTCGGGAACACCGCTGGGGCTCCGGGCGCCGAACTTCCAGCCTGAGCTTCACGAGTTGCAGCTACTGATGAGGCATCTGGTTTGGTGTCTACCACTTCTATGGCTTTTTCCACCTCTGCAGAATCACCTTCAGAGTCCTTGGCATGATGCAGATCCACACCACACACCGACAACTTCTCATCTTCAACAGCATCCACTTGTGCTGTGTTCAGGTTCAGAGTCCTGCCTTTAAAGCTCAGCTCTCCTCCTTTCACCTTAGTCTTCGCCAGGGAACCGGCCAACTGAAAAACATCTTCAGATGCCATCTTCTGTCTGGCTGTAAGGTCAGCATCAGCTTTCTTCTCAGGACTCTCAACCTCCTCTGCTACCATGCCTTCCTCATTTGCACTGGTTGCTTTATTGTCATCAGATGATTCACTATCACTCCCACTATCCTTGTCTGACCCCTTTTTCTCAGCCACATCCGGGTCACTTTCAGGGTTATACAATTCATTCTCATCCTGCTCACTTTCAGGGTTATACAATTCATTTTCATTCACATCCTGCTCACTGTCAGGGTTATACAATTCATTTTCATTCACATCCTGCTCTGGAACCTTAGTTAACATGTCATCCACAACATTAACTTCACCATCTGGTCCCTCAAGTATGTGACTATGTGACAACCCCAGCACTATACTTCTATATAGCTCAGGTACTAGGAGCTGACTCACGACCTCTCCCTGGACTTCAGTGTCCCTATACAATAGGCTATTGTCCATGGCAGCATGAGGAAACCTCTCCTCAGAGCCAGGCTCCTGGGAAACCTCATTTAGAACAATCATATTTTCCTGTGCTGTCCTAAGAGTGGGGTCTCGCCACTGCTCACTCTCAAAATTGTCACAGGACACAGGCAAGTCAGGGACACTCGGTTCCCGAGAACCACCATCCTGTCTCCCAACATCACCTGCAAAGGAACTTCATCACTATCATAGTCATCATTATTATCAATATCATTATCATGATTATGATCAGTATCATCATCACTATCATGATCATCATCATCATCATCACATAAGTTTAACGGCCCACTAGCATTGTGTTCCGCCCCTCTGGACCGCGCACCCTCAGTAGGAGCTTCATCACACTGTCCATCAGAAACATTTTTCCCCCAGAGATCCTTAGATCGGGGAAAGTCATTACCCAATATGACGGGGTGCACCAGGTTCTTCACTACCCCCACTTCATATGAAACCTCCCCGAGTTTGGGGACCAAGTCCACGGCAGTCTCTGGGTAGACTTTGGTGTCTCCATGGATGCACACCATACTCAGGTGCTTATCAGGGATGAAGTCCCTATCAATCAGGCTGTCACATACGGAAGTCACTGGACTCTCTGAGTCCAAGAGGGCCTGTGCTGGGCAGTCATTTACAACCACCGGGGACCCCTGTGGTCCAGTCTCTTCGGCTGAGGTGGACACACACACAGGTTCTGCGCAGAGAGAGAGGGATCCGCCAACATCACAACACATAGGCTCCCCCTCTATTGGACAGTTGGCTGCAATTTCACGCCAGCTCCAACACTGTCCATCACACTCTCCCACCCACATGTCCCCTCGGGCCTGAACCCGCTTATCAGCATACCCCATGTCCCCAACAGCTGGAACGCTCTTACCGCGAGAGTTCAGCGTCCGGGAACTCTGAAGTGACGACCTCTCAGACGGCTGTACCTCAGGAGGACGTGCTTGGGTGTAGCGGTCCACTATCACCTTTTCAACTCCATAATCAGGTTTGCTGACTGCAGACTCCCAACTGCATCTCCAGTCATGAACTCCCCTGGCACGGGCTGTCACCGTAACACCCAGCCGGGTAAGAATCTCCGCTTTCAGCTTGGCATAGTCTTGGCTGTCCTGCTCGCTCAGGTCAGCATAGGCCACCTGGGGCACTCCAATCAGATAGGGTGCGACCATCATGGCCCATTCAGATAGGGGCAGATTCTCCTTCTCTGCCAGTCCCTCAAACCTAGTGAGATATACCTCCACATCATCACGAGGTGTCATCTTTTTCAGGGACCGTCTTACCGCCTTCTTTACAGCGGACAATGCAGGTGACTTTGCCACATCACTTCGGGACGCGGCACCGAAATCCTTTTTTTGTGCTGCCATCCGCTCAACAAATAACCGGTTATTCTCCTGCTGCTGCTGCAGGAATTGCTGCTGGGCCTGCTGCATGCGCTGCTGGTGCTGCAGGCGCTGCTGCTCCATGCTCTGCTGCATGCTTCGCTGGGCCTGGACCAGGTACTCAATGAGCTCCTCCATACTGCCGGACTTATCTGTCTCAACCACGGCAGTCTTATGTTGCACATTAACTTGCGCCATTTGTTCAAACAGCGCCTCCATGCTGTCATCCATGCTGTCAGACTTCTCTGTCTCAACAACGGCAGTCTTCACTCAAGACATACACACTCCACAGTGTTTTCCACAGAAAAATTCAGCTCTGCTGTGCAGACACTTTTTTTTTTTTTTTTTTTTCTCTGCAAACTCTATTAGGGCCACTGTCTCTTTAAGACTGCTCCAATAGACGTTTCTCTTTGCTGCTGCACACTCCACAGTCTTTTCTACAACAAGTTCAGCTCTGCTGTGCAGACACCCCTTTTTTTTTTCAAACTCTATTAGGGCTACTGTCTCTTTAAGACTGCTCCAATAGACGTTTCTCTTGACACACTTTTTTTTTCTCTGCTGCTATTTCAACAGACTTCACCTTTATTGCTGTCTCTAAGCCACTGTGCTGCACGCACATTCAAGCACCAATTATATCAGCCACTGTGCTGCCCCAGCATTCTCCGCCAATTGTAAGCTTTTCCAGGGGATTTAGCTCTGGGATCGCCGTCTGGGTAGACAGAGTGGCACGGAAACAGTTCATTCAGACAACAGTTCTGGTGAAAACTGGCCGCAACCAGCTTTATTAAAGTCCACAGCAAACAGATATAAAACAAAATCATAAACAGAAGACCTAGGCTTGTCTAGCCACTAATTACACTTAGATAGATTTCCCTATCTATTCGGGTCCCGACTCTACCAGCCGGGGCCAAAACAACACATATGTTCAGCATTTACCAGCATCGAGGTTCACAGAGTCTCCTCCTTGTGTCTGAAGGCACCTTCAACGTCCAGACTTGAGAGAGCTCCCCTCCTATTCAGCCGCTATTCGCACGGATTCTCACTGAGACTGCTTCTTGTGCCGGGACTCCTTGTTCAGACTAAGCGAGCTCTCACTCCTGGAGACTGCTTCTTGTGCCTGGACACCTTCCTGTGTCCAGACTAAGCGTGCTCCTACTCCTGGAGACTGCTTCTTGTGCCTGGACCCCTCCTGTGTCCAGACTAAGCTAGCTCTCTGACTGTTTGCAGACACCTACTTCTGGTCTCCTAATTAACAGCTGAATGGTTTCAGGCCTGAGCTGCAAGTGTGTGCTGAATGTAAGGTGTAGTGACCTTTCTCTACCACTAGGTTTACAAAGCCACACATTTCCCTTATACCATACAGCACAGTACCTAGGTGAAATGTACACCCCATTCAACACATTCCTTCACTGTCTCACAATATATATATATATATATATATATATATATATATATATACACACACACACATATGTAAATACTGTATATTAATATATTAATCGATAATTTTTGTATAACAGGAAGCTGCAGCAGAAGAGGTGCTTCCAGAAGAAGACCGAAGGGGTGAAGAGATACCCGGAGAGGGCTCGCAATTGGTAAGTTTTTTGCATGCATCGCAGAAACACATCATCACACTACACACAACACATAAAAACAATTTAGTACAGACATCACACTGAAGACAACACATAAAAAGAGATCATTACAGATATCACACGGCACACAACACATATGCTTACATCCAAGCACAAAAATTTTTTTTTTTTTTTTTTTTTTTATTATAGTCTTCTGAATCTGGTGCTCGACCAAGAGGTCCTCGAAGCGCCTCCCAGGGTCGTCGGCATCAGCCGCAAGGCGGTCTCCATCGGGTAAGTACCTTTTTTTTTCTACTTTTTGTTGTTGTTTTGAGTCTAATGTTTTTGTTTTTTGTCTTTTTTAACAGACTTCACAGCATGGGCGCACCCAGGATCAAAACTGGGGGGGGGGCAAGCCAATGTCGCATCTTATACAGGTTACATCATATACACTGTACATTATCCTGCATATTAGGTATGGAGCATTAGAACTGTTGTATATTGTATAATACAGCAGTGTATGCGACACTACGCTGTATATACCATATATTATACATGGCAGTCGCGCTCATGTCAGGAGCGGTACCAGCAAGTCCGAGGATTGCAGTGCGATCCTCGCATGAGTTATACAGCCGTCTGTCTATGCCATTGTTATAATAATACTGAAATATTAATCTATTATTAAAGTATTAAGGAGCTCACAAGTAAAAAAAAAAAAAAAGCCCCCTACTACACCTGCCCCCCACCCACACCCCAACAGCCCATCGTTTCACATGCACCCCTTAGTGTTCTGTCCCACTGACCCCACAATACCCCCATCCTCTCACATGCACCCCTCAGTGCTCTGTTGCCCCTCCCCACAATACCCCCATCCTCTCACAGTAAACCCCCGTGCCCTAGCCCCCACAATACCCCATCCTCTCACATTAACCCCCCCAGTGCCCTAGCCCCCACAATACCCCATCCTCTCACATTAACCCCCCAGTGCCATAACCCCCACAATACCCCATACTCTTACATTCACCCCAGTGCCCTGTACCCCTCCCCCACAATACCCCCATCCTCTCACATTAAACCCCCAGTGCCCTAGCCCCCACAATACCCCCATCCTCTTACAGTCACCCCAGTGCCCTGTACCCCTCCCCCACAGTACCCCCATCCTCACATCTTCCCCCACAGTTACCATGACCTGCCTAAGCTTAATAAATTCCATCCCCACTTACCATGAAGCTTGCAGGCAGTGGCTGAGGCAGGAGCAGGAAGTGTCCAGTGTATGCACACAGAGGGCACTAGGACCCAGAGTGGCTGAGACAACAAGAGCCTGCAGGGCAGAAAGTGAAACTACAGCTGCTGCCGCCAGGAAGGAAGAGGCTCCTCTGGTGAGACAGCAGCTCTGTGCACTGCGCACACAGACAGGCACTAAAATCTGTGGCAGAGGGAGCCGGCATTGTGCTGCTCTCTCCGCTCTTTCATTGTGTGCCCCTGCTTCTAGGAGGGGGCAGTTGCCCCCCCCTGCCCCACGGTGGGTACACCCATGCTTCACAGCGTGCTCGTTACTCGGACGGTGAGGAGGCCGGGCTGGATGTAGACCTCCTCATCGATCTGATACGAGAGTGGGAGCCGCTGTGGAACATGGGGGACCGCTGCCATGCCGATATCATTGTGACCCATCGGCTCTGGGAGCAAATATGTCAACAACTAGTGGACCACTGGGAGGACCTTGATGTTTGGGCCCAGATTCAAGCACGTAAGTATACACAGTTCAGTTATGTTGCTGGATGTAAAGCAGTGTTTCCCAAACTCCAGTCCTCGCGGACCCCACGGGTCATGTTTTCAGGATTTCCTTTGTATTGCGCATGAGAGAGTTGGATGCGCAGATGGTGGAAGTATCATCAAGGCATCAGGAATTCTCTCACCTGTGCAACGCTATGGAAATCCTGAAAACATGACCCGTGGGGGCCGTGAGTATTGGAGTTTGGGAAACACTGATGTAAAGTGTTGTATACTAACCAATTTGTGCTTTCACTTTTCAGGTGAGAGAATTGTTAAGCGGTGGCGGTCAATCAGGGATCACTTCAAGAAGGAGTTCAACAAAGAGATGCGGGCCTGAGTGGATCTGGAGGACGCAGGAGCAAGTATAAATACGCGAACGCGCTGTCATTCCTCCGGTCAACGATGGTGAGCAGAAGGTAAATATTACCCACCACATTTAATAAAAAATGTTTACATGTCTAACAATTTTTTTGAGTTTCAGCCAGGGCTATGCAATATGAATATATTAATTATATTTTTTTCTTTTTATTCCACAGCACCATCAGCAGCACTCGGGGCGATCCCTTAGGAGTCCGCCACCGAGGGACACTTCGACATCTGATCCCTCGGTCCCATCCACCAGCGCTGGAGCATCATGGCTGACTGTGTTGCATGAATCTGTTGGTGAGGATATAGCTTTTCCTTTACCCCACCCCTCTGCCACTGCCACCTCTAGTAGACCTGTGGGTTCTGGGCGGCAGCGCCAGAGGGGTCAGGAAAAGAGCTATGTGCCCGAGTTCTTATATCTGAATGCATCCTTCCAAAAGTGTCTGAAACTGTTGTCTGAGCAAATGACTGCAGGATTTAATTTGATCAACAACAGTATTCTTGAGTTGCGCACACTTCTGGTTAGGATGCATTCAGATGCAAGTAAATCTCCAAACCACACATTTTTCCAGTCAGTACTCGAGTACAGTCATGGCCAAAAGTTTTGAGAATGACACAAATATTAATTTTTACAAAGTCTACTGCTTCACTTTTTCTAATGGCAATTTGCATATACTCCAGAATGTTATAAAGAGTGATCAGCTTAACAGCAATTACTTGCAAAGTCAATATTTGGCTAGAAAATGAACTTTATCCCCCAAAACACATTTCAACATCATTGCAGCCCTGCCTTAAAAGGACCAGTTAACCTCTTTTCAGTGATTGCTCCATTAACACATGGTGTGGGTGTTGATGAGGACATGGCTGGAGATCAATCTGTCATGATTAAGTAAGAATGACACCACTGGACACTTTAAAAGGAGGCTGGTGCTTGGCATCATTGTTTCTCTTCTGTTAACCATGGTTATCTCTAAAGAAACACGTGCAGTCATCATTGCAATGCACAAAAATGGCCTAAGAGGGAAGAGTATCGCAGCTAGAAAGATTGCACCTAAGTCAACAATCTATCGCATCATCAAGAACTTCAAGTAGAGAGGTTCCATTGTTGCCAAAAAGACTTCAGGGCGCCCAAGAAAGACCAGCAAGCGCCAGGACCGTCTCTTAAAAGTGTTTCAGCTGCGGGATCGGGCTACCAGCAGTGCAGAGCTTGCTCAGGAATGGCAGCAGGCAGGTGTGAGTGCATCTGCACGCACTGTGAGGCAGAGACTCTTGGAGCAAGGCCTGGTCTCAAGGAGGGCAGCAAAGAAGCCACTTCTCTCCAGAAAAAACATCATGGACAGACTGATATTCTGCAAAAGGTACAGGCAGTGGACTGCTGAGGACTGGGGTAAAGTTATTTTCTCTGATGAATCCCCTTTTCGATTGTTTGGGACATCAGGAAAACGCCTCATTCGGAGAAGACAAGGTGAGCGCTACCACCAGTCTTGTCTCATGCCAACTGTTAAGCATCCTGAAACCATTCATGTGTGGGGTCGCTTCTCAGCCAAGGGAATCGGCTTTCTCACAGTCTTGCCTAAAAACACAGCCATGAATAAAGAATGGTACCAGAATGTCCTGCAAGAGCAACTTCTCCCAACCCTCCAAGAGCAGTTTGGCGATCAACAATGCCTTTTCCAGCATGATGGAGCACCTTGCCATAAAGCAAAGTTGATAACTAAATGGCTCAGGGAACAAAACTAGAGATTTTGGGTCCATGGCCTGGAAACTCCCCAGATCTTATTCCCATTGAGAACTTGTGGTCAATCATCAAGAGATGGGTGGACAAACAAAAATCTAAAAATTCTGACAAAATGAAAGCATTGATTGTGCAAGAATGGACTGCTATCAGTCAGGATTTGGTCCAGAAGTTGATTGAGAGCATGCCAGGGAGAATTGCAGAGGTCCTGAAGAAGAAGGGTCAACACTGCAAATATTGACTTGCTGCATTAACTCATTCTAACTGTCAATATAAGCTTTTGTTACTCATATATTTGCAATTATTATATTTCTGTCTGTGATAAAAACATCTGTCAAACACACATAAAAACCAGAGGGCAGCAGATCATGTGAAAATATAATATTTGTTTCATTCTCAAAACTTTTGGCCATGACTGTACATGGATAAGCCATCTCCTGACCAGCAGATGCATGTAATGCAATCGTGCCACTCTGCTATAGCGCAGGTTAGATCCCAAGCCCCTCCACCCACCCCGGTAGTTCCTCCCACACCTGCCCCCCCTCCAGTCACTGTCCCTCCTCCCCCTCTTATGCAATACCAGCAACCTGCCCCGTACCAGCAACCTGCCCCATACAAGCAACCTGTCCCGTACCAGCAGCCTGTCCCGTACCAGCAGCCTGCCCCGTACCAACATACCACCCCATACCACATCATCCGTGCCTCCACTCAGTGCCCAACCCTCCTCCACCCACTACCTCTTCTGCCTCCCAATCCATCGACTCCTCTCCTCAAACCTTCCAAATACCAAATCCTACTCCCGGTTTCATGTCCACCCGTTCTCTTTCTTTCTCCACCCCTTCACCTGTTTTACCTACTGATCCTTCCCCACCACCATCCCATTCCTCTCTCCCGCACTCCCAATGTCGAAGTTTCCCAAACTAACAGCCCCTCCAGCATTATCTCCACCCCACACTATGTTAATTTATAATTTTTTTTATTAATATTTGTTAATAAAATAACAATTTGTTGGTTCAAAATTTTGTCTTTTATTTATAAGGTTACATATGTTGTTTAAAACAAGGTAAAATACTGTGGGTAATGAAGGTAA
Source organism: Oophaga sylvatica (assembly GCA_033576555.1). Lineage (NCBI taxonomy): Eukaryota > Metazoa > Chordata > Amphibia > Anura > Dendrobatidae > Oophaga > Oophaga sylvatica. The sequence goes on along the minus strand of JARQOD010000002.1, from coordinate 275,594,262 downwards.
AATAGATTAAGTAATACACAACCAGGTACACAACTTTGGGTAAAAAAAGGTTAAATACTTTGGGTAATACACAACCAGGTACACAACTTTGGGTAAAAGGTAAAATACTTTGGGTAACAACCAGGTACACAACTTTGGGTATAAAAGGTAAAATACTTTAGGTAATACACAACAAGGTACACAACTTTGGGTAAAAAAGGTAAAATACTTTGGGTACAGAAGGTAAATGACTTTTGGTTACAAGGTCCCAGAGAAAGTTTTCGAACTCTCTCATCCTGCCAGTCTACTCTTAATTCAGGTGAAATAAAGTATTCAGCAAATTTGTCCCTCATTCTGGAAACTGACACAGAACTTCTATACGTAATGTTCTGATAATCATGCAAGGTGGTTTCTTCAGAGTGGTCATCAATGGACATCTGTTCCTTGCTGTAAGGAAAGGGACATCGCCATTTTGTATAGGGCCTATACCAGCCTCCATCTTGTCTGTTCACAGAGCCACAAACTTTTAACTACACAGGGCCTATTAGCATATCCAGTACGACCAGTTTTGATGTCCACTATGAATCAATAGGGCTTTAACATGCTAATTGGTCTAGGCCAGTGTCTGAATAAGATGGTCAGTCGTATGGTAAATAGCTCAAGCCCTTGTTTCCTGCTCCATATGAATTGCAGGCCAGTTAATATGCGTGCTTCAAAGCAAAAGGGAAGGGCCTAGCAGGTTTAAGAATTGTAGCCATGTACAGGGTGGTCATTCCATTTTCACACACAGAAGCCAAGAAGATGGTCTAGGAAAGGACCACAAGAAAACGGATTTGTCTTGCCAAGGGTGCAGCAACATATGCTTTGGGGACTATCCAGTAACTGAAGACTGTTACCTGGGAATGGCAAAGCCCCTGCCTTCCCATGACCATACTACAACCCGGTAATATTGATCTATAGCTAATACCTTTAAGCCTTGTACATTATTGTTGTATTTTCTTACTCTGACTGCAAATCCATTGTAATTACGTTGTATAGCTTTACTGTATATTTCTGTATTTATCTAGTGCGCCCTTAAGGCAAATTAAACCATAAAATTAATCTTGGGCTGATGCTTTTACTCTGATCACAAATCTTAGAATACCCAGTGGGTAACAGGACACCTTCCCCGGCGGCCATTTGCTCTAGGTGCAGTTCCCTTACTGACCTGAGAGACAAAGGGGGCGCCGGAGAGCTGTACCTGTGGAGTTACGTCCCATTGGTGACGTGGGAGGAAAGGGGATCGTCCCTCACATTTGGTAGCGGAGGTGGGATCAGAAGCTGTGATACCCAGGCTACCGTGTGGCGGTCGGCTTAGTTCCTCACACTTGCATATAACAAAATTGTGCAGGACCACGCAAACTTTGACCACTTCGTCCACAGTTTCAGTCTTGAGGTTGATAGCGGTCAATAGAACATGCCATTTCGCTGTCAGAATACCAAAAGCGCACTCCACCATTCTTCGTGCTCGTGTAAGGCGGTAATTAAAAATTCTTTTAGTTGGCATCAATCCACTACTGGAGTATGGTTTCAACAGGTGTCCTGATAGCTGGAAGGCTTCATCCCCTACACAAACAAGTGGCATTGGTGGCCCTGATGTTTCAGGCAGAGGTCTAGGGGTGGAATTGGAAGGTGTTTCCATAGAGATGACACCCCATTGCAGACAATTTGAAGACTTGTGAGTCATTGGAGCGGCTATAGGCCCAATATCAACCACTATAAATTTGTATTCAGAGTCAACCATGGCCATGAGCACAATTGAGAAATATTTTTTATAGTTAAAATATTCAAATCCAGATCCAGCAGGTTTAACAATGCGGATATGTTTCCCGTCCACTGCACCCAAGCAATTTGGAAACTGACAGATTTGTTGGACTTTATCTGCAATTTCCAGCCAACTCTCCGTTGTGGGATGTGGTAAAGAGTCCCACAATGCACAGCATGTGTGCTTCACATTTACAGAGATGGTGGAAATCTCAAGTCTGAACTGGAAATGGAGTGACGAAAGAGATTCTCCAGTTGCAAGGAATCTGTGAAAAAAAAAAAAAAAAGGTGACAAACAAGTTCAAAATAACAGCAATAACATAACTGTTATAAGTCAGCTTTAACAGTTGGAGATAATTATTTTTATAGTATTACAAACTACCAGCAACAGCATTACAGTTACAAGTGTGCTTTAAAAAGAGGAGATACAATATATATATGGCTTACCGAAGAGTCACCATCAGACGCTCCGCCGTGAAATGGAGAAGCGGAAATAAGTGTCACTTCTTATGATGAGGTCTCCAATTCATTCCACCAATGCATCAAAGTTCTCCATTTTCATACTAACATTTGAGAAAAATTTCTCAGGGTTTCCTCATAGCTCCATGTATAGTGTAGAATACACCTCACGTGTGTTAGGGGTCGAGTTCCCGCTTCTGCACGGGGGGAATCTCGAGCCGTCCTGCTGCGGTCTCCCATCCGTCTCCGGCCGCAGTGGACTCTGCTCAGCATAGACGTCGGTCCCAGCGTCTCGCCCAGTCTAACATAGTGCAGAGGATTACTGCTGCCTCTCCAGGTTCTGCTGTTGTAGCCAGTGCTGGTCAGCAGCGAGCAGACGTCTTTGGGACAAAGTCCTTGCTTTCCTCTTCTGAGCATGCCCAGGGTAAGATCTCTCATTGGAGATCAGGGGTCACATGCTCAGGTACTGCAGCAGCTCCTATTGGTCCGCCAGGAAGGTCCTGAAACCACTTGTGTTCTGGAGCAGTTTCCTATTGGTCCTTATCTGGCAGGTCCTGTAGTTGCTACTATAAAAGGGTGGCATGGTCGTGCCGCCATGCGCTCGTATCAATTACATTATGTGCTTTGCGCAAGTGTGATCTTGCACGCATGTGTTAGGGCTCGGCTGAAATAAGCCCCTAGAATACCGGCCCCTCCGGTGAGGAGATTGTATGCACGTGTTTAGGGCTTGGCTGAAGTAAGCCCCTAGAATACCGGCTTCTCCGGTGAGGAGATTGTCTGTTTGCGTTGCCGATTGCGTTTACTTCGGACTGCTGTCCGCACAGCAGTTGTCTGTGCATTCCTGTGGAGTTAACAGGACACAGTCCATATCTCTTTGTCTGTACCTTAGCGACACTGATGTAACAGAGTTCGCTTATACCGCCGTATAGGGCCATAGTGTCTAAAGTTGCTACTTTGTGAAGTAACAGAGTTCACCTTACCGCCCTCTTACCAGCAGCAGGCTCAGCCTGCACGGTGGACCCCGGGCTGCGAACGCACTTATTATTTATATTATTTTGTGCGTTCCGCCAGCCCTAACAACGTGTTATTCTCTGGGCTGTGATTGGGTGGATCCACAAACGTCGTCAGTGCAGATGCATGATGCGTTGCTGTCTCTCTCCTTCTCCAGAACAATCACTGTTGTGAATGTTTTAGAAATGAATTCTGAGCAGAAGCTCCCTCTGGTCTCAATGATTCTATGTCATTAGCGATTCAAATTGACAGACGTTTGCGTGAGCGTAGAAGTATGCGTGGAATAGTGTTGCCTTGTGAACCAGCTTCTGAACCCATGCAGTGTGAGAGTGGCTTCTGGGGCACAGCGTCATGAGTTTCGAAAACGCAATGGGTTATGTTTCTACTGTGGTGATGCCTCTCATGCTATTTCAGTCTGCCCTAAGTGGGGAAGACGTTTTGCACGCTCAGTTGTCTTGGGTAGTGTTCAGACAAAATTTTTGTTGACTGTTACCCTGATTTGCTCCCTGTCCACATTTTCTGCTCAGGCTTTTGTTGATTCGGGAGCAGCTATTATGTGTTTAGCGAAAGTAAATCTGCATCCTTGCCCCCCATAGGAGCTATGACTGCGCTATTGAATTAGTGTTTGGTAGTAAATTCCCTAAAGGTTGCCTTTTTAACTTGTCTGTACCTGAACATGACGCTATGTGGCCTTATATCAAGGAGTCATTGGAGAAGGGTCATATCAGACCATCTTCTTCACCCTTGGGTGCCGGTTTTTTTCTTTGTGGCCAAAAAGGATGGTTCATTAAGGCCGTGTATTGATTATCATCTCTTGAACAATATCACTGTGAAATATCAATATCCGTTACCCTTGATTTCTGACCTGTTTTCCAGGGTGAAAAGTGCTACTTGGTTTACCAAGCTTGACCTCAGGGGGGCGTATAACCTTATTCGCATTAAGCACAGGATGAATGGAAGACGGCGTTTAATACCCCAGAGGGGCATTTTGAGTACCTAGTGATGCCCTTTGGGCTCACTAATGCTCCTTCCATCTTCCAGTCCTTCATGAATGACATTTTTCAGGGATTTTGTGGATAAATTTCTGATTGTTTATTTGGATGATATCTTGATTTTTTCCAACGACTGGGACTCTCATGTGAAACATGTTCGGACTGTGTTCCAGATTTTGAGAGAGAATGCTCTGTATGTGAAGGGATCAAAGTGTCTTCAGAGATTCTTGGGTTTTGCCAATTTTTATCGTAAATTTATTGGTAATTTCTCTGTTATTGTTAAACCATTGACTGATTTGACCAAAAAGGGTTCTGATGTGGTGAATTGGCCTCCTGAGGCAGTCACTGCGTTTCAGGAACTTAAGCAGAGATTCACTTCTGCTCCTGTTCTACGGCAGCCTGATGTTTATCTGCCATTTCAGGTGGAGGTTGATGCCTCTGAAATTGGGGCAGGTGCCGTTTTGTCCCAAAGAATCCTGAGAACTCTAAAAGTAACCCTTGTGCTTTTTTCTCTCGAAAATTTTCTCCAACTGAACGTAATTATGACGTGGGTAATCGGGAGTTATTGGCCATGAAGTGGGCTTTTGAAGAGTGGAGACATTGGCTGGAGGGAGCCAAACATCAGGTGGTGGTCCTCACGGACCATAAGAATCTGGTTTATCTGGAATCAGCCAAGCGACTTAATCCTAGACAGGCCAGGTGGGCCTTGTTTTTCACACGTTTTAATTTTGTGGTTTCCTTTCTTCCTGGCACTAAGAATGTTAAGGCGGATGCCCTCTCGAGGAGTTTCCTTGCGGACTCTCCTGAGTTGTCTGATCCTGCTGTTATTTTGAAGGAGGGTGTAGTTCTTTCCGCCATCTCGCCCAATTTGAGACTGGCTCTGGAAGGGTGTCAGAAGGATAAACCCGAGCACTGCCCTGTTGGGAAATTGTTTGCCCAGACCAGTGGAAGAAGAGTGTGATGTCTGAGATTCATTGTTCCGCGTTGGCCGGTCATCCCGGAATTTTTGGTACCAGAGACTTGGTGAGTCGGTCCTTTTGGTGGCCTACTTTGTCTCGTGACGTCAGGGAGTTTGTACAGTCCTGTGGGACTTGCTCTCGCTCCAAGCCTTGCTCTCGCTCAAGTGGTTTGTTGATGCCATTGCCTGTGCCCTAGAGACCATGGACCCATATCTCTATGGATTTTATTTCCAACCTCCCTGTTTCTCAGAGAATGACCGTTATCTGGGTGATTTGTGTTAGGTTTTCCAAAATGATACATCTTGTGCCATTACCAAAGTTGCCTTCCTCCTCCGAATTGGTGCCTTTGTTCCTTCAGCACGTGGTTCGGTTACACGGCATTCCTGAGAACATTGTGTTTGACAGAGGAGTCCAGTTTGTTTCCAGATTTTGGAGGACTTTTTGTTCTAAACTTGGTGTTCAATTGTCTTTCTCCTCTGCTTTTCATCCTCAGACCAATGGACAAACAGAGAACAATCCAGACATTGGAGACTTATCTGAGATGCTTTGTGTCTGCTGATCATGATGACTGGGTCTCTTTTTTGCCTTTGACTGAGTTTGCTCTTAATAATAGGGCAAGCTCTGTCACTTTGATGTCTCCATTTTTCTGCAATTTTGGGTTTCACCCTCGATTTTCTTCAGGACAGACGGAGGCTTCTGTCTGTCCGGGTGTTGACTCTGTTGTGGAGCGTATGCAGCAGATTTGGGACCTGGTAGTGGAGAGGTTGTCCCTCTCTCAGGAGAAGGCCCAGCGGTTTGCCAACCGGCATAGGACTGATGGTCCTCGGTTTAAAGTGGGGGACTTGGTCTGGTTGTCCTCAAGAAATATCCCTATGAGAGTTGCATCTCCTAAGTTTAAGCCTAGGTTCATTGGACCTTATAAGATCATGGAGATTCTTAATCCTGTTTCCTTTCGTTTACTTCTTCCAGGGACATTTAAGATCCATAACGTGTTCCACAAGTCCTTATTGAAGAGGTTTGTCGAGCCAGTGGTTCCTATGGCTGCGCCTCCTGACCCTGTTTTGGTTGAGGGCAATCTGGAGTATGTGGTTGAGAAAATATTGGATTCTCGCTTTTCTAGACGGAAACTCCAGTATTTGGTTAAGTGGAGAGGTTATGGTCAGGAGGACAATTCTTGGGTGTTTGCTTCGGACATCCATGCTAGGAGACTGATCCGTGCATATCACAGAGCTCATCCTGACCGACCTGGTTGCACAAATGAGGGTTCGGTGACCCCTCCTCAAGGGGGGGGGTACTGTTGTGAATGTTTTAGAAATGAATTCTGAGCAGAAGCACCCTCTGGTGGTTACAAACAGTACTGAACCATTCAATGAGGATTGGCAATCAGGAATCACAGACTGGCTGGATATAAGGGAGGTTTCCCCCCATCATGGTTGCCGGTGATCAATTGTTCTTGTCTCAACGTTGTTTCCTGGTTCACTTGGAAGCTTGCTGAGTCTTGCCTCTTCTCCTGCTCTCAGATAAGATATTTTCTGTTTTTTGTTTTTGTGCTTGCCATTTGCATATTTCTCTGCATTTCTGTGAGGTTGGCCAGGTTCCCCTCCCCGGGGGGCCTGGGCTCCTCTCGGTTCCTCTGGAGCCACTGTTATTTGTTCATTTGCCTTTTCCAGTTTTTTCAGTGGCTGTGGCTTAGTTTTGTTACACCAGAGAACTAATTTAGGTGGTAGAGGTCGTGTGATCTCAGGTGTTTTTGCAATTAGTAGCGTTGGCTTTTTTTAGGGTTTTTTTGGATTGCAGTAAGTATCCTTCCTATTCTTTTCTGTCTAGGCAGATTGGGCCCCAGCGTTTGCTCATACTATTTTCTGTCTGTGTCTGTATTTCCTCTTGTCTAACCGCCATTACATGTTTGGGGGCTTCCTATGTTCTTTGGGAATCTGCTCCGGGGCAGATAGATTTCCTCTTTCTATCTTTAGGTGTAGTTAACCTCTCAGGCTGTGACGAGGCATCTAGGACCAACGTAGGAACGCTCCACGGCTGCCTTTAGTTGTGGTGGTTAGTCAGGGTACTGCAATCCAGTAGATTCCAACCTCTGGTGTATTGCCGTTTTTGCCTGCTCTCCTCAGCTACCAAAACATAACAAATCACTTTCAAACAGTGAAATCCACATTAATCTTCAGAATGTTTGCTATCACGCCTTCCATCTTCGCCAGCCACTTGCCCTTCTCAACAACCTGCACTTGCTGCTCTACAACCTGTCAAAGATGGGCTGTAGGAACACTGTATATATAGGTTTTCAGTAGCCAATCACGTTTGGGAGCCTCCCATGGGCGTTTTTAAAAGCCGGATCCGTCGTAAAACGAATAAAAAAAACAGACGAAACGGATGCAAAACCTATGAAACCGGATCGGTTTTATCAGTTTTACACAATTTACGAAGGATCCGGCTCTCTGGTGCGACGCCGGATCCTGCCTGCTGGAAAAAACCTGATGTGTGAAAGTAGCCTTAGTCGCAATGCCTGTATAACAGGAGGTGGGAGTTTATCACTAATGACTAAGGTTTTTTGTACCACATGTGCCAAACTCTTCTTTTGATATTGCCAAGTACTTTTATATCTGCTCAGAATTTGCAGGAGTCATCCAGGTAAGGTAGCCAAAATGGAAATCGCTCTTTGTAGGATTACCAGTGCTTTTCCTGAGTCTAGTAACTGTTGTCTTATTCACCATTTGTTTTAACCTCTGGGTGAAAGGGTCAGTGATTGCATCAATAAAGATAAGACTACCTGCCAAGTTCTCTTGCAATCCTCATATTATTTTATGAGCCTGTTTGGTGCAACTCTTTCGGAGGACTAGACTGATGACCTTCTACTGTAATTTACTTTTGAGTACTAAAAATCGATAGAGTTGAAATGATCTCCTCTGCTGACTCCCTTAAACTTTCAGGTTTGCAGACTATAAGACGGGGGTCACACTTGCGAGTGCACTAGTCTCTCGCATCAATACAGGGCACTGCCGCCGGCACTCGGGACCGGAGTGTGTGGCTGCATGTATTTCTATGCAGCTGAACACTCCAGTCCGAGTGCCGGCGGCAGTGGCGGGTATTGATGTGAGAGGCTCGCGCGAGTTTCTCGCATTGCACTCGCAAGTGTAACCCCAGCCTATTTGATATAGTTTTTGGCTGCCAGAAAAGTCACTTTAAAAAAGCTTTCCTTCTTGTTGGACCTGCTGAATTTTGTATGTGAAATTTTTCCATTGGGTTGAGTCTTGAATGACTTTTCCGAGCTCAGCATTACTTTATCAAACTCACCATACTGAAGAATAATTTACAAGTATGGCAAAGATTCCTCAGTGAGTTTAATGAAAAATCATGCATGGTACAGCTAGAGTTTCATAAGTGCAAGACTTGTTTTGGGCCTCATGGCAGTGGTTCTGTGTTTAGTTCTTTGTGGCTTTGATCTTTCTGGCCTTTTTAAGAGAGAGGCTCGCCTGAGCATAATTTACTCAATCTTTTTAGACTGAAGTAAGGCTTCTTCCGGCTTTACACTAGACTTCATTTATTCACTGTTTAATGTTTTTATCCTTTAGTTTTAAGAAGACCAAGCTTTTATGGCTGCTTTACTTTTATTGGGTAACACAACAAGCATCTTATAGGCTTGATGGGGTCATTCTTTGACACTATAATATTGATTTGTTATGATGAGGCCTCAGATGTTTATAAACTCCCCCCTGAGGAAGTGACAAATAGTAAATTTTCCGCTTGTGGACTGAGCTCATTTCCATTATTAGGTTTGACATTAAGTTGTCATGTGTGCATCGCCACGAAGATCGTCGCGGTTGCACATTCTGACTTCTCACAGCTGAGTTGCTGTTTCTTTGTGTTTGGCAGTTAGGGAGTTAATTCTGTCTGTGCTCAGTTCTGGGACTGGGTGCAGTTTCTCCCGGCTGCAATTAATTATTTGTTGATTGGTTTCCTTTAAATCTCTGGTTGTCTGTGTTGGGAGTTGCCAGTGAAATTCTTCATGCAGACCACAGATAGGATTGTATCTGTATAGACTTAAGTTAAAGAGCTCCTTAGTTGTTTTAAGCTCACCTTGCTTAGAGTTTAATATCCCAGATCATTTATGTTCCTTCTGTGTTTGAGTGTGTATGCAAGTCTGTGTTTTCTCCAGTCTGTCTTATATGTCTAATCTGTGTATTTAGCAGAGATCAGCCCATATCCCTTTGGTGGTAATCAGAATCCTTCTTAGGACTGATTACAGGGTTCAGGGACTGATAGGAGACAGGGTTAGGCTGGAGACTTGGACCTCTGAACCATTATCAGTACCTCCAAGGTGAGGGATTAGTTAGGACCCCAGTTTAGGGTCAGGTTAGACCCCCGGTCCTCCTCTTTCCTGTGACAGTGTATCAAGTCCTCAAGATTAACCCTGAGTTCAACGGATATCGTGTCAGGTAAATCTATTCTATATTTACATGCTGATGTTGCTAATCTATATGTTGTATAGAGTGTTGTTCTTTTAAGAATAGTTTACTGACATCGTACACATATCATAAGACCGCGTGACATTTTCACTGGCCCATAAAATTATTCCCAGTTGCCATGGATCCAGTAGCCCAGCTGGCTCTGCAGTTGCAGGGATTATCCATGGAGCTGACGGACATTAAGTCCAAAGTTTTGTCTCCCTCGGAGCAAACCAGATTTGAACCTAAAGTAGCTCTCCCGGACAGGTTCACTGGTGGGCGAGACAAATTTTTTACCTTCAGGGAAGCATGTAAATTGTATTTTCGGCTTCGGCCTCGATCATCAGGGAGTGAAGAGCAGAGAGTGGGAATTGTTATCTCGCTCCTACAAGGGGACCCTCAATCCTGGGCCTTCTCCCTTCCTCCGGGATCCCCGGCTCTACAGTCAGTAGATCGATTTTTTACTGCCCTGGGATTGGTATATGATGACCCAGATCGGGTCTCCCTTGCTGAGACAAAATTACGTAAGATACAGCAGGGAGATCGTCCGGCGGAGGAATTTGCTTCTGAGTTCCGTAGATGGGCCACAGATACTCAGTGGAATGACCCAGCTCTTAGGAGCCAGTTTTGTCATGGGCTTTCTGACAAATTAAAGGACGTTTTGGCTCAGTATGATTCTCCTCCATCACTGGAGGCTGCTATGGCCCTAGCTATCCGTACTGATAGACGGCTCCGGGAGAGGTGCGAGGTAACTCCGCCCCCTGTTGTTACTCCACCTACTACTAAAGTCCCTTATGTTGAGGTTCCCCTTGTCTGTTCGGAGGAGCCTATGCAGTTGGGAGGGACATCATTTCGTAGGAGGGGATTGGCGGTACGCCGCAGGACTAGAAGGTGTTTCTTCTGCGGGAAAGAGGGACATTTTGTTGGAGAATGTCCATCCCGTGCCTTGTTGAGCAAAAAATCGCCGGAAAACTGTTAATCCCAGGTTGTGTGGTGGACGACAACCTGGGAGTATGTATTTCGTCCGCTAGTTCTTCTCAGTTCCTTGTACCAGTGGAGGTGGTGGTTGGTACGAGAGTGGAGAGATTTTCTGTTCTTCTTGATAGTGGGTCCGGGGCTAATCTGGTTGACGCTCAGTTTGCTCAGGCTCAAGGTATGCATCTGAGTGTATTGGTCAAACCGATCCCTATATTCTCCATTGACGCCAGGCCTCTCGGCCAAGGTAGCTTTGTTCATGAGGTTCATAACATTGACCTTCGGGTAGGGGCAATACATAGGGAACTATTATCTTGTTATGTGTTGGAGGGTCTACCTACTCCTATTGTGTTGGGACTTCCTTGGTTGGTTAAACATAACCCTGTGATTAATTGGCAGTCCAGAGATATAAGCCAATGGGGGGAGTTTTGCAAAAGTAACTGCATGAACACAGTCATCAGTGCGGTCGTGCCTAGTACTTTGCCTCCTTTTTTGGAGGACTTTGGGGATGTGTTCTCTGAGGAGGGGTGTCAGGAGTTGCCTCCTCATCGCGTGTATGACTGCTCTATTAATTTACTTCCTGATGCTAAGTTACCTAAAGCTAGGTTATATAACCTTTCTGGTCCTGAGAGGCAGGCTATGAAAGATTATATTTCGGAAAGTCTGGCCAAAGGGCATATTAGACCTTCATCTTCCCCAGTGGCCGCAGGGTTCTTCTTTGTGAAGAAAAAAGATGGAGGCCTACGCCCTTGCTTGGATTTCCGCGAACTTAATCGGATTACTGTTCGAGATCCGTATCCACTCCCTCTGATTCCTGATCTCTTCAATCAAATTGTTGGCGCCAAATGGTTCTCTAAATTGGATCTCAGGGGGGCGTATAATCTGATTAGGATAAAAGAGGGGGATGAGTGGAAAACGGCGTTTAACACGCCGGAGGGACATTATGAGAACCTTGTCATGCCTTTTGGTCTGACTACTGCACCAGCAGTATTCCAACATTTTGTTAATGACATTTTTCGTCATCTGGTGGGGCTGTTTGTGGTCGTATATTTGGATGACATTTTAATTTACTCACCAGATCTTGTGTCTCACCAGGAGCATGTGAGACAGGTGTTGCAGATCTTGCGAGACAATAAACTATACGCCAAACTGGAAAAGTGTGTATTCGCCGTACAGGAACTTCAGTTTTTGGGTTTCTTGGTGTCAGCCTCCGGTTTCCGTATGGACCCTGAAAAGGTGAGAGCAGTGCTTGAATGGGATCAGCCAGAGGATCTTAAGGCTCTGCAGCGTTTTCTGGGGTTTGCTAACTACTACCGGAAATTTATTTGTAATTTCTCATCTGTTGTCAAACCTCTCACTGACATGACAAGAAAAGGGACGGATTTTTCTAAATGGTCGGACAAAGCTTGCCAAGCTTTTTCCTCTTTGAAAAAATGTTTTGCTTCGGCACCCGTTCTCATCCAACCAGATGCATCACAGCCGTTCGTTGTGGAGGTGGACGCGTCTGACGTAGGGGTGGGTGCAATATTGTCCCAGGGTCCGTCCCCTGGTAAATGGCATCCGTGCGCTTTCTTTTCTAAAAAATTGTCGTCCGCCGAAAGGAATTATGATATCGGCAATAGGGAACTTTTGGCCATTAAGTTGGCTTTTGAAGAATGGCGTCACTTTTTGGAGGGGGCAGTCCACCCGGTCACCGTCATTACTGATCACAAGAACCTGCTGTATTTGGAATCTGCTAAGCGTCTGAATTCCAGACAAGCTCGATGGTCGTTGTTTTTTACCAGGTTTAATTTTGTTGTCACTTATCGCCCTGGATCTAAGAATGTTAAGGCGGATGCCTTGTCTCGCAGTTTCCCAGGGGCCGGGAAAATGGATGACCCGATTCCTATCCTTCAGGAGGGGGTGGTAGTGTCGGCTGTATGTTCTGAGCTTGAGGAGGAGGTGTTAGAGGCTCAGGGGGACGCCCCTGCAGGACCTCCAGGGAGACTGTTTGTCCCAAATCAGTTGAGACAAAAGGTTATTGAGGCACATCATAATTCTGCTTTAGCAGGACATCCAGGGAGTAAGGCTACTTTAGATCTCCTTTCTCGCCGGTTTTGGTGGCCTAACGTTAATAAAGATGTTTTAACTTTTGTCGCGTCCTGTGGGGTTTGTGCTCGCTCTAAGACCCCTCATACCCGTCCGTCTGGGACCCTCTTACCCTTGAAACTTCCGGAGCGTCCATGGACTCATTTGTCTATGGACTTCATCACGGACCTTCCTCAGTCGTCAGGGAAGACTGTCATACTGGTGGTTGTTGACAGGTTCAGTAAGATGGCACATTTCATTGCTCTTCCTGCCCTCCCTAATGCTAAAACTCTGGCGCAGGTGTTCATTGGGGAGATTGTGAGACTTCATGGGTTGCCTTCTGATGTGGTGTCAGATAGGGGGTCTCAGTTTGTGTCCAAATTTTGGAGGGCATTTTGTTTACGTCGGGGGATGCAATTGTCATTTTCCTCGGCTTTTCATCCGCAGACCAATGGTCAGACAGAGCGTCTGAATCAAAGCCTAGAGACTTATCTTCGGTGTTTTGTCTCAGAGAACCAGGAGGACTGGTCTTCTTTCTTGCCTCTGGCAGAGTTCGCTCTTAACAACAGGCGGAGCGAGTCCACTGGTAAGTCCCCGTTTTTTGGGGCATATGGTTTTCATCCCCAGTTTTGTACATTCAATGGGGGGGGCCCTTCTGGGGTTCCTGAGGAGGAGCGTTTCTCGTCGTCACTTGCTTCAGTGTGGAGAGGTGTATTGAATAATCTGAGTGCTATGGGGAACCGTTATAAACGTATGGCTGATAGGAGGAGAGTTTCTGGTCCAGATCTTAATGTGAACGATCTGGTATGGTTGTCTACCAGGAATATAAAACTTAAAGTTCCCTCCTGGAAGCTGGGCCCCAGATTCATCGGGCCGTACAGGATCAGTTCCATAATTAATCCTGTGGCATTTCGTCTGGACCTCCCTCCTACGTTTAAAATCCACAATGTGTTCCACAAGTCATTACTTAAGAGGTACGTGGCACCAGTCATACCATCACCTCTACCTCCTCCTCCAGTGGTGGTCAATGGTAACTTGGAGTTTCAAGTGTCAAAGATCATTGACTCACGTCTGAATCGACGATCCCTTCAGTACTTGGTGCATTGGAAGGGGTATGGTCCAGAGGAGAGGACGTGGGTTCCTGCGTCTGACATTAACGCAGATCGTTTGGTGCGGACCTTCCACAGAACTCACCCGGGCAAACCTGGCCCTGAGGGTCCGGAGGCCCCTCGTAGAAGGGGGGGGTACTGTCATGTGTGCATCGCCACGAAGATCGTCGCGGTTGCACATTCTGACTTCTCACAGCTGAGTTGCTGTTTCTTTGTGTTTGGCAGTTAGGGAGTTAATTCTGTCTGTGCTCAGTTCTGGGACTGGGTGCAGTTTCTCCCGGCTGCAATTAATTATTTGTTGATTGGTTTCCTTTAAATCTCTGGTTGTCTGTGTTGGGAGTTGCCAGTGAAATTCTTCATGCAGACCACAGATAGGATTGTATCTGTATAGACTTAAGTTAAAGAGCTCCTTAGTTGTTTTAAGCTCACCTTGCTTAGAGTTTAATATCCCAGATCATTTATGTTCCTTCTGTGTTTGAGTGTGTATGCAAGTCTGTGTTTTCTCCAGTCTGTCTTATATGTCTAATCTGTGTATTTAGCAGAGATCAGCCCATATCCCTTTGGTGGTAATCAGTATCCTTCTTAGGACTGATTACAGGGTTCAGGGACTGATAGGAGACAGGGTTAGGCTGGAGACTTGGACCTCTGAACCATTATCAGTACCTCCAAGGTGAGGGATTAGTTAGGACCCCAGTTTAGGGTCAGGTTAGACCCCCGGTCCTCCTCTTTCCTGTGACAGTGTATCAAGTCCTCAAGATTAACCCTGAGTTCAACGGATATCGTGTCAGGTAAATCTATTCTATATTTACATGCTGATGTTGCTAATCTATATGTTGTATAGAGTGTTGTTCTTTTAAGAATAGTTTACTGACATCGTACACATATCATAAGACCGCGTGACATAAGTACTTCAAAGCTTTATTTCAGGAATTTGAGGTGGTTTGGATGGAGATTGCTCCCACAGCTGTCTGAAACTGGGCCCGGAACCTCGCAAAATAGAATGGGCCCATCTTTCTATTAACACAAGAGTCTCTAGATTGGTTAAATCTTCAGGTTTAGTTGTCATTCGAGTTGGCAGTTAAGAGGAAAGAACCATATGCTGATGCTGGGTGATGGCATCGACTACAGTGAGATTGTACTGGACATTTTCCTCTCAAAGATGCAGGATGGCATTTAGAGAGCTATCTTTCTTCTGGTAGGGGGTGAGTTGGAGTTCATTGTAGGGGGACACAAACTCCTTTTGGCAGGAAGGAATCTTTGCTGTGTACTAAAATGTCGAGTGGACCATCGAAGACATGTTAACCACGAATGCAGTCAGGAAGCATGAGAGATTGTTAGTGTAACTGATGTTTGGATAATTTTTGAACAGGTTTCACTTTTTGATAGTTTTTATTTTATTCCTGCTGCTCTCATGACTAAAGGGTATGCCACACTAAACAATATCGCTAACGGGATCGCTAAAAAACGTCACTATTTAGCGATCCTGTTAGCGATGTTGTTCAGTGCGGCAGCTTCCAGCGACGAGCTTCCTGCTGTGATCTCGCTCGTCGCTGGAATCGTTCCGGACCCTATTTTCTCGTCGGCGCTCCCGCTGGGTAAGTATATATCGCTGTGTGGCACCTTTTCTTAGCGATTTAGCGGTACTTTTGTACCGCTAAAGTCGTTAAGAAGATCGCTAACGGCGATAGCGTCGTTAACTATATCGCTAAATGTGGCTGCATTTAGCGATATAGAAACAATCCCGCTAGCGATCGCATTAGTATGCGTCGTTATTGTGATCGCTAGCGGGATTGTTTAGTGTGGCAGTACCTTTAGAGCCTTTTTATTCAGTGATAATTTTGATGGTCTGTACCATGCATGTGTGGCTCACAGGATTCTTTGAGGCAGAGGTGTATCTAGGCTTTCTGACACCTGGGGCAAGAATTTGGTTCGGCGCCCTCCCCCCCCCTAAGCACACATGCGATTTGCACACTTAGTCATGTACCAATGAGCTGCTCTCACTAAGGCTCTCAATGTTCATTGAAAAACTGAGAGAAGCAGGAAGAGAAGCTCGTTGTCACAGGACCATAAGTATGAAAATCGCATATGAGTGAAGTGTCCATGTGATGACTACTGGAACCTGCAGAGCTGAATCCTGAAGTTGCAGCTTCTGAATTCTCACAACGAATGCACTGCACACTTTTAAGATTCTCCCTTGCCGGTGGACGGTCATGTCAGCACAAGCATGTGATTTATATACTTCTGGCCACATTCCGACTAGACGTGCCCGGCCTCGCTCCGTTCATTTTCATTGAGTGAGGCCACACATGTCTAGTCAGCATGTGACTGCATGTATGTAAATCGCCGCCACAAGAGAATCCTAAGAGTGTGCAGTGAGCACTGTGAGAATTCAGAAGTCTGCAGTCACATGGAATGACTGCAGACTCCGCACAGACCTGGAGAACCCTTTTAATGCTCCTAACATAAATAAAAACATGAGAATTAGTCAATTTCACAAATAACATTAACATCCAGGTACCTTATAGATGACATCGTCTCCTTCTTTTCTTCTTCTTGTCCAGACTCCATGATGGAGTTTTCTCATCCACAGCAGTCTCTGCTGAATTACATATTCTCCGGTCTTCTGCACCAACTCTCTACATGATGCCCTTAAAGACAGAAGAGTCATTATAATGCCCCTAAATAAAAATATCTGCAATATACTGTCACCTCACACTATTCTGCCTGCATCCACTCCCCATACTGTTTCCTCATACATGCCCTCATACATACTCTTTAGTGTCCTCAAATCCCCCACACACATTAAATCCCCCCATCCCCACTCCAAATCCCCCACACACATTAAATGCTCCATCCCCACTCCAAATCCCCCCACACACATTAAATGCCCCATCCCCACTCCAAATCCCCCCACACATTAAATGCCCCATCCCCACTCCAAATCCCCCCACACACATTACATCCCCCCATCCCACTTCAATCCCCCACATTAAATCCACCACCACGCCAAATCTCCCACACACATTAAGTACCCCCCATCCCCACTCCAAATCCCCCACACACATTAAGTATCCCATCCCACTCCAAATCCCCCCACACACAAAGTACTCCCCATCCCCACTCCAAATCCCCCACACACAAAGTCCCCCATCCCCACCCAAATCTCCTACACACACAAAGTACCCCCATCCCCACTCCAAATCCCTCACACCCCAAATCCCCACCCATTAAGTACCCCCATCCCACTCCAAATCCCCCACACACTTAAGTATCCCCATCCCCACTCCAAATCCCCCACACACAAAGTACCCCCATCCCCACTCCAAATCCCCACACACAAAGTACCCCCATCCCCACTCCAAATCCCTCACACAAAGTCTCCCCAATACATACCAATACCTTTATTGATCCCGGGGGGAAATTACAGTATTACAGCAGCAATACAAACACAGTACATTAAATATTAGACACAAATCTTGCACAGGTATACCAACATTACATAATAAAAGTGGGTAGTTCAGGTGTATATAAGACAATGTTAATTGACATTAGTACACCAGCCACGTCATTATTTTCTACCACCCTTAGGAAATTATCATACATCCCCATAGCAGTAGGTACAAACGATTTCCTGAATTTCTCCTTCTTGCACCTTAATAGGATTAGACGGCTGCTGAATGTGCTCTTCTGCTTCAAGAACAGCTTGTATAGGCGGTGTGTATTATTGTTCATTATAGCCCTACACTTCTTCTGAATTCTATCCTCCAATACCTCCTCAAAAGTCAAGATGGAGGCCAACAGCTGCACTTGCCTTCTGATAAGTTTGTTGATCTTATTAGCGTCAGCTACTCGCACACTACTGCCCAGAAAATGATAGCAAAAAAGATGGCGCTTGCTACAACGGACTGGTAGAACATCTCCAGCATTTTACTGCACACATTGAATGACCTGACATCCCACTCCAAATCCCCACACACACAGTACCCCCCATCCACACTCCAAATCCCCCCACAAAGTACCCCATCCCCACTCCAAATCCCCCCACACAAAGTACTCCCCCATCCCGACTCCAAACCCCCCCACACAAAGTACTCTCCCCATCCCCACTCCAAACACCCCCATACAAAGTACTCCCCCATCCCCACTCCAAACCCCCAACAAAAAAAGTATCCACCATCCCCACTCTATATCCCCCCATACATTATGTCCCCCTCCCTTAATCTTCAGTGATTCTTCAGCTCCAGTGGAGCACACTTACCACCAATGTTCCTCCTTCTGGGCGCCGCCGACAAGTGACGTCAGCAGCGTGATCACATGACCTGATCACGCTGCTGGCGTCGCTCTGACCGGGCGGACAGAGCTTCAATTGTACTGGCATCTGTATAGACACCAGTACAATTGATCCCTGGGAGTCAGCACGCGGCAGCTTCTCTGCGCCGCTGTCAGCTTGACAGCTGGCACAGGGAACCGCCGACTTCCAGGCCGGGGGCGGCAGAATGCAGCCGCCAGGGGAGACACTGTGGACCGCCGCATTAGGCGGCCCGACTGCGCCCCCTGCCGGCTATGCCCGGGGCACATACCCCGGCTGCCCTCCCTGGATACGCCCCTGCTCTGAGGCATGTCTTTGGGCTATTCTGCATTATTGCCCTGTCAGTTCCACTCCCTTGGTAAAGAGTCAGACCTTAAAAATTAACACTAAACATAAGGGTATAAATATGTGATTCTTCAGATTTTGTTTTAGTCTTTGCCTGATGAAGAGACCTGAGTAGTCTCGAAAGCGTGCAATTTGTTACCATCTTTTCAGTTAGCCATTAAAAGGTATCAACCACTGAGGACTCTCAACTCTAAATATTTTTCACTAAACATAAGGGCACATATCTCTGTAAGTATATGGTGGGTTGGGTTTAAAAAAAAAAATATTATATATATATACTAATATATAGATATATATATATATATATATACACACAATATACTAATTTATATATATATATATATATATATATTATATATATATATATATTTATATATATAAAAAAATTTTGGGCTTGCTTGGATTGGCCCACAGGTGAACAGATGAATCTTCCAGTCAGCCACTGTGAAGGTGTGGTAATGGGGAGTGCAAATACCCTTGATTCAGCATTCTCCTACAAAGGCATCATCGAATAAATAATTGAGCAAACTCTGATATCTGTACCAATGTCTGTCACCTCTGTTTACAATTCAGCTGACAGGCAATGGATTGACAGGCAATGGAGGCCCCTGCTTTACTCTTGGAACTTATGGATTGTCCAGCCTGGGAGATTGAGAATTGGTTACTGGCTTGATAATATAGCTGGCATGGGTTGCTCCGTATTTAAACTCTTGAGAGTCAGTTTCCTGTGGTGGTTATAGTGAATACTACGTAATGCAGGTGACCGGATGCAACACGCAGATAGACACGAGGCAGGAACAGGTTATTTACCTTGATGTGGCTGGGAATTGCGTAGTTATAGCAACAGTTAAATAATGTGAAACGGAACAATCAAAAGTGAATCATACAATACAGAATATATCAAGATTCCTAAAATTCACTTTTAAATGGTATGGAAGTCTCTTGTCAGTTATTCTCTTAACCCTCTAACAGAGGATGTGCACCCCTTTCACAGGGGAGCCAACATGCTGGCTTCTTCTCTGGTAATGACCCTAGTGGGGTCACTGATTCTTTCTGCTAGGCCGCAAGTGCTCCTGACAAAGTCTACCCGGGCACGTTGGGCCTCTTTCACTTCAATCGACCTTCACCCTATCTGTTGTCGTAGCCCAGGCCGACCCCTGTACCGTATGTCAGTGCAGGAAGTGACAGCCAGGCTCACTTGTGTTTCCCGTTCACCACCATAGGCATCCTCTTCCGGGCGGAGCCTCTTTATGGATCTTCAGGGCTTGACTGATGGCGGGTGTCTCTCCCAGGTCTGGGGAAAAAGAGAGATGGGCTCCGGCTCTTGACTGGCGTCATCTAGGCTATGGGTCAGCGTGTTTCCTTTGGTGCTGAAGAGGTTAACAACTCTTTGCTTGCTGGTTAGAGACATGCAACTCCATCTGGCAGCTGCTCCTGACCTGCTCCTTTTCTCTTTCTCTATAGAATATGTCCAGACCTTCTCATCCCTGCCTGTGAAAGTTTTGCTTCCTGGCTTGCTGGAGTTGGTGTGCTGAAGTTGTAGTTCATAGTTTCTGCTGGAGATTTTTGTCTGTATGCTTTCTCCATTATCCTATTCCCATTTGGTGTGCACCTTCCTATCCTTCACTTTATTCCTCCTACCCTTTTGAGTGTTTTTGTATGTAAGTTGCTTTTTATTATATGTTTGTCTTACGTGTATATGCACTAACATATCTGTCCCAGGCCTCTGGGGGAGGGGGATGTGACAGCTTAGGATATTAACATTAGCATAGTAAGGTTGGAGACTCAGCCCTCTCTACCCTTAAGAAAACCCCAGGTACAGGGATAGTTAGGGTCCCAGTTCCAAGGACAGTTTGAGGCCCTCCTTCCATACCGAAGACAGTCACAGCATGACACATTGGTTAAGTTTAAGTTTTTAAGTGCAGCCTGTGTTATTCCTGTCCTGAACTTGGGGCATTTCATGACCACTCTTAGGGTGAGTTTCCACGGTCAGGAAACGCTGCGCCAAACACGCAGCGTCCAGATGTTACAGCATAGTGGAGGGGATTTCAAGAAATCCCGTCTCCACTATGCGTAACAATACGCAGGTGGCAGACCTGCGTAAACGGACATGCGGCGCGTCTTTTTAGACCGCAGCATGTCCTCGCGTATTGCGGCGACGGTGCGTCGCCGAAACAGAATTTAACACAGGGCTATGTAGCCCTGCGTTCTTTCCGGAGGTGTCCGGAACACCTCCGGAAAGATCGCGCGTCATAAAGGGGGCGGGGCTTAGACAGAGCGGAATTTCCGCTCCGTCCAAAGCGCTGTGGTTCCGGACCGTGGAACCACAGCCTTATGGATTTTGATTCTATACCTTGTATGCCCTCCTGGTTGTGATCCAGCAATCTGTCCATTTCTGTACCACTGGCCTGTGACTACTCCAAGATCTCAGCCCATAGCCTCTGTGTAAAAACACATCACTGTGCAGTGGTTAAAGGATGAAGGTCATGGCTTCCCTGGGACCTGAAAGTTGGAGTAGGCAGTGCAAAGCCTGTCTGTGACCGCCTTTATTAGAGCTTCCAGGCGGTCACTGACCAACACTTGTTAGAAAAATATTTAGACTTGAGAGTCCTCAGTGGTTGATACCTTTTAATGGCTAACTGAAAAGATGGTAACAAATTGCAAGCTTTCGAGACTACTCAGGTCTCTTCATCAGGCAAAGACTAAAACAAAAACTGAAGAATCACATCTTTCCTATATCAACACTTGTTACAAACTCTAATGAGTTTATTATAATATAGAAGCTAAAGTAAATTTGTGTACTAGGGTCAGGTTATTCTTGCATGTAGATGTGCAGTGGATCTCCACAGTCAGTGTTAACTTTGGGCCCTTGCCATCCCAGGCTGACACTGGTTTTGGGTATTATTAAATGGTAGGATTTATACATTGGCTGGGACATGCACACATGTTTTTGTTTTTCATTTAGTCTGGAGGCTCAGTAATGTTTAGTGGAGCAAAAGGCTCAAAACCCACAAAATACATTTAATAAAAAGTATTTAGAGATCTTGTATCGTAACTTGAAATATGATTTTCAGATTTTTTTTACGATTACTTTGACTGTTTATTATAATTATAAAGAGAAATGAATGAAAATAAGGCATGGTATATCATATGCAGTTGTATTTATAAAGTGCAATGCGTTTCAGGAATTGGCTTGATTCTTTCTTTAGTCACGATCAGGCAGCAAGGATTCTGGGAGATATATGGTGGAGAGAGCAGGGTGACAGCAGCACAGAGTATTTCAGGAGAGCAGTGTGCTGGTCTATGGGGGGCACCCTGTTCAGTGCCAGGCATTGTACATAGAGCGCCGTCTTTTATACACTGCTCCACAGAAATCCAGGAAACATTTCTGCTGATTGATGGCCTGTTCTGATCCAGACTTTGCATGCAAAGACCCCATTCCCCTCCTCAGATCCTGTCTTCTCCATCCTGTCCTGGCGATGTGTGAAAGCGAGGCGACAGGCGCAGTCCGGGGTGATGCTGGGAAGTAGGATAGTGGGAAATGGAGTCATACAGTAACGATAAAAATGAGACCCCTCTCTTCAGCTGCCTCATCAGCCCTCCCCTGACTGCACCTAACTGGAGGTCATGCTGCCCCCTCTATTACCCCAGACCCGTGTGCAGGTGCTCAGCCAGAACCACCCTAGAATACGTCCCCTTTCTGCAGATAATACTGCCATAGCGTTCTCACATAATACCACCATATAGATCAGCCATAATACCGCCATATAGATAAATCGCAAACACACATAATTCCGCCATATAGATCACACATAATACCGCCATATAGATCACACATATCGCCATATAGTTCATACATATTGCCGCCATATAGATCATACACAATACCACCATGTAGATCACACATAAAACCAGCAGGGTGACAGCAGCACAGAGTATTTCAGGAGAGCAGTATCACACAGCATAGGATTAGATACACGGCTCAGCAGACAGTATCACACAGCATAGGATTACCGTATTTTTCGGACTATAAGACGCACTGGACTATAAGACGCACCCAGGTTTTAGAGGTGGAAAATAGGGAAAAATATATTTGAAGCAAAAAATGTGGTAAAATATTTAATAACATAAATAACATACTATTATATGTGGTGTTATTATATATAATAGCATGTTATTATGTAGGAAGCTACGGGTAGGAGATGGTGCTGCGGGACCAGTGTGATGTCTGTAAACTACTATGTGAAGACACTGGAGGTTGAGTATAAGGCCGGGGTCACACATACGAGAAACTCGCACGATTTCGTGTGAGTCTCTCGCATGAACACCCAGCACTGCCGCTGGCACTCAGACTGGAGGAGCGCATAGAATGGACAGAGAGTAGCAAGAGGGGCAGAGACAGAGAGAAAGACGAGAACAGAGACAGAGAGGACAGAGAGCAGAGACAGAGACGAGAGACAGAGACGAGAGAGAGAACAGACGAGAGAGACAGAGACGAGAGAGACAGAGAAGAGAGACAGAGACGAGAGAGACAGAGACGAGAGACTGTGATGACATCTACTACATTTAGCAGCTTGTGTATAGCGCGCTTCCCTTCCCCCTCCCAGCATAAGTAAGGCTCAGTGTAATCTGAGCTCCCAGCACTGGAGTTTCCCGCCTCACCGTAGGGGGTCGCCATTGTCTTCACATGTGCTCTCCTTCTATAGCAGCCATTATGAGGATTCATTCCTTTTGGTGATAACACGGTGGGAATTTGTGTCAGAAACATGAAAGTCACTGTGTTGAACCATGCGCCGACGGGCATCGTTCCCGTAGTACTGGTGAACCAGTAACTCCAACAGAACCCGAGAAATGGAATTCTCAGATGCCCTATGAACTATCTCATCCAAGTTTGGGCTCATTTGAACTGTCATTTTAAAGTAAGATCATTGATAGGTCTGCCATTATTCTGCTAGAGTTCCCCGCTGAGTTATGGTCCTTATGACATTTCAGAGCTCAAATCATACCTTTCATCCCTGGGGAGGTGGCCAGAACTACCATCCCCTTTTGTGAGGTCAGCAGCCCCAGGTATAAGTCCTGTGGTGAGCCCCCCCCCCCTTATTCACTCCTTGCTGTGATGTCTTGACTAAGAGATCTGCAAATGAACTATGACGTGTGGCTCCTTCCCCAGCCTGGCTTGCCTGTATATGATCTAACTACCATGTGAGTCTTTTCACTTTTCATCCCATTTATTTTGTAACTGTATTGTACATAACTATATTGCCTCAGCTTGTTACCTTTCTTTTAAACTATAAGCACTGCCTGTTTTTTTAAGGAATAAACCTATAAAATTATTAGTTTGTTTCTCCTGCTCTATAAACGAATTTACACGTGCCTGAAGTACTACGCTACTGTTTCGGGGTTGCTACGGACCGTCTTGATAAATTGTTCCAAGTAAACCGTAGCTGGTGGCAGCTTAAAAGAAGGGTACTGCCTGGCCGCGGCCCGGAGTAATTATAATTCCCTCACTGCAGCGTGCCCAATAGCCAGCACACATCCAAGTGACCCGTCTGGCGACTAATTATCCTAGGTGCAGTTCCCTGACTGACCTGAGGGTAAGGGGGGCGCCAGAGAGCTGCAAGTTCCTAAGTGGACGTGGGATAATTATAAATCCCTGCAGTTTACTGGGTCGGACGGCAGCAGCCGTCGTGTGTGTGCGCGTTTTGTCACATTTGCGGCACGGAGGGATCACAAGCCGTGATACCCCGGGCTACCGTGTGGCGGACCGTGTGCACGTTTCATCACAGAGAGATACAGATGACAAGAAAAGACAGATGACAGAGACAGATGACAGAGACAGATGACACAGAGACAGCGATGCGACAGAGACAGAGATGCTTTTCATGTGCGCACGATGCGCTGCAAAAAAAACTCAAGTGTGAAAGTAGCCTAACCTTTTAATTAATTCTCTGTTATACAGTGTGTCTGAAGGACCTGTGATGACATCATGAAGAGGCAGGGCTTTGGTCATGTGATGCTCCAGCCGCCCTCTTCATGACCTCATCACAGGTCCTCCACAGGAGCATTCAGCATCCCATCAGCACAGCCCCTGTGCTGTCAGGTATGCCATGCCTCCTGCTGCACTCTGCTCCTGCTTCCTCCTTCTACTTCAGACACCCATCTGCCCAGCTGCTGCAGGAATCAGGCGCTGGGGAACCATGTGGCTCTGTCATTTGCTGCTCCCCGCTCACTGCTCAGCAGATAGGTGGGCGGGGAAGCGGCTAATGAATATTCACTGCACTTAAGTATCTGGACCAGGGGTTTCCCCAGGGCTTGTTTCCTGCAGCTGAGGGGATATTTTCCTGCCTCCTGCAATCCCACTCCACCGCTGCCCTCTGCCCCCCTCCCCACATGTTACATTCCAAACATAAGACGCACCCACACTTTCCTCCCAAATTTGGAGGAAAAAAAGTGCGTCTTATTGTCCGAAAAATACGGTAGATACACGGCTCAGCAGACAGTATCACACAGAATAGGATTAGATAAATGGCTCAGCAGACAGTATCACACAGGATAGGATTAGATAAATGGCTCAGCAGACAGTATCACACAGGATAGGATTAGATACACAGCTCAGCAGACCGTATCACACAGGATAGGATTAGATACACGGCTCAGCAGACAGTATCACACAGGATAGGATTAGATACACGGCTCAGCAGACAGTATCACACAGGATAGGATTAGATACACGGCTCAGCAGGCAGTATCACACAGGATAGGATTAGATACACGGCTCAGCAGACAGTATAACACAGGAGAGGATTAGATACACGGCTCAGCAGACAGTAACACACAGGATAGGATTGGATACACAGCTCAGCAGTCAGTATCACACAGGAGAGGATTAGATACACGGCTCAGCAGTCAGTATCACACAGAAGAGGATTAGATGCACGGCTCAGCAGACAGTATCACACAGGAGAGGATTAGATACACGGCTCAGCAGACAGTATCACAGGATGGGATTAGATACACGGCTCTGCAGAAAGTATCACACAAGAGGATTAGATACACGGCTCAGCAGACAGTATCACACAGGATAGGATTAGATAAATGGCTCAGCAGATAGTATCACACAGGATTAGGTTAGATACATGGCTCAGCAGACTATCACACAGGATAGGATTAGATACACGGCTCAGCAGACGTATCACACAGAATAGGATTAATACATGGCTCAGCAGACAGTATCACACAGGATAGGATTAGATACACGGCTCAGCAGACAGTATCACACAGGATAGGATTAGATACACGGCTCAGCAGACAGTATCACACAGGATTGGATTAGATACGCGGCTCAGCAGAAAGTATCACACAGGATGGGATTAGATACACGGCTCTGCAGACAGTATCACACAGGATAGGATTACATACACGGCTCAGCAAGCAGCATCACATAGGATAGGATTAGATACACGGCTCGGCAGGCGGAATCATACAGGATAGGATTAGATACACGGCTCAGCAGGCAGTATAATACAGGATAGGATTAGATACACGGCTCAGCAGGCAGTATCACACAGCATAGTATTAGATACACGGCTCAGCAGACAGTATCACACAGGAGAGGATTAGATACACAGCTCAGCAGTCCGTATCACACAGGATAGGATTAGATACATAAAAAATATAGCGTGGCACTGCTGTGTGTGGTGCACAAGTAGGAGCCCAACCACAAATAAATGAAGAAATAAACTTGGCACTCAACTTATAGGCAAATGAGAAGAAATGTATTGCAGTCATAAAACAACGTTTCGGTCATCAACAGACCTTTTTCAAAGCACTGCAATGAATATACAGAGATACATACATCATATAATCGATATACTATGAGTGTAAATGCATAAATGAGGAAATTACATCATATGAGTATAAATAAATGAGGCTGGTGAAAAAGTTGCAAAATAAAGAATGAAAATAAAGAATATAATAAAGGAAAAGAAAGGGAAAAATCCTACCCGACTGCTTTGAGGATACTCTTAAATAGATGACACTAGAGTCATATGGGAGCTATAGAGATGTCCTGTAGAGACGTTTTACTGCACCAAATGAAACCAGAAAATAAATAAGAATATGGTGGGTTGGTATATGAGGTACTATAATCTGAATTTAATAAGGATAACATACCTTATAGTAATGGGATGACACCTGGGAGTATATATATTGTATTTAGTGAAAATTTCTACCTATTGAGTGAAGCATATGTATTAGACAGAATAATGATAGATAATGTCTATTTATAATAGCCAAATTGACACTCCGTGTCACGTTGAAACTAGGGAATATAGATATGCGCAGTGCTTTTCGTGGAGCCAGAGTGTCAGGAATCGAACCCAGTACCTCTTGTCCACCGGCCAGCAGCTCTACCATCTGAGCTATTCTGCTGTTCATTGTTAATTATATAGTTCAACATTGTGCACTATTACAGAGTGCTGGTAATGAAAATAATCCCAAAGCAAAAAAGTACTATGGTGTACTTACACAGAAAATGTGGACTATCTTTAGTGATAACAGTTATATACTGTGGTGAAGGAAACCTAGACTTGTGAGACAATGTCCAGACAAACATGAAAAGTGCACCAGTGAAAAATTGGAATAGTATAACTAAAGTGCACTTACTGAAGAATGCAGTAGATTCATTAAGGACGCAATTTATACACACTGCAGTAGTAAATTGTAAGTATATAAATGAAAGTCCATCACAGTAAAACATTATCAAGTGGTGGTGACAAAAGGTAGTGCACTTACTCAGATAATTGTGGTATAGTCCTTGAGGTGAGCAAACACTGTGGTAACAATGAAATATTCAAATAAGGTGAGGTCCCATATTCGTTATGACCGCTATGGTGTGCGGTGCCCAAGGTGCTTTCTTACCAGAAGTGGTGAGGAGTAAGGTGGCGTCTCATGCCAACGCGGTGTCCACCGCTTGTTGGTGAGTGAGAACGCCGTGTGTATCGCCATTTATGGCTGAGGGGCGGGACTAAGCGTCCAGGTCACAGAGGAAGTCAGAGACAGGAAGTGGGCGGCTTTGTTGTGTTCCACTGATGTGACTATGTGTTCCAGCGGCCATTTTGGGGCCGGCTTAGGGCGGTAACTATGAAGATGCCGTGGGCAACATGAAAAAGAGGAACGCTTTGCTGGTTCTGAAATCACAGTCTGGTAATATAATGGTATTGTTATAATAGCAGTCAAGTAGGAAGCAGAGAGGATGAAGGAGAATCCAGAGTAGGACGAGGAACGTTTTCAAATATATATATATCCGTTCCTGGAACTTGACTCCCCGGCTTTTGTGCCGGGTAGGCCTCACTGTTCACTCCCGGGTAGCTCCGCCCACTATTATACGTCACTTCCGATCCCTGACAGTCTACTTCCGGTCGGCGGTGGCGCAGGACCGGCTCTGCAGTGCTCTCCATCAGGCACAATAGCAATGCCTGTACGGAGCGACTGCGGAGCCGTAACGGTCCAAAACATTATGTGGCCTGCTCCAAAGTGGCCCTCCAGCAGGCGCATGTGCACTGCCTGCGAGGAGGGATGCCGGAGCAGGCCCAAAATATAACCACGCTGCTGCAGAGCGCGCTGATTGGTCCATACAGACCGACCAGCGCGCTCTGCATCAAATAAAGTATAAAACACGTATGCACTCACGTATCACAAACACACCAATACTAACCGCCAATGCTAACCGCCAATGCCCCAGTCACTAACAGTACTGAAACCACATTAACCCCTGCCCTCCAAACACCGCACAGAGTACAATTACTCGTTACGCTGTGCTACCCATCTAGTTACCGCCCGTAACAGGCGTAATGGGACAATTATCTCAGTTTTTACCGGTCCCAATATACCCCCTAGCCACGGCGAGCGCACGCATATGCGCCGCAGACCCTCCGCATCCTCCTCCGAAGACTCCCGCCATCAGTCCTGCTGTCCCTCTAAATCTCGCTACTCCCATCACCTAGTGAACCCCTCAGCGGGTCCCGGTGCAGACGCCGCAGGACCTCCCACTCATTCCCACTATCCCCCTAAGAGCCGCTACAGACACGGATCACAAAGGAGCCGCCTCAGATCTCGTCCCGCTAGATGGGTTCCCTGTCCATATCTGAGCGGTCCGACGTGTTGGAGTGTCACGTCAGGCGGTCACGAGCACACGACAGATGTCACGTGCTCCATCAATGGCTGACAGCCTAGTGAATCATCACCCAGGGCTACCGGCCATTCCAACCACAAGATTAACCCCGAACGTCCCCTGTCGGGAGACACTCGGGCTCGGGCACACGACGGAGATCATACGTCACGTGCTCCATCTCTGGCTTAGTATGGGGGGGGGCAACGGTTCGTAACCTCTCATCTGCATGCCCGCCCACCGGCGTCCGTTGCGGATCGTATTTGCCCCTCCCTCCTTGTAAATTACGCCCACCGGCAGCGCCGGGGGTGCTCGGCAGAGTACTCGGCAGGATTGTATTTGCCCCTCTCTGCTTATAATATAATACCAGTCCCGTGCTGGCGGACACCCCTGCATCAGGGCGTACCCGCCAAGCAAACGGAGCACTGACGTCATGGCTATGCCTGATCCTGAAAAAGAAGCTGCTCAGGAGGTATATTATGGTCTTAAATGCTGTTTTTACTGGTTGAGTTGATGGCTGAGTGGTTAAGCTTCCAGTTTATGGAATGGAAAAAAAAAAAAAAAAAAAATGCCTTAGACAACACCTGGTGTCGCGCCAGAGGTACGTCTATCGCGGAAGTCAAGCTCAATGGATAACTCATCTGACTATGGATCAGAAGACTGTAGGTTCAGCTCTTACCTGGCTCAAGAACGCTACAAAGCAAATCAGTCGTTATAACCCTGGGTATAGTCTAAAACTTTCGCGGGAATCCTCCAAGTTTCTACAGCAGAAAATCACAAATAGGTAAAACTAAGCAGGTTGGTGGACCCAGTTAAATCGTTGCCAATCAGTAATTTCAGAAACTCGCCCTAGGCATTCTGCTCAAAAAAAAAATGGAGAATCTCGTCAAAAATATCACCTTCCTTCACAATAGGCGATTCGGTTAACGACGCGTCACCCCTAGAAGAGACGTCCTGAACCTACGTTTCAATTGACAGAAGGGGAACTCGGATGCACAGCTGGGCCCGGTGTCCCGCTGCCAAAATCCGACATCCCAACATGCCTCCATTTGTTGAGCTTTACGGTGAACCGGCAGTTTTAATTCTATAGGAGCCTCCCGTCGGTCTGCTCCATAGCACGTCACTACTACGGGCTCTTCGATACCCTTCTAGACTCGTTAAGGCGATACGCTAATGACTTTTTTTATTCGTCGGCCTACCTCCAGACTTTCAAAATTTATAGCTCGGCACTTTCGGAGTACCATTTTCACCCGATTAATGGTCGGACCATGCAACGTGCTCCTTTTCCCGACATTTAAATTTATACCAATAACATGGTTTTCATTTACCGGTGGATAAACTACAAAAACTGTAAACGATATCTATAACTTTGTATGTATCCCCTTCTCATGTACAGCACCATGGAATTATTGGCGCTATATAAATAAATAATAATAATAATGGGCAGAGTTTCCCAACGCCACCTATCGTTGTCAACTAAAGGCATTACCAGCCGGGATATAGATCAGACTTAACCGCTCCATGAAAGCCGATTTGCTTGTCTGTTAGTCATTCGTAGATCCCTACAAGGGACATGCATGCGTAATGGCGCAGGAAGCGCCGAACAACGAACTAGGTCTAGGGGTTGTTGGAGATATCAATAATGGTATTGTCGCAATCTACAAAGAGCAATGGTGTAAATGCGACTGGCTGGTTTATGGACCATATCCACCTGGGGCCGCAGCCCTGCGTTAGAGAACTTTTCACTAGTAACAGCCATAGAGCCTTGGGTACCCGTGCGAAAAACGCTAACACCAGGTTTCTAACCAAACACTCAGGAACCGCAAGAAGTTTGAGCATGGTCTTCTCTCTCCGCCCTTTCTGCTGCGCCGCTTAGCGCTACTATGCCTTAGACACGTCTGGTGTCGTGCCAGATTTACGTCTATGGCCGGCGTCACACACAACGACAAAAAATCGGTCCGTTTTAGACGGTCGATTGTCGGATCAAAATGCAAACATCACACATCCTTCTGTCATCTGATTTTCCTTCAAAGATGCGATTTAGTCGCATGTGTGTGTACCTTGTAACATCCGATTTTCATCCGACTTGCGAGAATTTCTCGCAGGCTTGCAAAACTGACATATAATGGATCCAAAAGAATAGTATTTCAATCACAAAAGAAAGAATAGATATATACACATAGAACACATATATATATATAATATACATGTCATTGTGACATGTATATATATATATATATATATATTTATAGTTCCTAGACTTCTACATACTGTAATAGCCGCTAATTCAATTGCCGGCTTTTGTGAAATCACAGAAGCCGACATGAAATGATACATTGTTTAGACACAGTTAACCATGTCATTTCCTGTATTTTGATATTTGTTTAGAACTTACAATTACATGAGTGTATTTGTGCTAAATTTCAGACATGTAGGGGTTAATTAAAGGTGTAAATTCGTTGAAAAAAAATGCGTGGGCTCCCGCTGTATTTTCTCCACCAGACAGACAAAGCAAGCGAGTGGGGGCAGATAATAACAGCCTAGGGAGGGTACATTTTTTTGGTGCCCCCCCTGGCTACTAACATCTGCCCCCAGACACCCCAGAAAGGGCAAATATATAATTAGATTCGCCCTTTCTGGCACTTTGCCCGTCTATTTCCATTGCCCTGTAGCGGTGGCGAATGGGTTAATAATGTCACCTTAATGTCACCTTAGTATTGAAAGGTGACCTTAAGGCAGGTTAATAATTGAGAGCTGTCAATTAGACAACTATCAAATATTAATCCTATTGTATGAAAGAAAAATCAAACACACACAGTTTAATAAAAAAGAAGTTTAATGAAATAATCACACAGTTTTTGTCAATATTTTATTTTCCTGCTAAAACCATTTCCTGTAATAAAAATAAAATAAAAAAGCAAAATCATACTTACCAATCCGATGTACAGTCAGGTCCCACGCTGTAATCCATCAGAAAGGGTTAAGAGTTACAGTTAGCAGAGAGAAATTCTGTCTCCTAGCTGTAACCCCCTGAATGAATAAGCCATTGATCTCCTAAAATAAAGAAAAAAAAAATAAAACAACATTATCTTACCTATTCCGCCGATCTGTCACGTCCCACGCTGTAATCCTTCAAAAGGGTTAACTAGCTTTGAGCAAGCAGTGCAAGTAATCCTGCATGCTCAGCTCAAAGCTCCTGAATGAATAAGTTCCTCTCCCAGAAAGTAGAGGAAGTGATTTATGAATGGAGCTTAATTGATTTATTGGCAATTTAACTTTAGTGACCTGACCTAAAGGGAAAGTGGACACAATCAATTAAGCTTCATTCATGAAACACATCCTCTCCTGTCGCCAGGAGAGGAACTTATTCATTCAGGAGCTTTGAGCTGAGCATGCAGGATTACTTGCACTGCTTGGCTCAAAGCTAGTTAACCCTTTGTGAAGGATTACAGCGTGGGACGTGACAGATCGGCGGAATAGGTAAGAATAATGTTGTTTTATTTTTTTTTTCTTTATTTTAGGAGATCAATGGCTCCGCACGGATTAAGTGTAAAATAAAAGATGGTCAAAAAAATTTGTTTTTATTTCATTAAAATTAATTTTTATTAATGTGTCTGTGTTTTTTTAATTTACTTCAATAGGATTAATAATTGATAGTTGTCTAATTGACAGCTCTCAATTATTAACCTGCCTTAAGGTCACCTTTCAATACTAAGGTCAGGTGACATTAAGGTGAGATTATTAACCCATTCGCCACCGCTACAGGGCAATGGGAATAGACGGGCAAAGTGCCAGAAAGGGCGAATCTAATTATAGATTTGCCCTTTCTGGGGTGTCTGGGGGCAGATGTTAGTAGCCAGGGGGGGCACAAAAAAAAAGTACCCTCCCTAGGCTATTATTATCTGCCCCCACTCGCTTGCTTTGTCTGTCTGGTGGAGAAAATACAGCGGGAGCCCACGCATTTTTTTGTCAACGAATTTACACCTTTAATTAACCCCTACATGTCTGAAATTTAGCACAAATACACTCATGTAATTGTAAGTTCTAAACAAATATCAAAATACAGGAAATGACATGGTTAACTGTGTGGAAACAATGTATCATTTCATGTCGGCTTCTGTGATTTCACAAAAGCCGGCAATTGAATTTGCGGCTATTACAGTATGTAGAAGTCTAGGAAATATAAATATATATATATACATGTCACAATTACATATATATATATATATATTTATTCTATGTGTGTATATCTATTCTTTCTAGTCTTTATTAAAGCTGTCAGTGTGATTTTACAGTATAGCCGGGGATGAATTGCCGGCTTTTCTAAAGGACACCGATGCGATTTAATCGCAAGTCACACGTGCGGTCCGTTTGTAATCCGATTTTTCATCGCTCCCATAGACTTGCATTGGCGATTGTCGACCCACAATCGGTGACAATCGCAGCATGCTGCGATTGCTCACAGACGTTTAAAACGGACCACAAAATAACGGATACTGGGAGCTGCTCCATAGATTAACATAGGGCAGACTGCAATACGATTTTTCATCGCATTGCAGTCGTCCGATTCTGTCGCCAGTGTGACGCCGGCCTATCGCTGAAGATGTGATGGTTTAACTCTCTGTTGTCTTCCAATTAGCAGGCCTTCAAATTGTTCCAAGTCTCAGTGACACCGGCTACCTGGCAGGTCTACGGTAAGGCATGGGAGGAATGGCGCTCTTTAATCAGGGGAAGGCCAGTCGATACAGGTAATCGGGCCAGATGCGACGTGTTGGTAGAACTCCTAAATCTGCTCAGGAATAGAGGAGCGTCGGGTACGGCAGCGCAGCGACACTTAGCAGGAATAGCCTTGTTCTTCCAGCTTCTAGGTTGGGCGATGTTACTAAATACTCCCCATCAGGCAAGCCGTAAAAGACTGGAAGAGGCTCCAACCTAGTCAGGAACGTCGTCGCCCCGTGTCTCTAAGACTGTCACACGATATCTTCATAATCTCGACGTCAGCTTACAAGTCGCAGTACGAGGCGACCCTGATATCTACAGCGCTTGCAATTGCATTTTCGGGGCGCATCGGCGAACTAGTGCCGCGGTTTAAAAACAACATCAGTCGGTTGACCCACGAGGACACCGTCATATGTAGCGACTCTTTACACATTAGAGTTCGGATCCAAATGTGATCCCACCGGTAGAGGTGCGCGAGTCTCGCTCAAGGCTTTAGACGGCCCGGTAATAATAGTGAAGCGCTTCGCGTTTATAAGACACGACAGTAGATTCTTCTATCACACACCGACGGGTCCCCATTTACCAAATATCATTTTCCCACAATCTCTAAACATTGTATGGAGGCAGTCGGCGGTAACCCAAAACAATTCGGGACACATTCCTTCAGAATAAGGGCGCCGCTGCAGCAGCCAGGGCCGACGTATCGGAAGCTGAACTTCAAAGCTTAGGCCGCTGAAAATCCGCATGTTTAGTAAGATATATAAGGCCAGATCTGCCCTAACACCTCTCGTTTCTTTCAGGCGCCCACAAACCCACAGTTTGGGTACTAGCGCATTCTTACGTTTATGGGGCGTACAAACGGGCCAGCATACGCCCGGTATATAAAAAAAAAAAAAAGTGGAGCTGGAGTTTCATCTGGAGCAGCATCTGAAGGCTGCGGTGGCAGCAAATATTCCAATGTGGCTAAGACTGCCAAAGGGCCGGTGGTGTTGGTATTTGCACGCCGGTGGAATCGACCTAGCCAAGAAAAAAGGCACCGAACTATACGCAATGATGTCGACAGATATACGACACTTGGCCTGCTGGCCCTGATATGGTGGTGGTGCGGTCTGACATAATACCACGCGCTGTCTGGCAGGGAGCCAAAAGATCCGAAAGCCATCAACAAATCAAGAAAGAAAATAAACACAAAAATGGCAAAATACATCAAGGAAAGCTACGGCATTGTTGTTAACCACCACAATCTGCAAATGGACAATTCCAACCTACTGAGACTGGACGGCGTTCATCTGAAGGATATCGGACTCGTTATATTATTAAACATTTTACAGGATGGGGTTTGAACAGGTCGTTGTGTGGGGGGTCGGAGTACTGTGTAGGTATACACAGGATCCTCCGTGGCGGTAGTATGGGGGGGCAACGGTTCGTAACCTCTCATCTGCCTGCTCGGCCAACGGCGGCGCCGTGGGCCCTCGGCAGAGAGTCCGTTGCGGATCGTATTTGCCCCTCTCTGCTTATAGTCTACGCCCACCGGCGGCGCCGTGGGCCCTCGGCAGAGAGTCCGTTGCGGATCGTATTTGCCCCTCTCTGCTTATAGTCTACGCCCACCGGCGGCGCCGTGGGCCCTCGGCAGAGAGTCCGTTGCGGATCGTATTTGCCCCTCTCTGCTTATAGTCTACGCCCACCGGCGGCGCCTGGGGTTCTCAGCAGAGAGGCGGTTGCGGATCATATTTGCCCCTCCCGGCTTATAATTTAAATAAACTGTGACCGACCTGTTCAACCCATCCAGGCCTGTTGTGTTTTTGTTGTTATGGGATTGGTGGGAGGCGGGGAAGCACCGCTATACGCCACAAGGGTCTCTTCAGTCTGTATCACACAGGATAGGATTAGATACATGGCTCAGCAGACGGTATCACACAGGATAGGATTAGATACATGGCTCAGCAGACAGTATCACACAGGATAGGATTAGATACACGGCTCAGCAGACTGTATCACACAGGAGAGGATTAGATACACGGCTCAGCAGACAGTATCACACAGGATAGGATTAGATACACGGCTCAGCAGACTGTATCACACAGGAGAGGATTAGATACACGGCTCAGCAGACAGTATCACACAGGATTGGATTAGATACGCGGCTCAGCAGACAGTATCACACAGGATAGGATTAGATACACGCCTCTGCAGACAGTATCACACAGGATTGGATTAGATACGCGGCTCAGCAGACAGTATCACACAGGATAGGATTAGATACACGGCTCAGCAGACAGTATCACACAGTAGAGGATTAGATACACGGCTCAGCAGACAGTATCACACAGTAGAGGATTAGATACACGGCTCAGCAGACAGTATCACACAGTAGAGGATTAGATACACGGTTCAGCAGACAGTATCACACAGTAGAGGATTAGATACACGGCTCAGCAGACAGTATCACACAGGATAGGATTAGATACATGGCTCAGCAGACAGTATCACACAGGATAGGATTAGATACATGGCTCAGCAGACAGTATCACACAGGATAGGATTAGATACATGGCTCAGCAGACAGTAACACACAGGATAGGATTAGATACATGGCTCAGCAGACAGTATCACACAGGATAGGATTAGATACACGGCTCAGCAGACAGTATCACACAGGATAGGATTAGAATAAACGGCTCAGCAGACAGTATCACACAGGATAGGATTAGATACACGGCTCAGCAGTCAGTATCACACAGTAGAGGATTAAATACACGGCTCAGCAGACAGTATCACACAGGATAGGATTAGATACACGGCTCAGCAGACAGTATCACACAGGATAGGATTAGATACACGGCTCAGCAGACAGTATCACACAGGATAGGATTAGACACACGGCTCAGCAAGCAGCATCACACAGGATAGGATTAGATACACGGCTCGGCAGGCAGCATCACACAGGATAGGATTAGATACATGGCTCAGCATTCAGTATGACACAGGATAGGATTAGATACACGGCTCAGCAGACAGTAACACACAGGATAGGATTAGATACACAGCTCAGCAGTCAGTATCATACAGGATAGGATTAGATACATGGCTCAGCAGGCAGTATGACACAGGATAGGATTAGATACACGGCTCGGCAGGCAGCATCACACAGGATAGGATTAGATACATGGCTCAGCAGGCAGTATGACACAGGATAGGATTAGATACACGGCTCAGCAGACAGTAACACACAGGATAGGATTAGATACACAGCTCAGCAGTCAGTATCATACAGGATAGGATTAGATACATGGCTCAGCAGGCAGTATGACACAGGATAGGATTAGATACACGGCTCAGCAGACAGTATCACACAGGATAGGATTAGATACAGGCTCAGCAGACAGTATCACACAGGAGAGGATTAGATACACAGCTCAGCAGTCAGTATCACACAGGATAGGATTAGA
Organism: Oophaga sylvatica; assembly: GCA_033576555.1. Taxonomy (NCBI): domain Eukaryota; kingdom Metazoa; phylum Chordata; class Amphibia; order Anura; family Dendrobatidae; genus Oophaga; species Oophaga sylvatica. Next base: position 275,557,464 of record JARQOD010000002.1, on the reverse strand, counting down.
TACACAGCTCAGCAGACAGTATCACACAGGATAGGATTAGATACATGACTCAGCAGACAGTATCACACAGGAGAGGATTAGATACACGGCTCAGCAGACAGTAACACACAGGATAGGATTGGATACACAGCTCAGCAGTCAGTATCACACAGGAGAGGATTAGATACATGGCTCAGCAGACAGTATAACACAGTAGAGGATTAGATACACAGCTCAGCAGTCAGTATCACACAGAAGAGGATTAGATGCACGGCTCAGCAGACAGTATCACACAGGAGAGGATTAGATACACGGCTCAGCAGACAGTATCACAGGATGGGATTAGATACACGGCTCTGCAGAAAGTATCACACAGGAGAGGATTAGATACACGGCTCAGCAGACAGTATCACACAGGAAAGGATTAGATAAATAACCACTACCATGTTTCCTTTTCTTTTCACTTTCACCCCCATACTACTTACTTTTTTCCTACTCCCTGTAATCCCCCCACCTAGTAAGGAAGTAGTCATTTTCCCCTCCATTCTCCCCAGACATCTCACCTTCTCCTCAGAACTGTTCCTCCACGTACAATCCTTTTTCTCCAGAAACACACGGCCACACCATGTCTTATCCTGTTCCCACCTTCTAACGCTCTGTCTGTTACTCCTCACTGCTGGTGACATATCCCCAAATCCTGGCCCTCCTCAACACATCCCCACACTCACTTCTATCACCCTGCCACGATCCTCTACACGTCTTCGCAACCATGATAACCTCATACCCATTCACCCAGCCCCCACTCCCCCGGTCCCCTTACCTGGAGCACTATGGAACGCACGCTCTGTCTGCAATAAACTGTCATTTATCCACGACCTCTTCATCACCAATAAACTCTCCTTCCTTGGCATCACCGAAACCTGGCTCACCCCCTCGGTCTCAGCCTCACCAGCTGCTCTCTCATACAGTGGATTCCACCTATCTCACACCCCCCGCCCCAGCAACAAACGTGGTGGAGGAGTTGGTTTGCTCCTATCTGACACCTGCTCCTTTGCCCCAATTCCACTACCCCCCTCCGCTACTACTCCCTCATTTGAGGTGCACTCCGTCCGCATCTACTCCCCCTCCAACCTCCAGCTGGCTGTCATCTACCGCCCCCCAGAACTTGCCATCTCCACCTTTCTCGATCACTTCACCACCTGGCTGCTCCATTTCCTCTCTGTTGACATCCCCACTATCATTATGGGTGACTTCAACATCCCCATTGATGCTTCCACCCCAGCGGCCTCTAAACTTTTATCGCTCACTGCCTCCTTTGGCCTCACTCAATGGTCCTCTGCGGCCACTCACAAAGATGGTCACACGCTCGACCTTATCTTCACCCGCCTCTGTTCCCTTACTAATCTCACTAACTCACCCCTTCCCCTGTCTGACCACAACCTACTGACGTTCTCTTCTCTCTCCTCTTCTAGTGCACAACCCCCACTCCACAAACTCACTCACCCTCGCAGAAATCTCAAACACCTCAATTTACCAATGCTCTCTGAGTCCCTCCTCCCTCTTACAGACATATCTTCACTTCATGACACAGATTCTGCTGCCACCTTTTATAACACTGCAATAACAGCAGCACTTGATTCGGCTGCCCCCCTCACACATAGCAAAACTTGTACAATCAACAGGCAGCCCTGGCTGACCAGCCTCACCAAAGAACTGAGACGGGCTTCCAGGGTTGCTGAGCGGAGATGGAAAAAATCACGCTCTGCCGAGCACCTAACCGCATACAAGCAGTCCCTCACCAGCTTCAAATCCACACTCACTGCTGCAAAGCAAACTTACTTCTCATCTCTCATATCCTCCCTGTCTCACAACCCTAAACAGCTCTTCAACACTTTCAATTCTCTACTCTGTCCCCCAGCACCTCCCCCTTCTCTCATTTCTGCTGAAGACTTTGCCTCTTTCTTTAAGCAGAAGATCGATACGATCAGAGAAAGCTTTGGCCCACAGCCCCCATTGCCCCTCTTAGCTGCTCAACCCTCTTCCTCCAAAGCCAACTTCTCCACCATGACAGAAGATCAGCTTTCCACCCTCCTATCAAGATCACACCTCACCACTTGCATGCTTGACCCGCTGCCATTCCACCTCATCCCTAGCCTCGCCACCGTCTTCACCCCTACTGTAACACACCTCTTCAACCTCTGACTTACAAATGGTGTCTTCCCCTCATCCTTCAAACATGCCTCGATCACACCCATTCTCAAAAAGACCTCCCTTGACCCATCCTCTGTGTCTAGCTATCGCCCGATATCTCTTCTCCCTTATGCCTCAAAACTACTGGAACAGCATGTCCATCTTGAACTGTCCTCCTACCTCTCCTCCTGCTCCCTCTTTGACCGCTTACAATCAGGCTTCCGACTGCATCACTCAACTGAAACTGCCCTAACTAAAGTCACCAGCGACCTACTAACCGCCAAGAGCAAGCATCACTACTCTGTCCTCCTTCTCCTGGACCTGTCTTCTGCCTTCGACACTGTGGACCATTCCCTCCTGTTACAGATTCTCTCATCTCTTGGCATCACAGGCTCGGCCCTATCCTGGATCTCATCATATCTAACAAACCGAACTTTCAGTGTCTCCCTCTCCCACACCACCTCCTCACCTTGCCCCCTGTCTGTCGGTGTTCCCCAAGGCTCAGTTCTTGGACCCCTACTCTTCTCCATCTACACCCTCGGCCTGGGACAGCTCATAGAATCCCATGGTCTTCAGTATCATCTCTACGCCGACGACACGCAGATCTACCTATCTGGACCTGACCTCACCTCCTTACTGACCAAAATCCCACAATGTCTGTCTGCTATTTCTGCTTTCTTCTCTGCTCGCTTTCTAAAACTGAACATGGACAAAACAGAATTTATCATCTTTCCCCCATCTCACTCTACCCCCCACCAGAACTGTCCATTAACATCAATGGCTGCTCACTTTCCCCAGTCCCGCACGCTCGGTGCCTCGGAGTGATCCTCGACTCTGCCCTCTCTTTCAAGCCACATGTCCAAACCCTAGCCTCCTCCTGCCGTCTCAAACTCAAAAATATTTCCCGGATCCGTGCATTCTGTGATGAACGGGCACGCGGTCCGCCACACGGTAGCCCGGGGTATCACGGCTTGTGATCCCTCCGTGCTGCAAATGTGACGAAAACGCGCACACACACGACGGCTGCTGCCGTCCGACCCAGTAAACTGCAGGGATTTATAATTATCCCACTTCCACTTAGGAACTTGCAGCTCTCTGGCGCCCCCCTTACCCTCAGGTCAGTCAGGGAACTGCACCTAGGATAATTAGTCGCCAGACGGGTCACTTGGATGTGTGCTGGCTATTGGGCACGCGGCAGTGAGGGAATTATAATTACTCCGAGCCGCAGCCAGGCAGTACCCTTATAAACCCCGCTCCGTCACTGCCAGCGTCACCCAATAGATTAACACTTTACACCCCTTCCTTTTAGCTGCCACCAGCTACGGCTTTTGATGAACAATTTATCAAGAGGGTCCGTAGCAACCCCAAAACAGTAGCGTAGTACTTCAGGCACGTGCAAATTCGTTTATAGAGCAGGAGAAACAAACTAATAAATTTATAGGTTTATTCCTTAAAAAAAAAACAGGCAGTGCTTATATAATATAAGAAGATGTAACAAACTGAGGCAATATAGTTATGTACAAATGCAGTTATAAAATAAACGGGATTAAGAATGAAAGACTCACATGATGGTTAGATCATATACAGGCAAACCAAGCCAGGCTGGGGAAGGAGCCACACGTCATAGTTCATTGGTAGATCTCTTACTCAGGACATCCCAGCAGAAAGTGCCTAAGGAACTTCACTGCAAGACTTATGCATGTCAGCTTCTGACCTCACAAAAAGGGCTGGTTTTCTGGCCACCTCCCCTGGCTGCAAGCTATGGTTTGAGCTCTGCAATATCATAAGGTCCATAACTCGTCCTGTGAACCTAGCAGAATAACGGAAGACCTATCAATGATCTTACTCTAAAATGATGGTTCCAATGAGCCCACACTTGGGTGGGCTAGTACATGGGGCACCCGAGAATTCCATTTCTCGGGTTCTGTTGGAGTTACAGGTTTATAAGCACCACGGGAACGATGCCCGTCGGCGCATGGTTCAACACAGTAACTTTCGTGTTTCTAGCGAATGCTCCCACCGTGTTATTAACCAAAAAAGAATGAATTCTCCAAAATGGCTGCTATAGGAAGAAAGCACGTGTGCAGACAATGAAGGACCCCTGCGGTGAAGCGGGAAAACTTCCAGCACTGGCAGCTCACATTACACTGCCTGAGTGCAGGCTGGGGGTTGGTGAGAAGTATGAGAGCTGCAGAGAGAAGGAGGGGGGCTTTGCTTGGTGGGCTTTCAGCAGTACAAAAAAAAAAGATGAGGACAGCAATTCCAGCACAGCACTCATCACACCTCCCCCCCTTAGAGGGCGCTACGGAGGCATGACCTGTCGGTAATCCGACATGCGCACCTCAGCGGGTTCGCCACGTCGTGATAACCCATCAGCATTCCCATGATCACTGCCTTTCTTGTGTTGTACGGCAAAATCATACTGCTGCAGTGCAATGCTCCAGCGTAGCAACCTACCATTGGTTCCGGACACTGTGTGCAGCCAGCTCAGAGGGTTGTGGTCGGTGACCACCTTGAAGGTGCGCCCGTACAGGTAGGGCTGCAAACGTTGCAGTGCCCAGACCATGGCCAGGCACTCCTTCTCGATGGTGGAGTATGCCACTTCCCTTGGCAGAAGTTTCCGGCTCAGGTACAACACGGGGTGCTCCTGGTCCCCCAAATCAACCTGGCTGAGTACAGCACCGAGGCCAAATTCGCTGGCGTCAGTCTGTACCAGGAAGGGCCGACTGCTGTCGACGGCTCTCAACACCGGAGAGCTGCACAGGGCTGTTTTCAAAGCTCGGAATGCGCCTCACAGCCATCTGTCCAGCTGACTGTTTGGGGTAGACCGCCCTTGGTGAGGTCCGTCAAGGGTTTTGCAATGGCGCTATAGTTCGGTACGAAACGCCTATAGTACCCTGCAGTGCCCAGGAAGGACTTCACCTGCTTTTTGGTCCTGGGGGTGGGCCAGGACACGATCGCGTCCACTTTCTCGGGCTCTGGACTCATGGAACCCCCACCTACCGGTGCCCCAGGTAGTGGACCTCCCTCATGCCCATCTGGCATTTTCCCGGCTTGATGGTCAGACCTGCCTGGTGAATACGCTTGAGCACCTCCTGGAGATGCTGAAGGTGTTCCTCCCAGGTGGAACTGAAGACGGCAATGTCGTCCAGGTACGCCACAGCGTACTCCTCCAGTCCCTGAAGCAGGTGGTTGACCATCCGCTGGAAAGTGGCAGGGGCATTCTTCATGCCGAAAGGCATGACCGTGGACTCGTACAGTCCAAAAGGGGTGTTAAAGGCAGATTTCTCCTGCGCCGCAGGGCTCAGGGGAATCTGCCAGTATCCCTGGCTCAGATCCATGATGGATATGTACTTGGCATTCGCCAACCGCTCCACCCGATTCTGCGTGGACTACAGGGGGCTCAACGCGCTTTTGGACTGCCGGATCACCCCCAGCTGCAACATCTCATGGATCTCCTGGCGCATAATCTGCTGCACTTCCTCAGAGATCCGATAAGGTGTCCGCCGTAACGGGGCGTGATTCCCGGTGTCCACCTCGTGGACTGCCAACTCGGTCCTTCCGGGTCGGTTCGTGAACTCGGCCCGGAAGGGTTCCAGAGTGGTCAGCAACTGCAACCGCTGGGAGACGGTTAGCGAGGCATTTACCTCCATGTCCTCAATGTACCCATTGGCATTAGCTTGGGCCAGCATGTCTAGGAGGGGATCCTCTTCCCCGTCCTCGGGCAGATTGCAGACCGGTAGGACGCAGGCTTCACGTTCGTGATGGGCCTTCATCATGTTGACGTGAAAGGCCTTGCGCCTACCCCGAGTGTGGTCAAGCGTGACCACGTAGGTGGCTGGGTTGAGCTGTTGGTGCACGACGTACGGGCCTTCCCAGGCTGCCTGAAGCTTATCCTTTGGTACGGGGACCAGCACCCACACCTTTTGACCCACCTGGTAGGTCCGCTCCCGGGCGTTCTGGTCGTACCAGTGCTTCTGGTCAGCCTGAGCCTGCGTCATGTTGTCATGCACCAACTGCGTCAAGGTCTGCATCTTGTCGCGGAAGCGCATGACATAATCCACGATGGACACTTCCGAGGGGTTTGGCTCATCTTCCCAGGATTCTCTTATCAACCCAAGGGGTCCCCGGACTCGCCTACCATACAGGAGCTCGAAGGGGGAGAACCCCGTCGAGGCCTGCGGGACTTCTCTGTAGACAAATAGCAGGTGTGGGAGGTACCGCTCCCAATCGCGTCCCTGGGTCTCAACCAGCATGCGGAGCATCTGTTTGAGGGTACCGTTAAAGCGCTCACACAAACCATTGGTCTGTGGGTGATACGCACTCGATACCATACGCGTCACCTGCATTTTGCTGCAGAGAGCCTTCATTAGGCGAGACATAAATTGGGTCCCTTGATCGGTAAGCATCTCCCTGGGAAATCCTACCCGTGAAAAGATGGTCACCAGTGCATCCGCCACCTTATCTGCCCTAGTTGAGGACAGAGCTACTGCCTCCGGGTACCGGGTAGCATAGTCTACCACAGTCAGGATGTATTGCTTTCCAGAGCTGCTGGGGACGGCCAGCGGGCCCACAATGTCCACCGCGATCCTCTGGAAAGGCTCCTCTATCACTGGCAACGGGATCAGGGGAGCCTTAAGAGCAGGCCCCGCCTTCCCCACTCTTTGACAGGTGATACAGGAGCGGCAGTAGTTAGTCACATCTGTCCCCATCTTGGGCCAATAGAAGTGTTGAGACAGCCGTGCCTTAGTTTTGCTAATCCCCAAGTGTCCAGCAAGTGGAATCTCATGGGCAATCCTCAACAACTCACCTCGGAACTGGTGCGGGACGACCAGCTGTTTTTCCCTCAACCACTCCTTTTGGGAACCTCCGGGTACTGTCTCCCGGTACAACCTTCCTCGTTCCCAGAACACCCTCTCCTTATCAGTCACGGAGGTGGGCGTCTCGGCGAGGTGCCTCAAGTTCCCCAGGCTCGCATTTGAGTGCAGAGCGGCCTGGAACTCCTGGCTGGAGGCAGCCAGAAGTGACGTCAGGGTTCCTTCCTCACTGGGACCCTCTGGGACCGGCTCTGGGTCCACCTCTGGTTCAGTCTCTCCTGTAGCGGAGGAGGGTCCAGATAGCAGGGCGCTACCTGCGATCCGGGTCACTCTGACTGCGGGTGACAGCAGCTACATATGCAGTCTCCCCAGGGATTTCTATAGACCCATCAGCCTGCGCTGCTATGGGCTCTACCTCCCCATCCACCCCCAACACTTCAGGAGCAGTGCTACTTATGGGCCAGTTACCTTCCTCGGTGGCACTGGTCAGTGTCATGGCGTCACCTTCCTCCCGGTTCCCATGCACCTCCCCATTTCCTTGAGCACTGTCGCTTGCTCCTGCTAGGGGTTCCTCAGCCGTCTCACTCCGCAGAGCGACGGGACTGAACGCTTCTGTACCTGTGGACACATCTACCACTTCAGAGAAAGGGTTAACAGATTCAGATGGCACAATACATCACTATCAACATCAGTCCTAGGGAAAGAAAGGTTATCAGTTGCATCATCACTTCGCAAAGCATTAGCAGGTAACACAATCAGTTTCCCATCATCATCAACATCAACATCATGGTTAACGTTAACCTTATCATCAGATTGGGAAGGGGTGTCAGGGACATAGTACGCCACCATCCTCCCCAGATCAGTCCCCAATAAAACATCAGTGGGCAGGTTTTCGGACACCCCCACTTCCTTCACCCCGCTCCCGGTACCCCAGTCAATGAAAACTCGGGCTATCGGCAAGGGGTAGTGGACGCCCCCAATCCCTGTGACAGTTAAGGTTTTCCCCGGAATCAACTCTTCAGGGGCCGCCAGTTCGGGTCGGATGAGGGTTCGTTCAGCCCCGGTGTCCTTGAGGCCTGTAGCAAGACGGGCCCCCACGCGGACGGGCTGCACGTTGTCATCAACCCTCCCCACCACACCACCCACCAAAAGAACAGAGGCGTTGGGCCCGGAGGCCTTGGCTGGGGGGTTCTTCTGCCTCTCCGGACAGGTGGCGCTGATGTGTCCAGTCCTTTTACAGGAGAAACACTGGCGGGGGTCTGATGTAGGCCGGGCGCTGGCAAAGGGGATAGTGCCTCCAGAGGGACGGCTGGCAGGGGCACTGGGGTTGGTTGCAGGCTTACCCCCTCCACAACGGGTGGTGACGGCCTTCCGCACCTCGGGTTTCCGGTTGGCCTCATAGCTGTCGGCGATCCGGGCTGTTGTGACCGCGTCCTCTGGTTCTCGGTCCAGGATGAACTGTCGGACCTCAGCTGGGCACAGATGCAGGAACTGGTCTTTGATCATCAGGTCTTTCAGCTCCTCATAGGTGTCAACTGACAGTCCATGGATCCACTGGTCAAAGTGGTTCCTGAGTCCTTGCACCACATCGCTATAACTGTCGTGTGGGCCACGTTGGAGGTTCCGGAACTTCTTTCGGTATACCTCAGGGGTTAGCTGGTATTTGGCAATCAGGGCCTGCTTGATGGCCTCATAGTCACTGTCTTGATCTGGTGCGAGGGAAGCGAACGCCTCCAAAGCTTTGCCCTTCAGCCCGGGGTCAAGTACCTGGCCCATTGGTCGGCAGGCAGCCGGTACTGTCTGCAGACTTTCTCAAAGGCCCGCAGAAAAGTGTCCAAGTCTCCTTCCTTTTCCAGCACGGGAAAGTGCTCCGGCCGGGGCTTGGGACTCTGAGAGCTGCTGGGTGTACCGCTCTGGGCTGTGGAGGGCATTGCCCCTTGTCTGAGCAGCTCCAGTTCATGGGCTCTCTGAGCTTCCCGCTCGGCTCTCTCAGCCTCCCGCTCGGCTCTCTCAGCCTCTCGCTGTTTGGCCTCTCGCTGCTCGGCTCTCTCTTGAGCTTGCTGGATCAGCCTCAGGCGTTCTTCCCGGTTGTCAGCGGTGAGTCCCTCCAGGGCCGCCTGCAGGTAAGGGTCCACCTCTCTCTGGGCGTAAGCAGTCAGGGGTTGGGCCTCTGCTCCTGCGGCACCACCTTGGCTTGGGCCGGCTCCTGCGCCCGCCACGCTCCGATGCTCGCCCAGCTCCTTCAGGGCCTGGACCAGTCGGGCTTTGGTTTGGTTCTTGTGGTCAAGGCCGTGGTACACGCAGATTCCCACAAGAGTGTCCCTGTTCTGCTTTTCGAACCAACTTGCTCCTCTTGTAGCCATGGTTGCCAAATAAAAGATAGGATAGAAAAACAAAGAGAAGGGAGGGGTAACCGCAAGTACACACAATTGTCTCAGGACTAATAAACACTGAGTCTGTTCTCCAAAACTTTAGCTGCAGGGTCGCTGAAGAACCGTGCAAGTTTTTTAGTGAAGGGAATGATTGCTCAAACCAGATCACTAATGCTCTATAATCCCACCGCTTGCCACCACATTGTGATGAACGGGCACGCGGTCCGCCACACGGTAGCCCGGGGTATCACGGCTTGTGATCCCTCCGTGCTGCAAATGTGACGAAAAGCGCACACACACGACGGCTGCTGCCGTCCGACCCAGTAAACTGCAGGGATTTATAATTATCCCACTTCCACTTAGGAACTTGCAGCTCTCTGGCGCCCCCCTTACCCTCAGGTCAGTCAGGGAACTGCACCTAGGATAATTAGTCGCCAGACGGGTCACTTGGATGTGTGCTGGCTATTGGGCATGCGGCAGTGAGGGAATTATAATTACTCCGAGCCGCAGCCAGGCAGTACCCTTATAAACCCCGCTCCGTCACTGCCAGCGTCACCCAATAGATTAACACTTTACACCCCTTCCTTTTAGCTGCCACCAGCTACGGCTTTTGATGAACAATTTATCAAGAGGGTCCGTAGCAACCCCAAAACAGTAGCGTAGTACTTCAGGCACGTGCAAATTCGTTTATAGAGCAGGAGAAACAAACTAATAAATTTATAGGTTTATTCCTTAAAAAAAAAACAGGCAGTGCTTATATAAATAAGAAGATGTAACAAACTGAGGCAATATAGTTATGTACAAATGAAGTTATAAAATAAACGGGATTAAGAATGAAAGACTCACATGATGGTTAGATCATATACAGGCAAACCAAGCCAGGCTGGGGGAAGGAGCCACACGTCATAGTTCATTGGTAGATCTCTTACTCAGGACATCCCAGCAGAAAGTGCCTAAGGAACTTCACTGCAAGACTTATGCATGTCAGCTTCTGACCTCACAAAAAGGGCTGGTTTTCTGGCCACCTCCCCTGGCTGCAAGCTATGGTTTGAGCTCTGCAATATCATAAGGTCCATAACTCGTCCTGTGAACCTAGCAGAATAACGGCAGACCTATCAATGATCTTACTCTAAAATGACGGTTCCAATGAGCCCACACTTGGGTGGGCTAGTACATGGGACACCCGAGAATTCCATTTCTCGGGTTCTGTTGGAGTTACGGGTTTACCAGTACCACGGGAACGATGCCCGTCGGCGCATGGTTCAACACAGTAACTTTCGTGTTTCTAGCGAATGCTCCCTCCGTGTTATTAACCAAAAAAGAATGAATTCTCCAAAATGGCTGCTATAGGAAGAAAGCACGTGTGCAGACAATGAAGGACCCCTGCGGTGAAGCGGGAAAACTTCCAGCACTGGCAGCTCACATTACACTGCCTGAGTGCAGGCTGGGGGTTGGTGAGAAGTATGAGAGCTGCAGAGAGAAGGAGGGGGGCTTTGCTTGGTGGGCTTTCAGCAGTACAAAAAAAAAAGATGAGGACAGCAATTCCAGCACAGCACTCATCACACATTCCTTGACCATGAAAGTACAAAAACACTAGTGCATGCCCTCATCATCTCCCGCCTCGACTACTGCAACCTCCTACTCTCTGGCCTTCCCTCTAGCACTCTGGCACCACTCCAATCCATCCTGCACTCTGCTGCACGACTAATACACTTGTTCTCCCCGCTATTCCCCAGCCTCTCCTCTCTGCCAAGCCCTTCATTGGCTTCCTATCATTCAGAGGCTCCAGTTCAAAACCCTAGCCATGACCTACAAAGCCATCCACAATCTGTCTCCTCCATACATCTGTGATATGGTCTCCCGGTACATACCCACACGCAACCTTCGATCCTCTCAAGATCTCCTCCTCTACTCCCCTCTTATCTCTTCTTCCCACAACCGCATACAAAGCTTCTCCCGTGCCTCTCCCATACTCTGGAACTCTCTACCCCAACACATCAGACTCGCGCCTACCTTGGAAACCTTCAAAAAGAACCTGAAGACCCAACTCTTCCGACAAGCCTACAACCTGCAGTGATCATCAGTCTACTGAACCACCGCACGATCAGCTCTTCCCTCTCCTAGTGTATCCTCACCCATCCCTGTAGACTGTGAGCCCTTGCGGGCAGGGTCCTCTTTCCTTCTGTACTTGTGTGTGCCTTGTATTGCTCATGTTTACTGTACTTGTCTATATTTGCCCCTCTTCACATGTAAAGCGCCATGGAATAAATGGCGCTATAAAAATCTATAATAATATAAAAAATAATAATAATAAATGGCTCAGCAGATAGTATCACACAGGATTAGGTTAGATACATGGCTCAGCAGACAGTATCACACAGGATAGGATTAGATACATGGCTCAGCAGACAGTATCACACAGGATAGGATTAGATACACGATTCAGCAGACAGTATCACACAGGATAGGATTAGATACACGGCTCAGCAGACGTATCACACAGGATAGGATTAGATACATGGCTCAGCAGACGGTATCACACAGGATAGGATTAGATACATGGCTCAGCAGACAGTATCACACAGGATAGGATTAGATACACGGCTCAGCAGCTGTATCACACAGGAAGGATTAGATACACGGCTCAGCAGACAGTATCAACAGGATGGATTAGATACGTGCTCAGCAGACAGTATCACACAGGATAGGATTAGATACACGGCTCTGCAGACAGTATCACACAGGATTGGATTAGATATCGGCTCAGCAGACAGTATCACACAGAGAGGATTAGATACACGGCTCAGCAGACAGTATCACACAGGATAGGATTAGATACATGGCTCAGCAGACAGTATCACACAGGAAGGATTAGATACGGCTCAGCAGACAGTATCACACAGGATAGGATTAGATACATGGCTCAGCAGACAGTATCACACAGGATAAGATTAGATACACGGCTCAGCAGACAGTATCACACAGAAGGATTAGATACACGGCTCAGCAGACAGTATCACAGAGAGGATTAGATACAGGCTCAGCAGACAGTATCACACAGGATAGGATTAGATACAGGCTCAGCAGACAGTATCACACAGGATAGGATTAGATACATGGCTCAGCAGACAGTATCACACAGGATAGGATTAGATACACGGCTCAGCAGCAGTATCACACAGGATAGGATTAGATACACGGCTCAGCAGCAGTATCACACAGGAGAGGATTAGATACACGTCAGCAGACAGTATCACACAGGATAGGATTAGATACACGGCTCAGCAGCAGCATCACACAGGATAGGATTAGATACACGGCTCGGCAGCAGCATCACACAGGATAGGATTAGATACACGGCTCAGCAGCAGTATCACACAGGATAGGATTAGATACATCGAGCTACAGACAGTGCAGTATCACACAGGATAGGATTAGATACACGCTCAGCAGACAGTATCACACAGGATAGGATTAGATACACGGCTCAGCAGACAGTATCACACAGGAAGGATTAGATACATGCTCAGCAGACAGTATCACACAGGATAGGATTAGATACACGGCTCAGCAGACAGTATCACACAGGATAGGATTAGATACACAGCTCAGCAGACGTATCACACAGGATAGGATTAGATACACGCTCAGCAGACAGTATCACACAGGAGAGGATTAGATACACGCTCAGCAGACAGTATCACACAGGAGAGGATTAGATACACGACTCAGCAGACAGTATCACAAGGATAGGATTAGATACACGGCTCAGCAGACAGTATCACACAGGAAGGATTGATACACGACTCAGCAGTCAGTATCACACAGGAGAGGATTAGATACACGGCTCAGCAGACAGTACACACAGGATAGGATTAGATACACAGCTCAGCAGTCAGTATCACACAGGAAGGATTAGATACACGGTCAGCAGACAGTATCACACAGGATAGGATTAGATACACGGCTCAGCAGCAGTCATCACACAGGATAGGATTAGATACACGGCTCAGCAGCAGCATCACACAGGATAGGATTAGATACATGGCTCAGCAGGCAGTATGACACAGGATAGGATTAGATACACGGCTCAGCATGCGTATCACACAGGATAGGATTAGATACACGACTCAGCAGACAGTACACACAGGATAGGATTAGATACATGGCTCAGCAGACAGTAACACACAGGTTAGGATTAGATACACAGCTCAGCAGACAGTATCACACAGGATAGGATTAGATACACGGCTCAGCAGACAGTATCACACAGGAAGGATTAGATACCAGACTCAGCAGCAGTATCACACAGGAGAGGATATTAGATACACGGCTCAGCAGACAGTAACACACAGGATAGGATTGGATACACAGCTCAGCAGTCAGTATCACACAGGAGAGGATTAGATACACGACTCAGCAGACAGTAATCACACAGGATAGGATTAGATACATGGCTCAGCAGACAGTAACACACAGGATAGGATTAGATACACAGCTCAGCAGTCAGTATCATACAGGATAGGATTAGATACATGGCTCAGCAGGCAGTATGACACAGGATAGGATTAGATACACGGCTCAGCAGACGGTATCACACAGAATAGGATTAGATACATGACTCAGCAGACAGTATCACACAGCATAGTATTAGATACACGGCTCAGCAGACAGTATCACACAGGATAGGATTAGATACACGGCTCAGCAGACAGTATCACACAGGATGGATTAGATACACAGCTCAGCAGTCGTATCACACAGGAAGGATTAGATACACGCTCAGCAGACAGTATCACACAGGATAGGATTAGATACAGGCTCAGCAGACAGTATCACACAGGAGAGGATTAGATACATGACTCAGCAGACAGTATCACAAAGGAGAGTATTAGATACACGGCTCAGCAGACAGTATCACACAGGATTAGATTAGATACATATAGAAAATGAACTCGGCACTCAACTTTAGTATAGTGAGAATAAAGATTTTTATTCACAGTAGTAACACGAAACGTTTCGGTCCTATATCATGGACCTTCATCAGTCTGGTGCTCAGACTAGCGGTGGACACCGCGTCCAATGCAGAGACCTATCATCACTGCCGGACTCCTTCACAACAGGTTACTAGATGCAACAGGTGGCGCTATAGAGTACAAGTCCTCTTTGTTTGAAGAGGCAATTTGCATATTAAAATTTCCCAGAGGAGCATTGCACGGCGAATAAGCCTCCTTACCTCGACATGCCAGAGCTGGTATGTCACTCTCCACAAGGAGTAACCTTACCCCCAGACCCCAGTCCAGAGCCTCTCATCTAGCCAAATCAGATCTCTCCTACTTTGCACTGACGAGGACCAACAGTCCGAAACACCGTGTCTGCAAATGGAGATTCTGATTTGGCTTTTATCCTAAGTCATATTACAAGACTCGTTAAAGGGTTGATTGTGACTTGTAGGATCGCTACTTCCAATAGGTGGTGCTATAGAGTACAAGTCCTCTTTGTTTGAAGAGGCAATTTGCATAGTGCAATAGAGGCATTGTCCTCTTCCTCATCTCACCCCACCAATACAGGCTATATCCAGCCCTTTCTTTCTTCCCTATGTGGATCAACCCCCTTCCCAGTAGTATCTGTGACTGATGAAGGTCCATGATATAGGACCGAAACGTTTCGTGTTACTACTGTGAATAAAAATCTTTATTCTCACTATACTAAAGTTGAGTGCCGAGTTCATTTTCTATTAGATACGGTGTGGGAACCTACTCTGGCACCTTCTTGGTTGTGCACACGGTTATTTTTTCATAGATTAGATACATGGCTCAGCAGACAGTATCACACAGGATAGGATTAGATACATGGCTCAGCAGGCAGTATCACACAGGATAGGATTAGATACATGGCTCAGCAGACAGTATCACACAGGATAGGATTAGTGTGATGACATCTACTACATTTAGCAGCTTGTGTATAGCGCGCTTCCCTTCCCCCTCCCAGCATAAGTAAAGGTACTGCCACACTAAGCTATCCCGCTAGCGATCTCGTTAGCATTGCATACTAATGAGATCGCTAGCGGGATTGTTTCTATATCGCTAAATGCAGCCACTTTAGCGATATAGTTAACGACGCTATCGCCGTTAGCGATCTTCTTAACGACTTTAGCGGTACAAAAGTACCGCTAAATCGCTAAGAAAAGGTGCCACACAGCGATTAGATACTTACCCAGCGGGAGCGCCAGCGATGAAATAGGGTCCGGAACGATTCCAGCGACGAGCGAGATCACAGCAGGAAGCTCGTCGCTGGAAGCTGCCGCACTGAACAATATCGCTAACGGGATCGCTAAATAGTGATGTTTTTTAGCGATCCCGTTAGCGATATTGTTTAGTGTGGCATACCCTTAAGGCTCAGTGTAATCTGAGCTCCCAGCACTGGAGTTTCCCGCCTCACCATAGGGGTCGCCATTGTCTTCACATGTGCTCTCCTTCTATAGCAGCCATTATGAGGATTCATTCCTTTTGGTGATAACACGGTGGGAATTTGTGTCAGAAACATGAAAGTCACTGTGTTGAACCATGCGCCGACGGGCATCGTTCCCGTGGTACTGGTGAACCCGTAACTCCAACAGAACCCGAGAAATGGAATTCTCAGATGCCCTATGAACTATCTCATCCAAGTTTGGGCTCATTTGAACTGTCATTTTAAAGTAAGATCATTGATAGGTCTGCCATTATTCTGCTAGAGTTCCCCGCTGAGTTATGGTCCTTATGACATTTCAGAGCTCAAATCATACCTTTCATCCCTGGGGAGGTGGCCAGAAAAACCATCCCCTTTTGTGAGGTCAGCAGCCCCAGGTATAAGTCCTGTGGTGAGCCCCCCCCTTATTCAGTCCATGCGGTGATGTCCGGACTAAGAGATCTGCAAATGAACTATGACGTGTGGCTCCTCCCCCAGCCAGTCTTGCCTGTAACTACCATGTGAGTGATTTTCATCTTTAATCCTATTTTATTTTATAACTGCATTTGTACATAACGATATTGTCTTAGTTTGTTCCATCTTTTTATATTGTATAAGCACTGCCTGTTTTTTTAAGGAATAAACCTATAAAATTATTAGTTTGATTCTCCTGCTCTATAAACAAATTTGCACGTGCCTGAAGTACTACGCTACTGTTTTGGGGTTGCTGCGGACCCTCTTGATAAATTGTTCCAAGTAAATCGCAGCTGGTGGCAGCTTAAAAAGAAGGGGTGTAAAGTGTTGACCTATGGGGTGGCGTCGGCAGTGACGGAGCGGGTTTTATAAGTGTATTGCCCGGCTGCGGCCCGGAGTAATTATAATTCCCTCACTGCAGCGTGCCCAGTAGCCAGCACACATCCAAGTGACCCGTTTGGCGACTAATTATCCTAGGTGCAGTTCCCTGACTGACCTGAGGGTAAGGGGGCGCCAGAGAGCTGCAAGTTCCTAAGTGGAAGTGGGATAATTATAAATCCCTGCAGTTTACTGGGTCGGACGGCAGCAGCCGTCGTGTGTGTGTGCGTTGTCGTCACATTTGCGGCACGGAGGGATCACAAGCCGTGATACCCCGGGCTACCGTGTGGCGGACCGTGTGCATGTTTCATCACATGTGGTGGCAGAGCGGTGGGATTATAGAGCATTAGTGATCTGGTTTGAGCAATCATTCCCTTCACTAAAAAACTTGCACGGTTCTTCAGGGACCCTGCAACTAAAGTTTTGGAGAACAGACTCAGTGTTTATTAGTCCCCTGAGACAATTGTGTGTACTTGCGGTTACCCCTCCCTTCTCTCTGTTTTTCTATCCTATCTTTTATTTGGCAAACATGGCTACAAGAGGAGCAAGTTGGTTCGAAAAGCAGAACAGGGACACTCTTGTGGGAATCTGCGTGTACCACGGCCTTGACCACAAGAACCAAACCAAAGCCCGACTGGTCAAGGCCCTGAAGGAACTGAAAGAGCATCAGAGTGTGGCGGGCACAGGAGCCGGCCCAAGCCAAGGTGGTGCTGCAGCAGAGGCCCAAACCCTGCATGCTTACACCCAGGGCAGGTTGGACCCTTACCTGCAGGTGGCCCTGGAGGGACTCCCCGCTGACAACTGGGAAGAACGCCTGAGGCTGATCCAGCAAGCTCAAGAGAGAGCCGAGCAGCGAGAGGCCAAACAGCGAGAGGCTGAGAGAGCCGAGCGGGAGGCTGAGAGAGCCAGAGCTGAGCGGGAAGCCCAAGCGCAGAGAGCCCATGAACTGGAGCTGCTCAGACAAGGGGCAATGCCCTCCACAGCCCAGAGCGGTACACCCAGCAGCTCTCAGAGTCCAAAGCCCCGGCCGAAGCACTTTCCCGTGCTGGAAAAGGACGGAGACTTGGACACTTTTCTGCGGGCCTTTGAGAAAGTCTGCAGACAGTACTGGCTACCTGCCGACCAATGGGCCAGGTACTTGACCCCCGGGCTAAAGGGCAAAGCTTTGGAGGCGTTCGCTTCCCTCACGTCCGATCAAGACAGTGACTATGAGGCCATCGAGCAGGCCCTGATTGCCAAGTACCAGCTAACCCCTGAGGTATACCGAAAGAAGTTCCGGAGCCTCCAACGTGGCCCACAAGACAGTTATAGCGATGTGGTGCAAGGACTCAGGAACCACTTTGACCAGTGGATCCATGGACTGTCAGTTGACACCTTTGTGGAGCTGAAAGACCTGATGATCAAAGACCAGTTCCTGCATCTGTGCCCAGCTGAGGTCCGACAGTTCATCCTGGACCGAGAACCAGAGGACGCGGTCACAACAGCACGGATCGCCGACAGCTATGAGGCCAACCGGACACCCGAGATGCGGAAGCCCGTCACCGCCCGCTGGGGAGGGGGTAAGCCTGCAACCAACCCCAGTGCCCCTGCCAGTCGTCCCTCTGGAGGCACTATCCCCTTTGCCAGCGCCAGGCCTACATCAGACCCCCGCCAGTGTTTCTCGTGTAAAAGGACTGGACACATCAGCGCCACCTGTCCAGAGAGGCAGAAGAACCCCCCAGCCAAGGCCTCCGGGCCCAACGCCTCTGTTCTTTTGGTGGGTGGTGTGGTGGGGAGGGTTGATGACAACGTGCAGCCCGTCCGCGTGGGGGCCCGTCTTGCTACAGGCCTCAAGGACACCGGGGCTGAACGAACCCTCATCCGGCCCGAACTGGCGGCCCCTGAAGAGTTGATTCCGGGGAAAACCCTAACTGTCACCGGGATTGGGGGCGTCCACTACCCCTTACCGATAGCCCGAGTATTCATTGACTGGGGTGCCGGGAGCGGGGTGAAGGAAGTGGGGGTGTCCGAAAACCTGCCCACTGATGTTTTATTGGGGACTGATCTGGGGAGGATGGTCGCGTACTATGTCCCTGACACCCCTCCCCAATCTGATGATAAGGTTAACGTTAACCATGATGTTGAAGTTGATGATGATGGGAAACTGAATGTGTTACCTGCCAATGCTTTGCGAAGTGATTATGCAACTGATAACCTTTCTTTCCCTAGGAATGATGCTGATAGTGATGTATCTGTGATATCTGAACCTGTTAACCCTTTCTCTGAAGTGGTAGATGTGTCCACAGGTACAGGAGCGTTCAGCCACGTCGCTCTGCGGAGTGAGACGGCTGAGGAACCCCTAGCAGGAGCAAACGACAGTGTTCAAGGAAATGGGGAGGTGCATGGGAACCGTGAGGAAGGTGAAGCCATGACACTGACCAGTGCCACCGAGGAAGGTAACTGGCCCATAAGTAGCACGGCTCCTGAAGTGTTGGGGGTGGATGGGGAGGTAGAGCCCATAGCAGCGCAGGCTGATGGGTCTATAGAATTCCCCGGGGAGACTGCATATGTAGCTGCTGTCAACCGCAGTCAGAGTGCCCGGATCGCAGGTAGCTCCCTGCCATCTGGACCCTCCTCCGCTACAGGAGAGACTGAACCAGAGGTGGACCCAGAGCCGGTCCCAGAGGGTACCAGTGAGGAAGGAACCCTGACGTCACTACTGGCTGCCTCCAGCCAGGAGTTCCAGGCCGCTCTGCACTCAGATGCGAGCCTGGAGAACTTGAGGCACCTCGCCGAGACGACCACCTCCGTGACGGATAAGGAGAGGGTGTTCTGGGAACGAGGAAGGTTGTACCGGGAGACGGTACCCGGAGAGTCTCAAAAGGAGTGGTTGAGGGAAAAACAGCTGGTCGTCCCGCACCAGTTCCGAGGTGAGTTGTTGAGGATTGCCCATGAGATTCCATTTGCTGGACACTTGGGATCAGCAAAACTAAGGCACGGCTGTCTCAACACTTCTATTGGCCCAAGATGGGGACAGATGTGACTAACTACTGCCGCTCCTGTATCACCTGTCAAAGAGTGGGGAAGGCGGGGACTGCTCTTAAGGCTCCCCTGATCCCGTTGCCAGTGATAGAGGAGCCTTTCCAGAGGATCGCGGTGGACATCGTGGGCCCACTGGCCGTCCCCAGTCGCTCTGGAAAGCAATACATCCTTACTGTGGTAGACTACGCTACCCGGTACCCGGAGGCAGTAGCTCTGTCCTCAACTAAGGCAGATAAGGTGGCGGATGCACTGGTGACCATCTTTTCACGGGTAGGATTTCCCAGGGAGATGCTTGCCGATCGAGGGACCCAATTTATGTCTCGCCTAATGAAGGCTCTCTGCAGCAAAATGCAGGTGACGCGTATGGTATCGAGTGCGTATCACCCACAGACCAATGGTTTGTGTGAACGCTTTAACGGTACCCTCAAACAGATGCTCCGCATGCTGGTTGAGACCCAGGGACGCGATTGGGAGTGGTACCTCCCACACCTGCTGTTTGCCTACAGAGAAGTCCCGCAGGCCTCGACGGGGTTCTCCCCCTTCGAGCTCCTGTATGGCAGGCGAGTCCGGGGACCCCTTGGGTTGATAAGAGAATCCTGGGAAGATGAGCCAAACCCACGGAAGTGTCCATCGTGGATTATGTCATGCGCTTCCGTGACAAGATGCAGACCTTGACGCAGTTGGTGCATGACAACATGACGCAGGCTCAGGCTGACCAGAAGCACTGGTACGACCAGAACGCCCGGGAGCGGACCTATCAGGTGGGTCAAAAGGTGTGGGTGCTGGTCCCCGTACCAAAGGATAAGCTTCAGGCAGCCTGGGAAGGCCCGTACGTCGTGCACCAACGGCTCAACCCAGTCACCTACGTGGTCACGCTTGACCACACTCGGGGTAGGCGCAAGGCCTTTCACGTCAACATGATGAAGGCCCATCACGAACGTGAAGCCTGCGTCCTACCGGTCTGCAACCTGCCCGAGGACGGGGAGGAGGATCCCCTCCTGGACATGCTGGCCCAAGTCCAGGCCAAGGGGTCCATTGAGGACATGGAGGTAAATGCCTCGCTAACCGCCTCCCAGCGGTTGCAGTTGCTGACCACTCTGGAATCCTTTCGGGCCATGTTCACTAACCGACCCGGAAGGACCAAGTTGGCAGTCCATGAGGTGGACACCGGGAATCACGCCCCGTTACGGCGGACACCTTATCGGATCTCTGAGGAGGTGCAGCAGATTATGCGCCAGGAGATCCATGAGATGTTGCAGCTGGGGGTGATCCGGCCGTCCAAAAGCGCGTGGGCATCACCTGTAGTTCTCGTGCCCAAAAAGGATCGGACCACCCGGTTCTGCGTGGACTACAGGGGGCTCAACGCCATCACTACCTCTGATGCGCACCAATGCCACGCATCGAGGATCTCCTGGAGCGGTTGGCGAATGCCAAGTACATATCCATCATGGATTTAAGCCGGGGATACTGGCAGATTCCCCTGAGCCCTGAGGCGCAGGAGAAATCCGCCTTTATCACCCCTTTTGGACTGTACGAGTCCACGGTCATGCCCTTCGGCATGAAGAATGCCCCTGCCACTTTTCAGCGGATGGTCAACCACCTGCTTCAGGGACTGGAGGAGTACGCTGTGGCGTACCTGGACGACATTGCCGTCTTCAGTTCCACCTGGGAGGAACACCTTCAGCATCTCCAGGAGGTGCTCAAGCGTATTCACCAGGCAGGTCTGACCATCAAGCCGGGAAAATGCCAGATGGGCATGAGGGAGGTCCACTACCTGGGGCACCGGGTAGGCGGGGGTTCCATGAGGCCGGAGCCCGAGAAAGTGGTCGCGATCGTGTCCTGGCCCACCCCCAGGACCAAAAAGCAGGTGAAGTGCTTCCTGGGCACTGCAGGGTACTATAGGCGTTTCGTGCCGAACTATAGCGCCATTGCAAAACCCTTGACGGACCTCACCAAGGGTCCTCTACCCCAAACAGTCAGCTGGACAGATGGCTGTGAGGCGGCATTCCGAGCTTTGAAAACAGCCCTGTGAAGCTCGCCAGTGTTGAAAGCCGTCGACAGCAGTCGGCCATTCCTGGTACAGACTGACGCCAGCGAATTTGGCCTCGGTGCTGTACTCAGCCAGGTTGATTCGGGGAACCAGGAGCACCCCGTGTTGTACCTGAGCCGGAAACTTCTGCCAAGGGAAGTGGCATACTCCACCATCGAGAAGGAGTGCCTGGCCATGGTCTGGGCACTGCAACGTTTGCAGCCCTACCTGTACGGGCGCACCTTCAAGGTGGTCACCGACCACAACTCTCTGAGCTGGCTGCACACAGTGTCCGGAACCAATGGTAGGTTGCTACGCTGGAGCCTTGCCCTGCAGCAGTATGATTTTGCCGTACAACACAAGAAAGGCAGTGATCATGGGAATGCTGACGGGTTGTCACGACGTGGCGAACCTGCTGAGGTGCGCATGGCGGATTACCGAGAGGTCATGCCTCCGTAGCGCCCTCTAAGGGGGGAGGTGTGATGACATCTACTACATTTAGCAGCTTGTGTATAGCGCGCTTCCCTTCCCCCTCCCAGCATAAGTAAGGCTCAGTGTAATCTGAGCTCCCAGCACTGGAGTTTCCCGCCTCACCATAGGGGGTCGCCATTGTCTTCACATGTGCTCTCCTTCTATAGCAGCCATTGTGAGGATTCATTCCTTTTGGTGATAACACGGTGGGAATTTGTGTCAGAAACATGAAAGTCACTGTGTTGAACCATGCGCCGACGGGCATCGTTCCCGTGGTACTGGTGAACCCGTAACTCCAACAGAACCCGAGAAATGGAATTCTCAGATGCCCTATGAACTATCTCATCCAAGTTTGGGCTCATTTGAACTGTCATTTTAAAGTAAGATCATTGATAGGTCTGCCATTATTCTGCTAGAGTTCCCCGCTGAGTTATGGTCCTTATGACATTTCAGAGCTCAAATCATACCTTTCATCCCTGGGGAGGTGGCCAGAAAAACCATCCCCTTTTGTGAGGTCAGCAGCCCCAGGTATAAGTCCTGTGGTGAGCCCCCCCCCTTATTCAGTCCATGCGGTGATGTCCTGACTAAGAGATCTGCAAATGAACTATGACGTGTGGCTCCTCCCCCCAGCCAGTCTTGCCTGTAACTACCATGTGAGTGATTTTCATCTTTAATCCTATTTTATTTTATAACTGCATTTGTACATAACGATATTGTCTCAGTTTGTTCCATCTTTTTATATTGTATAAGCACTGCCTTTTTTTTAAGGAATAAACCTATAAAATTATTAGTTTGATTCTCCTGCTCTATAAACGAATTTGCACGTGCCTGAAGTACTACGCTACTATTTTGGGGTTGCTGCGGACCCTCTTGATAAATTGTTCCAAGTAAATCGCAGCTGGTGGCAGCTTAAAAAGAAGGGGTGTAAAGTGTTGACCTATGGGGTGGCGTCGGCAGTGACGAAGCGGGTTTTATAAGTGTATTGCCCGGCTGCGGCCCGGAGTAATTATAATTCCCTCACTGCAGCGTGCCCAGTAGCCAGCACACATCCAAGTGACCCATCTGGCGACTAATTATCCTAGGTGCAGTTCCCTGACTGACCTGAGGGTAAGGGGGGCGCCAGAGAGCTGCAAGTTCCTAAGTGGAAGTGGGATAATTATAAATCCCTGCAGTTTACTGGGTCGGACTGCAGCAGCCGTCGTGTGTGTGCGCGTTGTCGTCACATTTGCGGCACGGAGGGATCACAAGCCGTGATACCCCGGGCTACCGTGTGGCGGACCGTGTGCATGTTTCATCACAATTAGATACATGGCTCAGCAGACAGTATCACACAGGATAGGATTAGATACACGATTCAGCAGACAATATCACACGGGATAGGATTAGATACACGACTCAGCAGACTGTATCACACAGGATAGGATTAGATACATGGCTCAGCAGATGGTATCACACAGGATAGGATTAGATACATGGCTCAGCAGACAGTATCACACAGGATAGGATTAGATACACGGCTCAGCAGACTGTATCACACAGGAGAGGATTAGATACACGGCTCAGCAGTCAGTATCACACAGGATTGGATTAGATACGCGGCTCAGCAGACAGTATCACACAGGATAGGATTAGATACACGGCTCTGCAGACAGTATCACACAGGATTGGATTAGATACGCGGCTCAGCAGACAGTATCACACAGGATAGGATTAGATACATGGCTCAGCAGACAGTATCACACAGTAGAGGATTAGATACACGGCTCAGTAGACAGTATCACACAGTAGAGGATTAGATACATGGCTCAGCAGACAGTATCACACAGGATAGGATTAGATACATGGCTCAGCAGACAGTAACACACAGGATAGGATTAGATACATGGCTCAGCAGACAGTATCACACAGGATAGGATTAGATACACGGCTCAGCAGACAGTATCACATAGGATAGGATTAGATACACGGCTCAGCAGTCAGTATCACACAGGATAGGATTAGATACACGGCTCAGCAGACAGTATCACACAGGATAGGATTAGATACGCGGCTCAGCAGGCAGCATCACACAGGATAGGATTAGATACATGGCTCAGCAGGCAGTATGACACAGGATAGGATTAGATACACGGCTCAGCAAGCAGCATCACACAGGATAGGATTAGATACACGGCTCAGCAGACATTATCACACAGGATAGGATTAGATACACGGCTCAGCAGACAGTATCACACAGGATAGGATTAGATACACGGCTCAGCAGGCAGCATCACACAGGAGAGGATTAGATACACGACTCAGCAGACAGTATCACACAGGATAGGATTAGATACATGGCTCAGCAGACAGTATCACACAGTAGAGGATAAGATACACGGCTCAGCAGACAGTATCACACAGTAGAGGATTAGATACATGGCTCAGCAGACAGTATCACGCAGGATAGGATTAGATACATGGCTCAGTAGACAGTAACACACAGGATAGGATTAGATACATGGCTCAGCAGACAGTATCACACAGGATAGGATTAGATACATGGCTCAGCAGACAGTATCACACAGGATAGGATTAGATACACGGCTCAGCAGACAGTATCACACAGGATAGGATTAGATACACGGCTCAGCAGTCAGTATCACACAGTAGAGGATTAGATACACGGCTCAGCAGACAGTATCACACAGGATAGGATTAGATACACGGCTCAGCAGGCAGCATCACACAGGATAGGATTAGATACATGGCTCAGCAGGCAGTATGACACAGGATAGGATTAGATACACGGCTCAGCAAGCAGCATCACACAGGAGAGGATTAGATACACGACTCAGCAGACAGTAACACACAGGATAGGATTAGATACATGGCTCACAGACAGTAACACACAGGATAGGATTAGATACACAGCTCAGCAGTCAGTATCATACAGGATAGGATTAGATACATGGCTCAGCAGGCAGTATGACACAGGATAGGATTAGATACATAGCTCAGCAGGCAGTATCACACAGCATAGTATTAGATACACGGCTCAGCAGACAGTATCACACAGGATAGGATTAGATACATGGCTCAGCAGACAGTAACACACAGGATAGGATTAGATACATGGCTCAGCAGACAGTATCACACAGGATAGGATTAGATACATGGCTCAGCAGACAGTATCACACAGGATAGGATTAGATACACGGCTCAGCAGACAGTATCACACAGGATAGGATTAGATACACGGCTCAGCAGTCAGTATCACACAGTAGAGGATTAAATACACGGCTCAGCAGACAGTATCACACAGGATAGGATTAGATACACGGCTCAGCAGACAGTATCACACAGGATAGGATTAGATACATGGCTCAGCAGACAGTAACACACAGGATAGGATTAGATACATGGCTCAGCAGACAGTAACACACAGGATAGGATTAGATACACAGCTCAGCAGTCAGTATCATACAGGATAGGATTAGATACATGGCTCAGCAGGCAGTATGACACAGGATAGGATTAGATACATAGCTCAGCAGGCAGTATCACACAGATAGTATTAGATACACGGCTCAGCAGACAGTATCACACAGGATAGGATTAGATACACGGCTCAGCAGACAGTAACACACAGGATAGGATTAGATACATGGCTCAGCAGACAGTATCACACAGGATAGGATTAGATACATGGCTCAGCAGACAGTATCACACAGGATAGGATTAGATACACGGCTCAGCAGACAGTATCACACAGGATAGGATTAGATACACGGCTCAGCAGTCAGTATCACACAGTAGAGGATTAAATACACGGCTCAGCAGACAGTATCACACAGGATAGGATTAGATACACGGCTCAGCAGACAGTATCACACAGGATAGGATTAGATACATGGCTCAGCAGACAGTAACACACAGGATAGGATTAGATACATGGCTCAGCAGACAGTATCACACAGGATAGGATTAGATACATGGCTCAGCAGACAGTGTCACACAGGATAGGATTAATACACGGCTCAGCAGACAGTATCACACAGGATAGGATTAGATACACGGCTCAGCAGTCAGTATCACACAGTAGAGGATTAAATACACGGCTCAGCAGACAGTATCACACAGGATAGGATTAGATACACGGCTCAGCAGACAGTATCACACAGGATAGGATTAGATACACGGCTCAGCAGGCAGCATCACACAGGATAGGATTAGATACATGGCTCAGCAGGCAGTATGACACAGGATAGGATTAGATACACGGCTCAGCAAGCAGCATCACACAGGAGAGGATTAGATACACGACTCAGCAGACAGTAACACACAGGATAGGATTAGATACATGGCTCAGCAGACAGTAACACACAGGATAGGATTAGATACACACTCAGCAGTCAGTATCATACAGGATAGGATTAGATACATGGCTCAGCAGGCAGTATGACACAGGATAGGATTAGATACATAGCTCAGCAGGCAGTATCACACAGCATAGTATTAGATACACGGCTCAGCAGACAGTATCACACAGGATAGGATTAGATACACGGCTCAGCAGACAGTATCACACAGGAGAGGATTAGATACACAGCTCAGCAGTCAGTATCACCAGATTAATACAGCTCAGCAACAGTACCACGGAGAGGATTAGATACACAGCTCAGCAGACAGTATAACACAGTAGAGGATTACATACACAGCTCAGCAGTCAGTATCACACAGAAGAGGATTAGATGCACGGCTCAGCAGACAGTATCACACAGGATAGGATTAGATACACGGCTCAGCAGACAGTATCACACAGTAGAGGATTAGATACATGGTTCAGCAGACAGTATCACACAGTAGAGAATTAGATACACGGCTCAGCAGACAGTATCACACAGGATAGGATTAGATACATGGCTCAGCAGACAGTATCACACAGGATAGGATTAGATTCATGGCTCAGCAGACAGTATCACACAGGATAGGATTAGATACCGCTCAGCAAGTACAAGTAGAGGTAACACGTCAGACAGTATCACACAGATAGGATTAGATACACGGCTCAGCTATCCAAGATAATTAGTCACCACAGATATACAGGATTAATACACCTGCGCTTCACGTAGAACAGTATCACAACAGTAAGATAGGATTAGATACACGGCTCAGCAAACATTATCACACAGGATAGGAATAGATACACGGCTCAGCAGACAGTATCACACAGGATAGGATTAGATACACGGCTCAGCAAGCAGCATCACACAGGATAGGATTAGATACACGGCTCGGCAGGCAGCATCACACAGGATAGGATTAGATACATAGCTCAGCAGGCAGTATGACACAGGATAGGATTAGATACACGGCTCAGCAAGCAGCATCACACAGGAGAGGATTAGATACACGACTCAGCAGACAGTAACACACAGGATAGGATTAGATACATGGCTCAGCAGTCAGTATCACACAGGATAGGATTAGATACACGGCTCAGCAGACAGTAACACACAGGATAGGATTAGATACACAGCTCAGCAGTCAGTATCATACAGGATAGGATTAGATACATGGCTCAGCAGGCAGTATGACACAGGATAGGATTAGATACACTGCTCAGCAGGCAGTATCACACAGCATAGTATTAGATACACGGCTCAGCAGACAGTATCACACAGGATAGGATTAGATACACGGCTCAGCAGACAGTATCACACAGGAGAGGATTAGATACACAGCTCAGCAGTCAGTATCACACAGGATAGGATTAGATACACAGCTCAGCAGACAGTATCACACAGGATAGGATTAGATACAGTCTCAGCAGACAGTATCACACAGGAGAGGATTAGATACATGACTCAGCAGATAGTATCACACAGGAGAGGATTAGATACACGGCTCAGCAGACAGTAACACACAGGATAGGATTGTACACGCACAGTCAATCACACGGGAGTTAGTACAGCTCAGCAGTCAGTATCACACAGGAGAGGATTAGATACACGGCTCAGCAGACAGTATAACACAGTAGAGGATTAGATACACAGCTCAGCAGTCGGTATCACACAGAAGAGGATTAGATGCACGGCTCAGCAGACAGTATAACACAGTAGAGGATTAGATACACAGCTCAGCAGTCAGTATCACACAGAAGAGGATTAGATGCACGGCTCAGCAGACAGTATCACACAGGAGAGGATTAGATTCACGGCTCAGCAGACAGTATCACAGGATGGGATTAGATACATGGCTCTGCAGAAGGTATCACACAGGAGAGGATTAGATACACGGCTCAGCAGACAGTATCACACAGGATAGGATTAGATACATAGCTCAGCAGACAGTATCACACAGGATAGGATTAGATACACGATTCAGCAGACAGTATCACACAGGATAGGATTAGATACATGGCTCAGCAGACTATCACATAGGATAGGATTAGATACACGGCTCAGCAGACGGTATCACACAGAATAGGATTAGATACATGGCTCAGCAGACAGTATCACACAGGATAGGATTAGATACACGGCTCAGCAGACTGTATCACACAGGATAGGATTAGATACACGGCTCTGCAGACATTATCACACAGGATTGGATTAGATACGCGGCTCAGCAGAAAGTATCACACAGGATGGGATTAGATACACGGCTCTGCAGACAGTATCACACAGGATTGGATTAGATACACAGCTCAACAGTCAGTATCACACAGGAGAGGATTAGATACACGGCTCAGCAGACAGTAACACAGGATAGGATTAGATACACAGCTCAGCAGTCAGTATCACACAGGAGAGAATTTTATACACAGCTCAGCAGACAGTATAACACAGTAGAGGATTAGATACACAGCTCAGCAGTCAGTATCACACAGGAGAGGATTAGATACACGGCTCAGCAGACAGTATCACACAGGATTAGATTAGATACATGGCTCAGCAGACAGTATCACACAGGATAGGATTAGATACATGGCTCAGCAGACAGTATCACACAGGATAGGATTAGATACATGGCTCAGCAGACAGTATCACACAGGAAAGGATTAGATACATGGCTCAGCAGACAGTATCACACAGGATAGGATTAGATACACGATTCAGCAGACAGTATCACACAGGATAGGATTAGATACACGGCTCAGCAGACTGTATCACACAGGATAGGATTAGATACATGGCTCAGCAGACGGTATCTGTGATGACATCTACTACATTTAGCAGCTTGTGTATAGCGCGCTTCCCTTCCCCCTCCCAGCATAAGTAAGGCTCAGTGTAATCTGAGCTCCCAGCACTGGAGTTTCCTGCCTCACCGTAGGGGGTCGCCATTGTCTTCACATGTGCTCTCCTTCTATAGCAGCCATTATGAGGATTCATTCCTTTTGGTGATAACACGGTGGGAATTTGTGTCAGAAACATGAAAGTCACTGTATTGAACCATGCGCCGACGGGCATCGTTCCCGTGGTACTGGTGAACCCGTAACTCCAACAGAACCGGAGAAATGGAATTCTCAGATGCCCTATGAACTATCTCATCCAAGTTTGGGCTCATTTGAACTGTCATTTTAAAGTAAGATCATTGATAGGTCTGCCATTATTCTGCTAGAGTTCCCCGCTGAGTTATGGTCCTTATGACTTTCAGAGCTCAAAACTATAACTTGTAGCCCAGGGGAGGTGGCCAGAAAACCAGCCCCTTTTGTGAGGTCAGAAGCCGACATGTATAAGGCTTGCAGGGAAGCTCCTCAGGGATTCTTTGCTGTGACGTCTTGACTAAGAAATCTGCAAATGAACTATGACGTGTGGCTCCTCCCCCAGCCAGTCTTGCCTGTAACTACCATGTGAGTGATTTTCATCTTTAATCCTATTTTATTTTATAACTGCATTTGTACATAACGATATTGTCTCAGTTTGTTCCATCTTTTTATATTGTATAAGCACTGCCTGTTTTTTAAGGAATAAACCTATAAAATTATTAGTTTGATTCTCCTGCTCTATAAACGAATTTTCACGTGCCTGACGTACTACGTTACTCTTTGGGGTTGCTACGGACCCTCTTGATAAATTGTTCCAAGTAAATCGTAGCTGGTGGCAGCTTAAAGGAAGGGGTGTAAAGTGTTAATCTATTGGGTGGCGCTGGCAGTGACGGAGCGGGTTTTATAAGAGTATTGCCCGGCTGCGGTAATTATAATTCCCTCACTGCAGCGTGCCCAATAGCCAGCACACATCCAATTGACCCGTCTGGTGACTAATTATCCTAGGTGCAGTTCCCTGACTGACCTGAGGGTAAGGGGGGCGCCAGAGAGCTGCAAGTTCCTAAGTGGAAGTGGGATAATTATAAATCCCTGCAGTTTACTGGGTCGGACGGCAGCAGCCGTCGTGTGTGTGCGCGTTTTCGTCACATTTGCGGCACGGAGGGATCACAAGCCGTGAAACCCCGGGCTACCGTGTGGCGGACCGTGTGCACCGTTTCATCACATATTGGTGGCAGCGGTGGGATTATAGAGCATTAGTGATCTGGTTTGAGCAATCATTCCATTCACTAAAAAACCTGCACGGTTCTTCAGGGACCCTGCAATTAAAGTTTTGGAGAACAGACTCAGTGTTTATTAGTCCTGAGACAATTGTGTGTACTTGCGGTTACCCCTCCCTTCTCTTTGGTTTTCTATCCTATCTTTTATTTGGCAAACATGGCTACCATAGGAGCAAGTTGGTTCGAAAAGCAGAGCAAGGACACTCTTGTGGGAATCTGCAAGTACCACGGCCTTGTCCACACGAACCGAACCAAAAGCCAACTGGTCCAGGCCCTGAAGGAGCTGAGCGAGTATCGGAGTGTGTCGGGCACAGGAGCCGGCCCAAGCCAAGGTGGTGCTGCAGCAGAGGCCCAAACCCTGCATGCTTACACCCAGGGCGGGTTGGACCCTTACCTGCAGGCGGCCCTGGAGGGACTCCCCGCTGACAACCGGGAAGAACGCCTGAGGCTGATCCAGCAAGCTCAAGAGAGAGCCGAGCAGCGAGAGGCCAAACAGCGAGAGGCTGAGAGAGCCGAGCGGGAGGCTGAGAGAGTCCATGAACTGGAGCTGCTCAGACAAGGGGCAATGCCCTCCACAGCCCAGAGCGGTACACCCAGCAGCTCTCAGAGTCCGAAGCCCCGGCCGGAGCACTTTCCCGTGCTGGAAAAGGACGGAGACTTGGACACTTTTCTGCGGGCCTTTGAGAAAGTCTGCAGACAGTACCGGCTGCCTGCCGACCAATGGGCCAGGTACTTGACCCCCGGGCTACAGGGCAAAGCTTTGGAGGCGTTCGCTTCCCTCACGTCCGATCAAGACAGTGACTATGAGGCCATCAAGCAGGCCCTGATTGCCAAGTACCAGCTAACCCCTGAGGTATACCAAAAGAAGTTCCGGAGCCTCCAACGTGGCCCACACGACAGTTATAGCGATGTGGTGCAAGGACTCAGGAACCACTTTGACCAGTGGATCCATGGACTGTCAGTTGACACCTTTGAGGAGCTGAAAGACCTGATGATCAAAGACCAGTTCCTGCATCTGTGCCCAGCTGAGGTCCGACAGTTCATCCTGGACCGAGAACCGGAGGACGCGGTCACAACAGCACGGATCGCCGACAGCTATGAGGCCAACCGGAAACCCGAGGTGCGGAAGCCCGTCACCACCCGCTGGGGAGGGGGTAAGCCTGCAACCAACCCCAGTGCCCCTGCCAGTCGTCCCTCTAGAGGCACTATCCCCTTTGCCAGCGCCAGGCCTACATCAGACCCCCGCCAGTGTTTCTCCTGTAAGCGGACAGGACACATCAGCGCCACCTGTCCAGAGAGGCAGAAGAACCCCCCATCCAAGGCCTCCGGCCCAACGCCTCTGTTCTTTTGGTGGGTGGGGTGGTGGGGAGGGATGATGACAATGTGCAGCCCGTCCGCGTGGGGGCCTGTCTTGCTACAGGCCTCAAGGACACCGGGGCCGAACAAACTCTTATCCGACCCGAACTGGCGGCCCCTGAAGATTGATTCCGGGGAAAACCCTAAGGCTGGAGTCACACACAACGTCTAAAAAATCGGTCCGTTTTAGTCGGTCAATAATCGGATAAAAATTTCATGAACATTGATGCGACTGGCATCCGATTTTTTGTAGTTGATGCGATTTTGTAGCATGCACGCTTACGTTTCACATCCG
Organism: Oophaga sylvatica; assembly: GCA_033576555.1. Classification (NCBI taxonomy): domain Eukaryota; kingdom Metazoa; phylum Chordata; class Amphibia; order Anura; family Dendrobatidae; genus Oophaga; species Oophaga sylvatica. The sequence goes on along the minus strand of JARQOD010000002.1, from coordinate 275,525,109 downwards.
ATTACCCACCGACTACCGATTTTTAGTGGCATCATAGCAAAATGGACATTTAACGTTTTTGAGGCCTGCAAATAATTTGAATAATGAGCCAGACCCATATTTAAGCGTGGTTTGACTGTTATTATCCTCCCACCGTTGCCGTGGAGTGTTTTGCTTCTTAGTGGTTCCTGTTGTGTTGCTGCTAAGTTAAAAATATGAGTGACAGACTACGTTTTAATACAACTGAGCGTGTGCTGTACTATTGGCTGCTATCCAGAACTTTTGGGGAGCCATATCCTGTAGTTGTTTCTCACAGAATCCGCAGAAGGATGTGGGTGCATCCCCTTGTGAAGCGAAGGATCAGCAAAGGCCATTTTGAGCGCCTGTATTCGACACTGCGTAGGAATCCTGACAAGTTTTTTGCCTATTGTCGCATGAGTGTTGTCACCTTTGATATTTTGCTGGACATATTGCGCCCTGGAATCACCTTGCAGAACACCAGGATGCGTCCTTCAATTTGTGCTGAGGAAAGGCTTCTTCTAACATTAAGGTATGTGTGTCAACGATATGTTGATGATGTTTTGCATAATTTACCATCTTTCACATTCTTCTTACTTTGTTCATCTTAACATACTGAAGATCATGGCATTATGAAATTGTATTATTTTCCCTATATGCTTGTGTGTAGCAGTCTTAATGGTTATGAACTCATAACATTAAGTGAATGGTGAGTATACAAATGTCCACTATTTACATTTGTTTAATGTTTTTTGAATATTTTGTTTGTCTGATGTGTACATGTTTGTTGTTGTTTCTGTATTGCAGGTTCCTTTCCACTGGGCTCTCATACGCTGCTCTGCATTTAGAGTTTTTAATTGGAAAATCCACCATTTCCGCAATAGTCAGCTCTACTTGTGGACAAATTTGGTCCAGACTAAATAAAGAAGTGATGCCAGAGCCCAAAATGGAAGATTGGTTGAGGATTTCACATGGATTTCAACAAAACAGTCATTTTCCACACTGTATTGGAGCCCTGGACGGGAAGCACATACGTGTGCGTAAGCCGCCGAACTCAGGGACCCAATTCTACAATTATAAGCAATATTTTTCTATAGTTTTGTTGGGCTTGGTCGATAGTAACTACCGCTTCATAATTGTAGACATTGGGGCCTATGGAAGGACTGGAGACTCCAGAGTCTTCAATTCTTCCATTATGGGTCGGCGGCTACGCAATAACCAATTGGACTTACCACCACCATGTCAACTTCCACACTCCAATATGGATGCAGTGCCATATGTTGTAGTAGCGGATGAGGCCTTCCAATTAAGTTGTAATGTTATGAGGCCATATCCTCGGCGCAATCTGAACCATCAGAGACGCATCTTTAATTATCGCCTTTCTCGTGCACGACGCCTGGTGGAGTGCACATTTGGTATTCTTACAGCCAAATGGCGTGTCCTACAATCAGCCATTCAGCTAAGTGAATCAAATGTAAATCTTGTAGTGCAAGCATGTGTGGTACTACATAATTTTACAAGAATGCATGAATGCTCATCAGCTGATATGCCTGACCTTCAGTCTGATAATATGACGAGGCCTATGAGACCAGTCATCCATCCTCGTCGTCCCCCTTCTGGTCTGAAAGTGCGTGAATTATTGACAAATTATTTTGTTTCCCCTGGTGGTTCTATTCCTTGGCAAGATGAGGCCATAGGTATGTAGTGTGTTTTATGTGATATCATAACATAAAGTTCCTTTTGATTATTCAATTCATGGTTGACTCTCTTTTTTTGGATAATACTTTCCCATACTTAAGACACTACATAACATATAACAATAAACACAGACAACCAATGTAACTTCACTAATTTTACTCATTAGTGTTTTCTTTTGAAGCCTTTTAAAGGCTGATATATTTTTTGGTAAACAGGACCAACATGTCCAAACAGAACAAAAAAATATGTATAACATTATTAATCTGAAAATACAAAAATATATAACTTAAAAAATAAAAAACAATTCTTACAGCTACAATTGATGGTAGCTTGGTGGTGGTGTTGGTGAGGATGGAGGGGCAGGTTGTGTATTCGGCCTTCCACAATCTGCAACCTGTGTTTGAGAAACAGCTGCTGCAGATCCTACAGTAGCAGCTGGGTTACTGGCTGCATCATGAATGCCTTGTGGGTAGGGGTACATAGGGAATTGATGCTCATAGTCATATTGATATGACTGAGCACTAGCAGAGTGACCCCCAATATGCCCATGTCTAACATATCCATGTTGTGGCCAGCCAACAACATTGGGTATGTTAGAGTGGGCATATGTGCATGGCCACTCTGTCCCATGGTTTGGAGCTGGGAAGCTCCATAGAAAGAATGAGCTGCAGTAGGATGAGGAGGAGGAGTTGGGTTTTGTTGGACACAAGGAGGAGGTGGAGGAGGAGGATGATGATGAGGAGGAGGATGAGGATCAGAGGCTGAAGCAGATTGTGCTGGATTTGGTGCTAACAACCTCACTAAATTTTCAGGACCAACCACCCATCTATGAAGATAATCTAGTAGGTTGGTGGGATCATTAGGAGCTGTTCCAGCTTCCAACACAATCTGCAGTCCACTTCTGATCCTCAGTCTGTGCTGTATTTGAGTAGCCCGGAGGTAAGGGGCCAGACTGCGGCAAAATCCCTCCTTACCATCATCTTTAGCTACACTGGACAAATAGTCCAGAACTCCTCGGTCCACCTGCCTCCTTGACACAGAACCCACTCCTTCTCGTCGCTGCCTACCTCGCCTTGTGAGTTGGGAAGGAGGAGAAGATATTTCTTGAGCCCTATTAGGGCTGCTGCTCAGAGGTAGGTCCTCATTTTCATGATGCTGTGATTGGGAATCCTCAGCTCCTGCAGCTGTTGTTGGTGCTGCTTGGGTGGACCCACATGCTGCTGAGGAAGGGCCTGCCTCCTGTGCTCCATCACCAACGGGGTCAATAAGCACTTCTGAGTCAGACCCCGTCTCCCTCTCAGTTAGGTTTGACTCAGTTCTAGGAATGAAAAAAATTATACAAATTAAAATCAATACAAATTGAAATTTTGCCATGAAAGTGCTTCAACACACATGCACTTACGGTCGCAGATCCAACACTGGCTCAAGGAAGTTCAGTCTATCAAAATAGACGTACTTCCTCTTCTTAGATGCTGAAGCCCCACTCCGATCCCTAATCTGCCTCTCCCTCCGGTAGCAGTCCCGACAACTGCGCCATCGCCTTGTCACATCAGTCACTACAAATTTAAGAATAGCATAACGGTTATTAGGACTGATATCTATTTATTAAGCCAAACAAAAAAAAATATGCAACACTGAACATTTAAATACTGGTCATGTGTGATGTGATTTACAATATTAAAAGACATCAACATACAACCAGAAGTATCCATGTTATAAGCACTAACATACATTTACAAAAATGCTTGGCCCTTTACAAAACGCCTCAATCAGTTTGAATTTTATGACCAAAACACTACATCTGAGGTGAAGATAAATACAAAATGTTGTAGTCAATAGATGCCGAAGCATCGATGATATTTAAATATACATGGATATTGTTTGCATACACACACATCAATGTGTACTTCTAAATAGTAAGAGGTTGATAATGCTGGCTTTTAAATAGCATTTAAACACATAAGGCTACATTATTATTTGCTTCAAAAATTTTGAAAAACATTTTGAAAAACCGTTACATGCGGTACTTACTAAGTCGCTCTTGGTCCTCCCTGGATCTCTGGTGATAGTCCGGAAAAATGTGCACACATATTGTTTTCCATGCAGCCTCTTTGCGCGTCCGATTGCTGTAATTGGGATCGCGCTGGTCCCACAATTCAGGCCTCTCCTGCACCAATACAATGAGGAGTTCCACATTGATGTGGGTAGATGCCATGTTTCTGGACTCCGTGTAGGCGTTCTTCCTGTTTTTTTTTAAGATGTGCTTAGCTAATTAGCATGTAAAGGCTTCCTGAGAAATTCAAAGCCAGTTTCCTGTCACCTGGAAAAGTTGTGCGATTTAATCGCAACTCACACGTGCGGTACGTTTGTAATCCCACTTTTCATCGCTCCCATAGACTTGCATTGGCGATAGTCGACCCACAATCGGTGACAATCGCAGCATGCTGCGATTGCACTCGCACGTTTAAATCGGACCACAAAAAATCGGATGATGGGAGCTACTCCATTGATTAATATTGGTTCGACTGCAATGCGATATTTCATCGCATTCTAGTGGTACGATTTAGTCGCCAGTGTGACTCCAGCCTAACTGTCACCGGGATTGGGGGCGTCCACTACCCCTTACCGATAGCCCGAGTTTTCATTGACTGGGGTGCCGGGAGCGGGGTGAAGGAAGTGGGGGTGTCCGAAAACCTGCCCACTGATGTTTTACTGGGGACTGATCTGGGGAGGATGGTTGCGTACTATGTCCCTGACACCCCTCCCCAATCTGATAATAAGGTTAACGTTAACCATGATGTTGATGATGATGGGAAACTGATTGTGTTACCTGCCAATGCTTTGCGAAGTGATTATGCAACTGATAACCTTTCTTTCCCTAGGAATGATGCTGATAGTGATGTATCTGTGATATCTGAACCTGTTAACCCTTTCTCTGAAGTGGTAGATGTGTCCACAGGTACAGGAGCGTTCAGCCCCGTCGCTCTGCGGAGTGAGACGGCTGAGGAACCCCTAGCAGGAGCAAGCGACAGTGCTCAAGGAAATGGGGAGGTGCATGGGGACCGTGAGGAAGGTGACGCCATGACACTGACCAGTGCCACCTAGGAAGGTAACTGGCCAATAAGTAGCCCTACTCCTGAAGTGTTGGGGGTGGATGGGGAGGTAGAGCCCATAGCAGCGCCAGCTGATGGGTCTATAGAAATCCCCGGGGAGACGGCATATGTAGCTGCTGTCACCCGCAGTCAGAGTGCCCGGATCGCAGGTAGCGCCCTGCCATCTGGACCCTCCTCCGCTACAGGAGAGTCTGAACCAGAGGTGGACCCAGAGCCGGTCCCAGAGGGTCCCAGTGAGGAAGGAACCCTGACGTCACTTCTGGCTGCCTCCAGCCAGGAGTTCCAGGCCGCTCTGCACTCAGATGCGAGCCTGGAGAACTTGAGGCACCTCGCCGAGACGCCCATCTCCGTGACTGATAAGGAGAGGGTGTTCTGGGAACGAGGAAGGTTGTACCGGGAGACAGTACCCGGAGATTCCCAAAAGGAGTGGTTGAGGAAAAACAGCTGGTCGTCCCGCACCAGTTCCGAGGTGAGTTGTTGAGGATTGCCCATGAGATTCCACTCGCTGGACACTTGGGGATCAGCAAAACTAAGGCACGGCTGTCTCAACACTTCTATTGGCCCAAGATGGGACAGATGTGACTAACTACTGCGGCTCCTGTATCACCTGTCAAAGAGTGGGGAAGGCGGGGCCTGCTCTTAAGGCTCCCCTGATCCCGTTGCCAGTGATAGAGGAGCCTTTCCAGAGGATCGCGGTGGACATCGTGGGCCCGCTGGCCGTCCCCAGCCGCTCTGGAAAGCAATACATCCTTACTGTGGTAGACTACGCTACCCGGTACCCGGAGGCAGTAGCTCTGTCCTCAACTAAGGCAGATAAGGTGGGGGATGCACTGGTGACCATCTTTTCACGGGTAGGATTTCCCAGGGAGATGCTTACCGATCGAGGGACCCAATTTATGTCTCGCCTAATGAAGGCTCTCTGCAGCAAAATGCAGGTGACGCGTTGTCACGCTGTATAGCAGATATATATATATATGTGATGACAGTAATCTATATCAAAAGGGCAACATACAATATAACATGTGCATAGATATATGATAACATAGAATTACCTGACAGAAAGTCCAGTGGGTCAATACGGAATCCGTTATACGCTGTCTCCGGCTAGAGGGTGACCGGGGTCTATGCTGACCCTAAACTGGGGTCCTAACTAATCCCTCTACCTGGGGGTACTGTTAAAGGTACAGAGGTCCAGGCCACCAGCGTAAACCCTGTCTCCTATCAATCCCTGCCAACTGTAATCTAGTCCTAAGAAGAACCCAGATTACCACCAAAGGGAATGAACAGGTAACGGTTAATGAACAGAAAGACATACAAGAAAGACAAGAAATAAAGTAAATAAAGTCTTACATACAACACTCACACACAGTAGGAACACCTAAGGTCTCAGAGATAAACTATAAGCTATAAGAGTAAAAACAACTAAGGAACTCTTAGCTTAAGTATTCTCAGAACCGATCCAGTCTGCTAGACTACATGAATGCTTTCACCGGCATCTAACAAGCAGACTGGCAGGTATATGAAGGAATCTAATTAGAACATAATCAAAAGCAGCCGGGCGAGGCTGGACCTAGTCTTAGCAAAGAGCTAGGTAAAATTAACTCCCTCATTACCAAACACAAAGAAACAGCAACTCAGCTGTGAGAAGTCAGAGTGTGTAATCGCGACGATCCTTGTGGCGATACACCCATGACAGTACCCCCCCCTCTACGAGGGGACTCCGGACCCTCAGGGCCAGGTCTGCCCGGGTGAGTTGTGTGAAAGGTCCGAACCAATCGATCTGCGTTAACATCAGACGCAGGGACCCACGTCCTCTCCACAGGACCATACCCCCTCCAATGAACCAAGTACTGAAGGGATCGGCGACTGAGACGTGAGTCAATGATTTTCGACCCATGAAATTCCACGTTATCATTGACCACCACTGAAGGCGGAGGTAGAGGTGACGGTATGACTGGTGCCACATACTTTTTAAGTAATGACTTGTGAAACACATTATGAATTTTAAATGTAGGAGGGAGGTCCAGACGAAATGCCACAGAATTAATTATAGAACTGATCCTGTACGGCCCGATGAATCTGGGACCCAACCTCCAGGAGGAAACTTTAAGTTTTATATTCCTGGTAGACAACCAAACTAGATCGTTCACCTTCAGATCTAGACCAGAAACTCTCCCCCTATCAGCCATCCTTTTGTAACGGTTCCCCGTAACCTTCAGTCTTAACCGATCTGGAACTATCAGTCTCCCTGGAAGTCCCACCGGGGCGTCCCCCTGAGCCCCCAATACCTCCCCCTCAAGCTCAGAGCATACAGCTGACACTACAACTCCCTCCTGAGGAATAGGAACCGGATCATCCGTCTTCCCGGCCCCTGGGAAAGTACGAGATAAGGCATCAGGAAGCAACTTTATTGAGCAGTCATATGCGCGATGAGGAGGTAACTCTTTACACCCCTCCTCTGAGAACATCTCCCCAAAGTCCTCCAGAAAAGGAGACAAAGTCCTAGGCACAACCGCACCGATGACCGTGCTCATGCAGTTATTCCTGCAAAATTCACCCCACTGGCTTATCTTTCTGGATTGCCAATCAATCACTGGGTTATGTTTAGCCAACCAAGGAAGTCCCAACACAATAGGAGTAGGTAGACCCTCCAACACATAACAAGACAATTGCTCTTTATGTCTTGCCCCTACTCGAAGATCTATGTTATGAACAGCTTGTACCAAGCTACCTTGACCGAGAGGTCTAGAATCAATAGAGACTATAGGGACCGGTTTGGCCAATACACTCAGTTGCATACCATGCACCTGGGCAAACCGAGCGTCCACCAGATTAGCCCCGGACCCACTATCAAGAAAAACAGAAATCCTCTCAGTTCTAGTACCAATCACCACCTCCGCAGGCACGAGAAACTGAGAGGGATTTGGGGACGAAATACACACTCCCAGGTTAACTCCTTTGCTCAAAGAGGCCCGGGATGGACACCCCCCAACAAAATGTCCCTCTCTCCCGCAAAAGAAACACCTTCTAGTCTTGCGGTGCACCGCCAATTCCCTCCTACAAAAAGATGTCCCTCCCAACTCCATGGGTTCCTCAGAACAGACCAGGGGAACCTCAGTATAAGGGACTTTAGTAGTAGGTGGAGTCATCACGGGAGGCGGAGTTAACTCGCGTCTTCCCCGAATTCGTCTATCCATGCGAATAGCGAGGGCCATAGCAGCCTCCAGTGATGGAGGAGAATCATACTGAGCCAACACATCTTTTAATTTGTCGGACAACCCTTGACAAAACTGGCTCCTAAGAGCTGGGTCATTCCACTGAGTATCTGTTGCCCATCTACGGAACTCAGAAGAATATTCCTCCGCTGGACGATTTCCTTGCCGTATTTTACGTAACTTTGTTTCAGCAAGGGAAACTCGATCCGGATCATCATATACCAGACCCAGGGCAGTAAAAAATCGATCCACTGACTGGAGATCTGGGGAGCCTGGAGGAATAGAGAACGCCCAAGATTGAGGGTCCCCTTGTAAGAGCGAGATAACAATTCCCACCCTCTGCTCTTCACTCCCAGATGACCGAGGCCGCAGCCGAAAGTACAATTTACATGCCTCCCGGAAAGTAAAAAATTTGTCCCGCCCACCAGTGAACCTGTCCGGGAGAGCAACCTTAGGTTCAGATCTGGTTTGCTCCGGGGGGAACAAAACCTTGGACTTAATGTCTGCAAACTCCATGGACAACCCCTGCAACTGCCGGGCCAGCTGGGCTACTGGATCCATGACAGCTGGAGAGAATCTTTAGTATGGCCGGTGAAAATGTCACGCTGTATAGCAGATATATATATATATATGTGATGACAGTAATCTATATCAAAAGGGCAACATACAATATAACATGTGCATAGATATATGATAACATAGAATTACCTGACAGAAAGTCCAGTGGGTCAATACGGAATCCGTTATACGCTGTCTCCGGCTAGAGGGTGACCGGGGTCTATGCTGACCCTAAACTGGGGTCCTAACTAATCCCTCTACCTGGGGGTACTGTTAAAGGTACAGAGGTCCAGGCCACCAGCGTAAACCCTGTCTCCTATCAATCCCTGCCAACTGTAATCTAGTCCTAAGAAGAACCCAGATTACCACCAAAGGGAATGAACAGGTAACGGTTAATGAACAGAAAGACATACAAGAAAGACAAGAAATAAAGTAAATAAAGTCTTACATACAACACTCACACACAGTAGGAACACCTAAGGTCTCAGAGATAAACTATAAGCTATAAGAGTAAAAACAACTAAGGAACTCTTAGCTTAAGTATTCTCAGAACCGATCCAGTCTGCTAGACTACATGAATGCTTTCACCGGCATCTAACAAGCAGACTGGCAGGTATATGAAGGAATCTAATTAGAACATAATCAAAAGCAGCCGGGCGAGGCTGGACCTAGTCTTAGCAAAGAGCTAGGTAAAATTAACTCCCTCATTACCAAACACAAAGAAACAGCAACTCAGCTGTGAGAAGTCAGAGTGTGTAATCGCGACGATCCTTGTGGCGATACACCCATGACACGCGTATGGTATCGAGTGCGTATCACCCACAGACCAATGGTTTGTGTGAACGCTTTAACGGTACCCTCAAACAGATGCTCCGCATGCTGGTTGAGACCCAGGGACGCGATTGGGAGCGGTACCTCCCACACCTGCTGTTTGCCTACAGAGAAGTCATGCAGGCCTCGACGGGGTTCTCCCCCTTTGAGCTCCTGTATGGCAGACGAGTCCGGGGACCCCTTGGGTTGATAAGAGAATCCTGGGAAGATGAGCCAAACCCCACAGAAGTGTCCATCGTGGATTATGTCATGCGCTTCCGCGACAAGATGCAGACCTTGACGCAGTTGGTGCATGACAACATGACGCAGGCTCAGGCTGACCAGAAGCACTGGTACGACCAGAACGCCCGGGAGCGGACCTACCAGGTGGGTCAAAAGGTGTGGGACTGGTTCCTGTACCAAAGGATAAGCTTCAGGCAGCCTGGGAAGGCCCGTACGTCGTGCACCAACAGCTCAACCCAGTCACCTACGTGGTCACGCTTGACCACACTCGGGGTAGGCGCAAGGCCTTTCACGTCAACATGATGAAGGCCCATCACGAACGTGAAGCCTGCGTCCTACCGGTCTGCAACCTGCCCGAGGATGGGGAGGAGGATCCCCTCCTGGACATGCTGGCACAAGCCCAGGCCAATGGGTCCATTGAGGACATGGAGGTAAATGCCTCGCTAACCGCCTCCCAGCGGTTGCAGTTGCTGACCACTCTGGAATCCTTTCGGGCCGTGTTCACTAACCGACCTGGAAGGACCAAGTTGGCAGTCCATGAGGTGGACACCGGGAATCACGCCCCGTTACGGCGGACACCTTATCGGATCTCTGAGGAGGTGCCGCAGATTATGCGCCAGGAGATCCTTGAGATGTTGCAGCTGGGGGTGATCCGGCCGTCCAAAAGCGCGTGGGCCTCACCTGTAGTTCTCGTGCCAAAAAAGGATCGGACCACCCGGTTCTGCGTGGACTACAGGGGGCTCAACGCCATCACTACCTCTGATGCGCACCCAATGCCACGCATCGAGGATCTGCTGGAGCGGTTGGCGAATGCCAAGTACATATCCATCATGGATTTAAGCCGGGGATACTGGCAGATTCCCCTGAGCCCTGAGGCGCAGGAGAAATCCGCCTTTATCACCTCTTTTGGACTGTACGCTGTGGCGTACCTGGACGACATTGCCGTCTTCAGTTCCACCTGGGAGGAACACCTTCAGCATCTCCAGGAGGTGCTCAAGCGTATTCACAAGGCAGGTCTGACCATCAAGCCGGGAAAATGCCAGATGGGCATGAGGGAGGTCCACTACCTGGGGCACCGGGTAGGCGGGGGTTCCATGAGTCCAGAGCCCGAGAAAGTGGACGCGATCGTGTCCTGGCCCACCCCCAGGACCAAAAAGCAGGTGAAGTCCTTCCTGGGCACTGCAGGGTACTATAGGCGTTTCGTACCGAACTATAGCGCCATTGCAAAACCCTTGACGGACCTCACCAAGGGTCCTCTACCCCAAACAGTCAGCTGGACAGATGGCTGTGAGGCGGCATTCCGAGCTTTGAAAACAGCCCTGTGCAGCTCTCCAGTGTTGAAAGCCGTCGACAGCAGTCGGCCATTCCTGGTACAGACTGACGCCAGCGAATTTGGCCTCGGTGCTGTACTCAGCCAGGTTGATTCGGGGAACCAGGAGCACCCCGTGTTGTACCTGAGCCGGAAACTTCTGCTGAGGGAAGTGGCATACTCCACCATCGAGAAGGAGTGCCTGGCCATGGTCTGGGCACTGCAACGTTTGCAGCCCTACCTGTACGGGCGCACCTTCAATGTGGTCACCGACCACAACCCTCTGAGCTGGCTGCACACAGTGTCCGGAACCAATGGTAGGTTGCTACGCTGGAGTCTTGCCCTGCAGCAGTATGATTTTGCCGTACAACACAAGAAAGGCAGTGATCATGGGAATGCTGATGGGTTGTCACGACGTGGCGAACCTGTTGAGGTGCGCATGGCGGATTACCGAGAGGTCATGCCTCCGTAGCGCCCTCAAAGGGGGGGAGGTGTGATGACATCTACTACATTTAGCAGCTTGTGTATAGCGCGCTTCCCTTCCCCCTCCCAGCATAAGTAAGGCTCAGTGTAATCTGAGCTCCCAGCACTGGAGTTTCCCGCCTCACCATAGGGGGTCGCCATTGTCTTCACATGTGCTCTCCTTCTATAGCAGCCATTATGAGGATTCATTCCTTTTGGTGATAACACGGTGGGAATTTGTGTCAGAAACATGAAAGTCACTGTATTGAACCATGCGCCGACGGGCATCGTTCCCGTGGTACTGGTGAACCCGTAACTCCAACAGAACCGGAGAAATGGAATTCTCAGATGCCCTATGAACTATCTCATCCAAGTTTGGGCTCATTTGAACTGTCATTTTAAAGTAAGATCATTGATAGGTCTGCCATTATTCTGCTAGAGTTCCCCGCTGAGTTATGGTCCTTATGACTTTCAGAGCTCAAAACTATAACTTGTAGCCCAGGGGAGGTGGCCAGAAAACCAGCCCCTTTTGTGAGGTCAGAAGCCGACATGTATAAGGCTTGCAGGGAAGCTCCTCAGGGATTCCTTGCTGTGACGTCTTGACTAAGAGATCTGCAAATGAACTATGACGTGTGGCTCCTCCCCAGCCAGTCTTGCCTGTAACTACCATGTGAGTGATTTTCATCTTTAATCCTATTTTATTTTATAACTGCATTTGTACATAACGATATTGTCTCAGTTTGTTCCATCTTTTTATATTGTATAAGCACTGCCTGTTTTTTAAGGAATAAACCTATAAAATTATTAGTTTGATTCTCCTGCTCTATAAACGAATTTTCACATGCCTGACGTACTACGTTACTGTTTGGGGTTGCTCCGGACCCTCTTGATAAATTGTTCCAAGTAAATCGTAGCTGGTGGCAGCTTAAAGGAAGGGGTGTAAAGTGTTAATCTATTGGGTGGTGCTGGCAGTGACGGAGCGGGTTTTATAAGAGTATTGCCCGGCTGCGGCTCGGAGTAATTATAATTCCCTCACTGCAGCGTGCCCAATAGCCAGCACACATCCAAGTGACCCGTCTGGCGACTAATTATCCTAGGTGCAGTTCCCTGACTGACCTGAGGGTAAGGGGGGCGCCAGAGAGCTGCAAGTTCCTAAGTGGAAGTGGGATAATTATAAATCCCTGCAGTTTACTGGGTCAGACGGCAGCAGCCGTCGTGTGTGTGCGCGTTGTCGTCACATTTGCGGCACGGAGGGATCACAAGCCGTGATACCCCGGGCTACCGTGTGGCGGACCGTGTGCTCGTTTCATCACATGTGGTGGCAGAGCGGTGGGATTATAGAGCATTAGTGATCTGGTTTGAGCAATCATTCCATTCACTAAGAAACTTGCACGGTTCTTCAGGGACCCTGCAACTAAAGTTTTGGAGAACAGACTCAGTGTTTATTAGTCCCCTGAGACAATTGTGTGTACTTGCGGTTACCCCTTCCATCTCTCTGTTTTTCTATCCTATCTTTTATTTGGCAAACATGGCTACAAGAGGAGCAAGTTGGTTCGAAAAGCAGAACAGGGACACTCTTGTGGGAATCTGCGTGTACCACGGCCTTGACCACAAGAACCAAACCAAAGCCCGACTGGTCAAGGCCTTGAAGGAACTGGAAGAGCATCAGAGTGTGGCGGGCACAGGAGCCGGCCCAAGCCAAGGTGGTGCTGCAGCAGAGGCCCAAACCCTGCATTCTTACACCCAGGGTGGGTTGGACCCTTACCTGCAGGCGGCCCTGGAGGGACTCCCCGCTGACAACCGGGAAGAACGCCTGAGGCTGATCCAGCAAGCTCAAGAGAGAGCCGAGCAGCGAGAGGCCAAACAGCGAGAGGCTGAGAGAGCCGAGCGGGAGGCTGAGAGAGCCCGAACTGAACGGGAAGCCCAAGTGCAGAGAGCCCATGAACTGGAGCTGCTCAGACAAGGGGCAACGCCCTCCACAGCCCTGAGCGGTACACCCAGCAGCTCTCAGAGTCCGAAGCCCCGGCCGGAGCACTTTCCTGTGATGGAAAAGGACGGAGACTTGGACACTTTTCTGCGGGCCTTTGAGAAAGTCTGCAGACAGTACCGGCTGCCTGCCGACCAATGGGCCAGGTACTTGACCCCCGGGCTAAAGGGCAAGGCTTTGGAGGCATTCGCTTCCCTCACGTCAGATCAAGACAGTGACTATGAGGCCATCAAGCAGGCCCTGATTGCCAAGTACCAGCTAACCCCTGAGGTATACCGAAAGAAGTTCCGGAACCTCCAACGTGGCCCACACGACAGTTATAGCGATGTGGTGCAAGGACTCAGGAACCACTTTGACCAGTGGATCCATGGACTGTCAGTTGACACCTTTGAGGAGCTGAGAGACCTGATGATCAAAGACCAGTTCCTGCATCTGTGCCCAGCTGAGGTCCGACAGTTCATCCTGGACCGAGAACCGGAGGACGCGGTCACAACCGCACGGATCGTCGACAGCTATGAGGCCAACCGGAAACCCGGGGTGCGGAAGCCCGTTGCCGCCCGCTGGGGAGGGGTAAGCCTGCAACCAACCCCAGTGCCCCTGCCAGTCATCCCTCTGGAGGCACTATCCCCTTTGCCAGCGCCAGGCCTACATCAGACCCCCGCCAGTGTTTCTCCTGTAAAAGGACTGGACACATCAGCGCCACCTGTCCGGAGAGGCAGAAGAACCCCCCAGCCAAGGCCTCCGGGCCCAACGCCTCTGTTCTTTTGGTGGGTGGTGTGGTGGGGAGGGTTGATGACAACGTGCAGCCCGTCCGCGTGGGGGCCCGTCTTGCTACAGGCCTCAAGGACACCGGGGCTGAACGAACCCTCATCCGGCCCGAACTGGCGGCCCCTGAAGAGTTGATTCCGGGGAAAACCCTAACTGTCACCGGGATTGGGGGCGTCCACTACCCCTTACCGATAGCCCGAGTATTCATTGACTGGGGTGCCGGGAGCGGGGTGAAGGAAGTGGGGGTGTCCGAAAACCTGCCCACTGATGTTTTATTGGGGACTGATCTGGGGAGGATGGTCGCGTACTATGTCCCTGACACCCCTCCCCAATCTGATAATAAGGTTAACGTTAACCATGATGTTGATGATGATGGGAAACTGATTGTGTTACCTGCCAATGCTTTGCGAAGTGATTATGCAACTGATAACCTTTCTTTCCCTAGGAATGATGCTGATAGTGATGTATCTGTGCCAGCTGAACCTGTTAACCCTTTCTCTGAAGTGGTAGATGTGTCCACAGGTACAGGAGCGTTCAGCCACGTCGCTCTGCGGAGTGAGACGGCTGAGGAACCCCTAGCAGGAGCAAGCGACAGTGCTCAAGGAAATGGGGAGGTGCATGGGAACCGTGAGGAAGGTGACGCCATGACACTGACCAGTGCCACCGAGGAAGGTAACTGGCCCATAAGTAGCACTGCTCCTGAAGTGTTGGGGGTGGATGGGGAGGTAGAGCCCATAGAAGCGCAGGCTGATGGGTCTATAGAAATCCCCGGGGAGACTGCATATGTAGCTGCTGTCACCCACAGTCAGAGTGCCCGGATCGCAGGTAGCGCCCTGCCATCTGGACCCTCCTCCGCTACAGGAGAGATTGAACCAGAGGCGGACTCAGAGCCGGTCCCAGAGGGTCCCAGTGAGGAAAGAACCCTGACTTCACTTCTGGCTGCCTCCAGCCAGGAGTTCCAGGCCGCTCTGCACTCAGATGCGAGCCTGGAGAACTTGAGGCACCTCGCTGAGACGCCCACCTCCGTGACTGATAAGGAGAGGGTGTTCTGGGAACGAGGAAGGCTGTACCGGGAGACAGTACCCAGAGATTCCCAAAAGGAGTGGTTGAGGGAAAAACAGCTGGTCGTCCCGCACCAGTTCCGAGGTGAGTTGTTGAGGATTTCCCATGAGATTTCACTCGCTGGACACTTGGGGATCAGCAAAACTAAGGCACGGCTGTCTCAACACTTCTATTGGCCCAAGATGGGGACAGATGTGACTAACTACTGCCGCTCCTGTATCACCTGTCAAAGAGTGGGGAAGGTGGGTCCTCCTCTTAAGGCTCCCCTGATCCCGTTGCCAGTGATAGAGGAGCCTTTCCATTCCAGAGGATCGCGGTGGACATCGTGGGCCCGCTGGCCGTCCCCAGCCGCTCTGGAAAGCAATACATCCTTACTGTGGTAGACTACGCTACCCGGTACCCGGAGGCAGTAGCTCTGTCCTCAACTAAGGCAGATAAGGTGGCGGATGCACTGGTGACCATCTTTTCACGGGTAGGATTTCCCAGGGAGATGCTTACCGATCGAGGGACCCAATTTATGTCTCGCCTAATGAAGGCTCTCTGCAGCAAAATGCAGGTGACGCGTATGGTATCGAGTGCGTATCACCCACAGACCAATGGTTTGTGTGAACGCTGTAACGGTACCCTCAAACAGATGCTCCGCATGCTGGTTGAGACCCAGGGACGCTATTGGGAGTGGTACCTCCCACACCTGCTGTTTGCCTACAGAGAAGTCCCGCAGGCCTCGAAGGGGTTCTCCCCCTTTGAGATCCTGTATGGCAGGCGAGTCCGGGGACCCCTTGGGTTGATAAGAGAATCCTGGGAAGATGAGCCAAACCCCACAGAAGTGTCCATCGTGGATTATGTCATGCGCTTCCGCGACAAGATGCAGACCTTGACGCAGTTGGTGCATGACAACATGACGCAGGCTCAGGCTGACCAGAAGCACTGGTACGACCAGAACGCCCGGGAGCGGACCTACCAGGTGGGTCAAAAGGTGTGGGGGCTGGTCCCGTACCAAAGGATAAGCTTCAGGCAGCCTGGGAAGGCCCGTACGTCGTGCACCAACGGCTCAACCCAGTCACCTACGTGGTCACGCTTGACCACACTCGGGGTAGGCGCAAGGCCTTCCACGTCAACATGATGAAGGCCCATCACAAACGTGAAGCCTGCGTCCTACCGGTCTGCAACCTGCCTGAGGACGGGGAGGAGGATCCCCTCCTGGACATGCTGGCCCAAGCCAAGGCCAATGGGTCCATTGAGGACATGGAGGTAAATGCCTCGCTAACCGCCTCCCAGCGGTTGCAGTTGCTGACCACTCTGGAACCCTTCCGGGCCGAGTTCACTAACCGACCCGGAAGGACCAAGTTGGCAGTCCACGAGGTGGACACCGGGAATCACGCCCCGTTACGGCGGACACCTTATCGGATCTCTGAGGAATGCAGCAGATTATGCGCCAGGAGATCTAGGAGATGTTGCAGCTGGGGGTGATCCGGCCGTCCAAAAGCGCGTGGGCCTCACCTGTAGTTCTCGTGCCAAAAAAGGATCGGACCACCCGGTTCTGCGTGGACTACAGGGGGCTCAACGCCATCACTACCTCTGATGCGCACCCAATGCCACGCATCGAGGATCTGCTGGAGCGGTTAGCGAATGCCAAGTACATATTGTAACGGGTCTGGGAGGCGGAACCTCTGAGCTACTATACAAAGGGGCGGACCTTGTAAGAGAGCGGGTGGCGACCAGGGTGGACGGGCAGGTAGTCGCGGCAAGTGACCGAGGCAGTCTCTGGATGAGTGGGCAGGAGGTCACGCCAAGTGACCGGGGCAGTCTCTGGACGAGTGGGCTGGAGGTCACGGCAAGTGACCGGGGCAGTCTCTGGATGAGTGGGCAGGAGGTCACGGCAAGTGACTGGGGCAGTCTCTGGATGAGTGGGCAGGAAGGTCACGGCAAGTGACCGGGGCAGTCTCTGGAGGAGTGGGCAGGTGGTTCACGGCAAGTGACCGGGGCAGTCTCTGGAAGAAGGTAGATACGACCTGTGATGGCTGAGCCTCCAGGTAGGCTAGCAGGAAGATAGAAGATGAGCGCTCCCAGGTGAGCGAGCGAGAGTCACTGGAATAGCAGAAGATCACGGTACATGACGGCAGAGCCTCCAGGTAGGTTAGCAGGCAGGTAACAGATGAGCGCTCCCAGGTGTGCTAGCAGGCAGGTAACAGATGAGCGCTCCTAGGTGAGCGGGCGAGAGTCACTGGAATAGCAGAAGATCACGGTACGTGACGGCAGAGCCTCCAGGTAGGCTAGCAGGCAGGTAACAGATGAGCGCTCCCAGGTGTGCTAGCAGGCAGGTAACAGATGAGCGCTCCCAGGTGAGCGGGCGAGAGTCACTGTAATAGCAGAAGATCACGGTACGTGACGGCAGAGCCTCCAGGTAGGCTAGCAGGCAGGTAACAGATGAGCGCTCCCAGGTGAACTAGCAGGCAGGTAACAGACAGCAACCTGGCAGGAATCAGACAGGTATCTGGCAAGGACCCTGAGGACTGAAGCAGAGTAGTGAACAGTGCAACAACATTGCTCGGGCACCTCCATTTTGGAGGAGGGGCCTTATATAAGGTGAAGTCCTCCGGCCATTGGCCGGGGACTCCTTAGGACGACGCGCGCGGCCCCTTTAAGAGGGAGGGCAGCGCCCGCGCGCGCGCCCTAAGCACAGTGGCAGGAAAGGAGCATGCGCCGCCAGCAGAGCGGCAGGAGGACGCCGGACCTGGAGCAGAGGGGTGAGGGGAACAGCGTCCCTGCCTGGCAGAGGGCAGGGACGCCGACGCCGGCACTACAGTACCCCCACCTTTAGGCCCCCCTTTTTTAGGCCAGAAAGAAATTTAGCTGGGATGAGAGGGCATGGATGTTCTCCCGAGGCTCCCACGTTCTCTCCTCAGGACCAAACCCCTTCCAATCCACCAAAAAATAGGTCTTCCTTCTTACCCTTTTGGTGGCCAAAATGTTCTCTACCTCAAATTCGTTTTCAGCTGAAACCGGAGCAGGAGGCGTACCTGTAGACTTGGAAAAAGAGTTAAGTACCACCAGTTTGAGGAGAGATACATGGAAGGAGTTAGGGATCCGCAAGTTGGCCGGAAGTTTCAATTTATAGGCCACTGGGTTGATCTGACTGATGACCTCCAAAGGACCGATGAATCGAGGCCCTAACTTATAGGAAGGAATCTTGAGCCGGACATACTTTGACGAGAGCCAGACCTTATCCCCAGGACGGAATTGCGGAGGATCCAGACGTTTTTTGTCAGCATGTCTTTTCATACGCTCGGATGACAGAAGGAGTGCGGACCGGGTACTCTCCCATATGGAGGAAAATTTGTTAACAAGAGATTCCGCAGCCGGATTGTCCACTGAGATGGAGACGGGAAATGGTATCCGAGGATGCTGACCGAAGACTACAAAAAACGGGGATTTGGAGGAAGATTCGCTCTCGTGATTGTTGTAAGAAAATTCGACCCATGGCAGGAGATCCACCCAGTCAGAATGGTGGACATTAACGAAGTGCCGGAGGTAACTGGTCAGGATCTGATTGACCCGCTCCACTTGACCATTGGACTGTGGGTGGTAGGCGGAGGAGAAGTCCAAGGTGACGTCTAGCAATTTACAAGTGGCTCTCCAGAAACGTGAGGTGAACTGTACCCCTCGATCAGACACGATATGGCGGGGCAGGCCATGAAGATGGAAGACGTGGCGGATAAAGTCTTTAGCCAGCTTGGGTGCAGACGGGAGGCCTGGCAGGGGAATAAAGTGAGCCATCTTGGAAAAGCGGTCAACGACCACCCAAATGACCGTACAACCGACAGACACGGTGAGGTCCGTTATGAAGTCCATGGCTATATGCTGCCAGGGAGCAGCGGGTACAGGAAGCGGAAGGAGGCGACCGGCAGGCAGGTGTCTCGGAACCTTGTTGCGCCACATGAGGCACAGGCAGAAACAAAGTCTATTACGTCCTTGTGCAGGGTAGGCCACCAGTAATGCCGAGTAATTAGCTGGAGGGTCTTTTTTTGACCGGCGTGGCCAGCTAATTTAGACAATGACCCCAGTGTAGGATTCTCTCCCGATCGGGTACCGATACGAATGTCTTACCGGGAGGGAGACGATTTAGACTCACGGGAGACACCTGCATTACTCTGGCGGGATCGATGATATGTTTAGGTTCCTCCTGGAGATCCGACACCAGGAAGGATCGGGACAAGGCGTCCGCCTTGATGTTCTTGTCTGCCGGGCGAAAATGTAGAACAAAATCAAAACGAGCAAAAAACAAGGACCACCGGGCCTGGCGCGGGTTAAGTCTCTGGGCATGCTGGAGGTAAGCCAAGTTTTTGTGGTCAGTGTAAATAATTACCGGCTGAAGAGCCCCTCGAGTAGGTAACGTCACTCCTCCAATGCCAGCTTGATGGCAATAACTCTCGGTCTCCTATGGAATAATTGCGCTCAGAAGAGGAGAAGAGTTTGGAGAAGAAGCCACAAGTTACCATCCTCCCGGAAGATGTTTTTTGAGTAAGTACCGCTCCGGCTCCAGAGGAGGAAGCGTCAACCTCCATGAAGAACTGCTTGTTGCCGTCCGGGCGATGCAGCACCGGGGCGGAAGAGAAGGCCTGCTTTAAGGAAAGAAAGGCCTCCTCTGCTTCGGGCGTCCACTCTTTGGGGTTAGTACCCTTACGGGTAAGTGCGGAAATTGGGCCAGTCCGGGAAGAGAAGTGCGGTATGAAGAGGCGGTAGTAGTTGGCGAAGCCCAGGAACCGCTGAATGGCCTTCAATCCCTCCGGTCGGGGCCATTTCTCGATGGCCGACAGTTTCTCTGGATCCATTCGTAGGCCGGTCTGAGAAATAACGTAGCCCAAAAACGGCAGCGAGGTCTGCTCAAAGAGGTATTTCTCAAATTTAGCAAAGAGGTGATTCTGCCTGAGCCTGAGCAGAACCTGACGAACGTCCCTCCGGTGAGTCTGGAGATCCGGAGAGAAGACCAAGATGTCGTCCAGGTACACCACTACGCATGAGTAGAGAAGGTCCTGGAAGATGTCATTGACCAACTCTTGAAAGACGGCAGGAGCATTACAGAGACCAAAGGGCATCACTAGATATTCATAGTGGCCGTCCCGGGTGTTAAATGCAGTCTTCCATTCATCCCCTTGACGGATACGGACCAGGTTGTACGCCCCACGGAGATCCAGTTTGGTGAAGATTCTAGCCCCCCTCAAACGATCAAATAATTCTGGAATGAGCGGAAGGGGGTACTTATTCTTCACCGTGATCTGGTTAAGACCTCTATAGTCTATACAGGGGCGGAGAGAGCCGTCCTTCTTTTTTACGAAAAAGAAGCCTGCTCCTGCCGGGGAGGTAGATTTCCGGATGAATCCCCTGGCCAAATTCTCCTCGATATATTCCGACATCGACCGGGTCTCAGCAGCGGATAATGGGTAAATACGCCCACGGGGAGGCGTAGTACCAGGTAACAGGTCGATAGGACAATCGTATGGTCTGTGAGGAGGTAATGTCTCTGCCTCTTTTTTATTAAAGACATCAGCAAATGACCAATAGGGAATCGGAAGTCCAGGTAGATTAGTTGGGGTAGGAGAAGGACAGACAGGATGAACAGGAACCAAACACGTCTTATGACAATCCTGTCCCCAGCGAAGAACCTCTCCGGTCTGCCAGTCGAGCACGGGTCCATGTCTCTGGAGCCAAGGTAGCCCTAGTAAGAGGGCGTGAGAGAGTCCAGGCAGAACATGAAAAGAGATGCTCTCAGAATGCAGCATTCCCACTTGCAGAGTTATGGGTTCGGTGATGAGTTGGATGGGGTGTGGTAAAAGACCCCCGTCCACAGCAGCGACTGATAAAGGTACAACCAGAGGTTTGGTGGGAATGTGGTATTTTTCTACCAGGGACTGTGACATAAGATTCCCGGCTGCTCCAGAGTCAAGTTGGGCTAGTTCAAAATAACGATTCTCCCCACAGAGAATTGAGACTGACAGCAGCAGAGATGGAGAGGCTTTCTCCTTGTCTAGGTTGACCTCTCTGAGCGAACCTAGACACAGGCGTTTCCCGACCTCTCCGGACAGGTACGAATCCGATGCTCCTTACTGCCACAGTAGAAGCAACTCCCTCGGCACGGCGTAAGTCCTGACGGATTTTGACCATCTTGGTCTGGTCGACCTGCATAGGCTCAGGAGAGTGTAATTGGGGAGAAACGGAGGGAGTGACGGGTTTCTGAAACGTAGGAGCTAGACGTGGAAACCTCCTCTCACGGGTGACCTCTTTGGCCCGCTCCTGGAACCGTAGGTCAATCCGGGTGGCGAGAGTTATAAGGTCATCGAGAGTGGTAGGAATGTCCCGACCGGCGAGTTCATCTTTAATACGGCCGGACAAACCCCCCCAGAAAACGGATACCAGAGCGTCATTGTCCCAGGCCAGCTCCGATGCAAGGGTACGAAACCGTATGGCATATTGGCCCACGGTGAGATTTCCCTGACGGAGGCGTAGCAGAGATGATGCGGATGAGATCTTTCGTCCGGGTTCGTCAAAGACTTTCCGAAAAGCCGCGAGAAAGGTAGGCAGGTCGGACACCAGAGGATCTCCTCTCTCCCAAAGAGGATTCAGCCAGGCCAGGGCCTCCCCAGTGAGATGGGACATGATGAAGGTAATTTTGGCCCGGTCGGAGTTAAACTGTGGGAGAGGAGTTCAAAGTGCAGAGTGCACTGATTAATGAAGCCCCGAGCCTGAGCTGGGTCGCCTCCGAAGCGAGGAGGTGCGGAGAGCCGGGGTCCGTGACAGGAGCCCATGGTATTGGGGAGCAGAGGGGCTGCCGGATTGCGAGTCATGGCACCAGCGGTGGTTGCTGGTTGAGCTGTCAGAGTGTCCAGGCGAGAATTGACATTCCGCAGGTGACCCAGGATGGACTCCTGTTGGGACTTCTGACGGGACAGTTCATGACACCGGTCCGAGATGGAGGGAACTTGGGCGCCACCGGGTTCCATGGCCCGAGCAAACTGTAACGGGTCTGGGAGGCGGAACCTCTGAGCTACTATACAAAGGGGCGGACCTTGTAAGAGAGCGGGTGGCGACCAGGGTGGACGGGCAGGTAGTCGCGGCAAGTGACCGAGGCAGTCTCTGGATGAGTGGGCAGGAGGTCACGGCAAGTGACCGGGGCAGTCTCTGGATGAGTGGGCAGGAGGTCACGGCAAGTCACCGGGGCAGTCTCTGGAGGAGTGGGCAGGTGGTCACGGCAAGTGACCGGGGCAGTCTCTGGAAGAAGGTAGATACGACCTGTGATGGCTGAGCCTCCAGGTAGGCTAGCAGGAAGATAGAAGATGAGCGCTCCCAGGTGAGCGAGCGAGAGTCACTGGAATAGCAGAAGATCACGGTACGTGACGGCAGAGCCTCCAGGTAGGCTAGCAGGCAGGTAACAGATGAGCGCTCCCAGGTGTGCTAACAGGCAGGTAACAGATGAGCGCTCCCAGGTGAGCGGGCGAGAGTCACTGGAATAGCAGAAGATCACGGTACGTGACGGCAGAGCCTCCAGGTAGGCTAGCAGGCAGGTAACAGATGAGCGCTCCCAGGTGTGCTAGCAGGCAGGTAACAGATGAGCGCTCCCAGGTGTGCGGGCGAGAGTCACTGTAATAGCAGAAGATCACGAAAAATAACAGACAGCAACCTGGCAGGATTCAGACAGGTATCTGGCAAGGACCCTGAGGACTGAAGCAGAGTAGTGAACAGTGCAACAACATTGCTCGGGCACCTCCATTTTGGAGGAGGGGCCTTATATAAGGTGAAGTCCTCCGGCCATTGGCCGGGGACTCCTTAGGACGACGCGCGCAGCCCTTTTAAGAGGGAGGGCAGCGCCCGCGCGCGCGCCCTAAGCACAGTGGCAGGAAAGGAGCGTGCGCCGCCAGCAGAGCGGCAGGAGGACGCCGGACCTGGAGCAGAGGGGTGAGGGGAACAGCGTCCCTGCCTGGCAGAGGGCAGGGACGCCGACGCCGGCGCTACACATATCCATCATGGATTTAAGCCGGGGATACTGGCAGATTCCCCTGTGCCCTGCGGCGCAGGAGAAATCCGCCTTTATCACCTCTTTTGGACTGTACGAGTCCACGGTCATGCCTTTCGGCATGAAGAATGCCCCTGCCACGTTTCAGCGGATGGTCAACCACCTGCTTCAGGGACTGGAGGAGTACGCTGTGGCGTACCTGGACGACATTGCCGTCTTCAGTTCCACCTGGGAGGAACACCTTCAGCATCTCCAGGAGGTGCTCAAGCGTATTCACCAGGCAGGTCTGACCATCAAGCCGGGAAAATGCCAGATGGGCATGAGGGAGGTCCACTACCTGGGGCACCGGGTAGGCGGGGGTTCCATGAGTCCAGAGCCCGAGAAAGTGGACGCGATCGTGTCCTGGCCCACCCCCAGGACCAAAAAGCAGGTGAAGTCCTTCCTGGGCACTGCAGGGTACTATAGGCGTTTCGTACCGAACTATAGCGCCATTACAAAACCCTTGACGGACCTCACCAAGGCGGTCTACCCCAAACAGTCAGCTGGACAGATGGCTGTGAGGCGGCATTCCGAGCTTTGAAAACAGCCCTGTGCAGCTCTCCAGTGTTGAAAGCCGTCGACAGCAGTCGGCCATTCCTGGTACAGACTGACGCCAGCAAATTTGGCCTCGGTGCTGTACTCAGCCAGGTTGATTCGGGGAACCAGGAGCACCCCGTGTTGTACCTGAGCCGGAAACTTCTGCCGAGGGAAGTGGCATACTCCACCATCGATAAGGAGTGCCTGGCCATGTTCTGGGCACTGCAATGTTTGCAGCCCTACCTGTACGGGCGCACCTTCAAGGTGGTCACCAACCACAACCCTCTGAGCTGGCTGCACACAGTGTCCAGAACCAATGGTAGGTTGCTACGCTGGAGCCTTGCCCTACAGCAGTATGATTTTGCCGTACAACACAAGAAAGGCAGCGATCATGGGAATGCTGATGGGTTATCACGACGTGGCGTACCCGCTGAGGTGCACATGTCGGATTACCGACAGGTCATGCCTCCGTAGCGCCCTCTAAGGGAGGGAGGTGTGATGAGACTGAAAGCTCCATGTCTTGTGCTGTGCAGAACTACAGTCCTCATCTCTTTTTTTTTACTGCTGACAGCCCACAGAGCAAAGTCCCCCCTCCCTCTCTCACGCTTCTCATCAACCCCATGTGTAACCTGAGCTACCAGTGCTGGAGTTTCCCGCCTCACCGCAGGGGTCCCCATTGTCTGCACATGTGCTTTTGCTCCCCTAGCAGCCATTATGAGGATTCATTCTTTTTGCTTATAACACGGTGGGAAGTTGCGTCAGAAACACGAAAGCCACTGTTTTGAACCATGCGCCAACAGGCATCGTTCCCGTGGTACTGGTGAACCCGTAACTCCAACAGAACCCGAGATATGGAATTCTCGGATCCCCCATGAACTATTTCATCCAAGTTTGGGCTCATTTGAACAGTTATTTAAAAGTAAGATCATTGATAGGTCTGCCATTATTCTGCTAGAGTTCCCCGCTGAGTTATGGACCTTATGATATTGCAGAGCTCAAACCATAGCTTTCGGCCTGGGGAGGTGGCCAGAAAAACCAATCCCTTTTGTGAGGTCAGCAGCCCACAGGTATAAGTCTTGTGGTGAGCCCCCCTTGGTCAGTCCATGCTGTGATGTCCTGACTAAAGGGTATGCCACACTAAACAACATCGCTAACGGGATCGCTAAAAAACGTCACTATTTAGCGATCCCGTTAGCGATGTTGTTGTGTGCGGCAGCTGCCAGCGACGAGCTTCCTGCTGTGATCTCGCTCGTCGCTGGAATCGTTCCGGACCCTATTTTATCGCCGGCGCTCCCGCTGGGTAAGTATAATCGCTAAGTGTAGCACCTTTTCTTACCGATTTAGCGGTACTTTTGTACCGCTAAAGTCGTTAAGGAGATCTGTTGTGAATGGGTTTGAGATGTGTTCTGAGCAGAGGCTCCCTCTGGTGGTTACAAGCGGTGCTAGTGAAGATTGTGAGGACTGGGAATCAGGTGTTACTGACTGGTCTTATATAAGGGAGTCATTTTCCCATCAGGGTTGCCGGTGAACAATTGTTCTGGTCTGAATCCTTCATTCCAGTTTCCCTTGTAGCCTGCTGTGTCGTGTCTGCATCTCCTGCTTACAGATAAGACTTTTGCTTCTTTTGTGTTTGTGCTATATTTTTGCATTTTGTACTGCACTTTTTGGGGGCCTTCAGGGTCCCCTCCGGGGGCTTCTGCCCTCTCAGTTTAGTTCAGCCACTGAGTTTTGTTCTTTTGCTTTTTCCAGTTTTTCAGTGGCTGCTGTTTTGATTTTGTTACACCAGAGAACTAATTTAGGTGGTGGAGGTCGTGTGATCTCAGGTGATTTTGAAATTAGTAGAGTTGGTGCTTTTCAGGGTTTTCTGGGATTGCAGTAAGTACCCTTCCTATCCTTTTCTATTTAGATAGTTTGGGCCCCAGCGTTTGCTCATACTATTTTCTTTCTGTGTCAGTATTTCCTCTTGTCTAACCGCCATTACATGTTTGGGGGCTTTCTATTATCTTTGGGGTTCTGCTCCGGGGCAGATAGCTTTCCTGTTTCTGTCTTTAGGTGTAGTTAGTTTCTCAGGCTGTGACGAGGCGTCTAGGACCAACGTAGGAACGCTCCACGGCTGCCTCTAGTTGTGGTGGTTAGTCAGGGTACTGCAATCTCATAGATTCCAACTGCTCTGGTGTATTGCCTTTTTGCCTGCTCTCCTCAGCTACCGAAACATAACAGTGATCGCTAACCGCGATAGCATCCTTAACGACATCGCTAAGTTAGGTAGCTACTAGCGATATAGAAACAATCCCGCTAGCGATCTCATTAGTATGCGACGCTAACGAGATCGCTAGCGGGATTGTGTAGTGTGGCAGTACCTAAAGAGATCTGCAAATGAACTATGACGTGTGGCTCCTTCCCCAGCCTGGCTTGCCTGTATATGATCTAACTACCATGTGAGTTTTTTTTTTCCACTTTTAATCCCGTTTATTTTCTGTAACCATATTGTACATAACTATATTGCCTCAGCTTGTTACCTTTCTTTAAACTATAAGCACTGCCTGGTTTTTTTAAGGAATAAACCTATAAATTTATTAGTTTGTTTCTCCTGCTCTATAAACGAATTTGCACGTGCCTGAAGTACTACGCTACTGTTTTGGGGTTGCTACGGACCCTCTTGATAAATTGTTCCTAAAGTAAACCGTAGCTGGTGGCAGCTAAAAGAAGGGGTGTAAAGTGTTGACCTATGGGGTGGCGTTGGCAGTGACGGAGCGGGTTTTATAAGGGTATTGCCTGGCTGCGGCCCGGAGTAATTATAATTCCCTCACTTCAGCATGCCCAATAGCCAGCACACATCCAAGTGACCCGTCTGGCGACTAATTATCCTAGGTGCAGTTCCCTGCCTGACCTGAGGGTAAGGGGGGCGCCAGAGAGCGGCAAGTTCCTAAGTGGACGTGGGATAATTATAAATCCCTGCAGTTTACTGGGTCGGACGGCAGCAGCCGTCGTGTGTGTGCGCGTTTTCGTCACATTTGCGGCACGGAGGGATCACAAGCCGTGATACCCCGGGCTACCGTGTGGCGGACCGTGTGCTCGTTTCATCATACATGGCTCAGCAGACAGTATCACACAGGATAGGATTAGATACATGGCTCAGCAGACAGTATCACACAGGATAGGATTAGATACACGGCTCAGCAGACAGTATCACACAGGATAGGATTAGATGCACGGCTCAGCAGTCAGTATCACACAGTAGAGGATTAAATACACGGCTCAGCAGACAGTATCACACAGGATAGGATTAGATACACGGCTCAGCAGACATTATCACAAAGGATAGGAATAGATACACGGCTCAGCAGACAGTATCACACAGGATAGGATTAGATACACGGCTCAGCAAGCAGCATCACACAGGATAGGATTAGATACACGGCTCAGCAGACATTATCACACAGGATAGGAATAGATACACGGCTCAGCAGACAGTATCACACAGGATAGGTGTCGGGGTCGTAACGACAAACCACTCATCCTCCAGTCACGCCAAATTAGACTACGAGCACGGGTCGACCAAGAATGAATCAGGCAATACGCTGGTTCAGACTTCAGAACATGCTCTTAAAATGGTGTTTACAGGCGACCATCTTCAGCAAGCACTGAACTTTTTATTCACGTACATAAGATTACATACACAGAATATTGGGGTGGAGTAAAGGCGGGATGAGGAGAAAGAGATATGCTGAACATATCCATATATGTACACGTCCAGCATCTGGTCATCCTAATTGGTCCTTAGATCTTCTTCTAAGTCCTCCTTGATCATGTTGTCATCCTTAGTTTCATTTCTTGAAGAAAGATTCTATTGTTCTCGTGTATCATGTGGTTCCTCAATTCCCCAAAGGTGGGGGGCATTTCAGTGGATCCAGTTCAAATTATTAGATAGTTAGTGTAATACAGTGATAGGACACAAGGTGGAGACAGACACCAGCAGATACTGACATTATCTTAAAATAAGTTTCAATCTGAATAGTATTCTTTTAAGGAAAACTTCGTGTTTACCTTGACATATCAAAATAACAAGACACATATACACACTATGAATATAAAAGTATAGTAGAAAATTATATTTTACTTTGACAATCCCCCCTAAACACTAAGTTTTCCCTTAATTTATGCGGCCTTCGAGACTGTCCATGTGTGGGGACAGGGGTAATGGATTTCTTCGCTTGGTCATTTTAGAAACTGGCCCCTTATGGACCGCCCCCAAACAACCAAGTCCCTACCAAAACCTGCACATGGAGTTCTCCAACTGTCCCTAAACTAAATCTCTTATTTCCATTTGTATTTTGTTATAGGGGGTTTTATCAGGTTTATCCTGCGGAGTATATTTCTCCATATCACCCTTATCAGTGTCTTCATATAGTAGCGACACAACTTCCTGATGAAGGAAAGTACCTGAGGAGGCGGCTGCATTGGTCACAGCTTTCCTATACATAGATATCACACAACATAGAATTATCAATCCTAGCACCAAAAAGCCTTGTTACCACTAAGCAGGCTTGTTGGAGAAATCCTTTAAATCCTCCAAGCCACTCTGAGAAGAAAGAGGTATCTACTCCTGCATTGGCCTTTATTTCCTGAGCCAGATTTTTAATCTTTGTAAGGGCCACTATAGTTTTCCCATTGACTCCAGAATTCTGAGGAATATAAGTACAACATTCTTCCCCTATCATCCCACAGACTTCATCTTTTTCAGCTAGAATCATGTCAATGGCCAGTCTATTTTGAAGAGTCATTCTTGTGTTGGGGCCCAATTCCTCAACTATACCCTGGAAAGTATCTTGACTAAAATCGATAAATCTTTGCTCGGTGTAGTATATATAATTTATCCAATCTACATTGTAATTGATCTGCACAGTTGGGATGAGAGAACGGAAACCCACCAGGATTTGATTCTGAGCTTTGTATTCGTCTGGGACCCCCCTAGGAACACCTATGGGATCCATATAAACTTTGGGATCCTCAGCATAACCGGTGTGCAGCTGACCCAGACTCCTTCTCTTTCTGGATATCAATGGAGCTATATTCTCGGATCCAGACTCTCTCTCACGTGTCTTTTAATGACTACCCAGTCTCCAGGCTGCAGGCTGTGACTCCCAGGATACAGGTTCGGATCTGGAAGAGAACTGAAAACATTATCATATACTTTCTTGAGTCTTTTATGCAAATCCCTTACATATGAACTTAATACATGGTTACTTATTTCCAATGCTTGGGAAAAGAAACATCCTAAACTAGGCACTTTGCCAAATAGTACTTTATACGGAGAAAGTCCAGTTTTTCTATTTGGAGTGTACCTTACGGAGTATAGGGCTAATGGTAAACATTCAGGCCAAGATTTCCCTGTTTCAGCCATGGCCTTTTAGATTTTTAACTTCAATATCCTATTTAGTCCTTTTACTTTTACACCGCTTTGTGGTAATATGGGGTGTGGAAAACTTGTTGAATTCCCAGCGCTGTCAAGACTTCATTCATTATTTCACATATGAAATGTGTACCTCTGTCACTTTCGGTCACCTTTGGTACTCCATACCTGCACACCACCTCCGCAAGCAGCTTCTTTACGATTGCCGCAGCCGTAGCCTTGGCAATCGGGAAGGCCTCCGGCCAACCTGAGAATAACTCAAAAACACACCAACACGTTCTCCCATGACCCTGATTTTTGGCAGCTGAATATAATCAATCTGCAGTCTCTGGAAAGAATAGAAGGGCC
>JARQOD010000002.1:275383274-275495442 GCA_033576555.1 Oophaga sylvatica | reverse complement strand
CAGCATTTTGGGTGACCATGTTCTTCCCTTTGATAAAGGATTTGATAGTGCTCGGGATCTCAGAGTTGGGATATTTTTTTAAAACCCAAAACTTGACTTGTTTTTCCCAAACATTTTGTTCTGACTTGTTTGGAGTCTCCTTGATTTCATGGTTCGTTTGGTTGCGATGTTTAAAAGGTGTTGAAAGCTACACCGTCAAAAAAGGGGGGAAAATACTGACAGCCATGTGACATTTTGATTGCCCCCTAAGAATTTGATTATGAAAGAATGCTTGCCCCAAAATTTTTGGGGTCTTCAAAAAAAAGGGGACTGTGAATCATTTTGCACCCCAATTTTTAGTTATTTGATGCCAAAAATTTTAATTTTGCCTATATTTTTTTTACTTCACTTCACAATTTAAACCCCTGAGTTTTTCTTTTTTTTCATCAATTGATTTTCCAATTTTTTGATAGTTTCATGAAATGTTAATAAAAAAAAACAAAGAAATGAGCTGGAGCATGTTGATATTATTGATGAGCAAGCACTAAAATGCTCGGGTCAGAGGCATAGCTAGGGTTTCGGTTTAGGGGGGGGCGAAACATCTGAGTGGGCCCCTAACCAGAGAACCTCGGCAAATGACCGCGCTGTTGCCAAAAATAATCTATATATAAAAAGACCAATATTGATATCACCGCCATATGGTCAGTGGTACATAACACCAGTCCTACAGAACATATAAGAGATCATAGCAGAGTTACAGATAATGACTTACCGCTGATGTTCTTTCTAATGGAATCGTTCACTTTTCATGTCTTTTCCATCTGGCCCGGACCGTCATGATGACTCCTCAAGTCAGGACTCGGCTACAGAGAATACAACAAAGACACATTTCACTTCTCATATTTTCAGCACTGTCACGGTCACCGATTGGACTATTTTCAACCTCCAGAAACTCCTCATCCTGCTGATACCCCAATACTGAGCCGCTGCTGACATATATGTCCCTATTACTGCACCTGATACCCCAATACTGAGCCACTGCTGCCGTATGTGTCCCTATTACTGCCCGATACCCCAATACTGAGCCACTGCTGCCATATGTGTCCCTATTACTGCTCCTGATACCCTAATGCTGAGCCGCTGCTGCCGTATGTGTCCCTATTACTGCACCTGATACCCCAATACTGAGCCACTGCTGCCGTATGTGTCCCTATTACTGCCCGATAACCCAATACTGGGCCACTGCTGCCGTATGTGTCCCTATTACTGCCCGATACCCCAATACTGAGCCACTGCTGCCGTATGTGTCCCTATTACTGCACCTATTGTGTGGTTCTGTGGGACCTCTAAATTCTAAAGCAACCCTCTATAATATAGTACTGCCAGGTGCATGGGCCCTAGAAAACAGTGCCCACATGTTGTCCCCTAGAATGTAATATTGCCCTGTGTGCCCCTTTGACAGTCACAGTAACCCGAGTTCCCCTATAACAATAAGTGCCCACTTTACATTTAATAATGACCCGAGTCTCCCCCCTGTACAGCTCCCCTATACACCATCTAATGCCCCTCACTGGATATATACTGACCCCTTAATTTCCCCAAACTATTTAATGGCTCCAACACTGTATGATGGCCCCGCCACTATAATCCCCACACTGTATGATGGCCCCCTAGATAGCATCCTTATAGCATAATACACAAGATAGTCCTCAATATAGTATAACGCACTCCCATAGGTAGCCTCTGTATTATAATGTACCTCCATAGACAGCCTCTGTATTGTAATGCACCCCCATATGCAGCCTCTGTATTAGAATGCACCCCCACAGACAGCCTCTATATTGTAATGCACTCCCCATAGGCAGCCTTATTTATAATGCACCCTATAGGCAGTCTTATTGGTCTGATATAAGGGAGGTTCCCTCCCATGATGGTTGCTGGTGATTGTGGTTCCTGGTTCATTTGGAAGTTTGCTGAGTCTTGCCTGCATCTTCTGCTATCAGATAAGATATTTTCTGCTTTTATTTTTGCGCTTGCTTTTTGCATTGTTCCCTGCACTTCTGTGGAGATCAGCCAGGTCCCCTCCGGGGCTTGTGCTCCTCTCAGTTTATCTGAAGCCACTGTTATTTGTTCATTTGCTCCTGTTTTTTCAGTGGCTGTGGCTTAGTTTTGTTACACCAGAGATCTGATTTTAGGTGGTAGAGATCGTGTGATCTCAGGTGTTTTTGCAATCAGAAGAGTTGGTATTTTTTAGGGTTTTTTTTGGATTGCAGTGAGTATCCTTTCCTGTACTTTTCTGTCTAGACAGATTGGGCCCCAGCGTTTGCT
Source organism: Oophaga sylvatica (assembly GCA_033576555.1). NCBI lineage: Eukaryota > Metazoa > Chordata > Amphibia > Anura > Dendrobatidae > Oophaga > Oophaga sylvatica. The sequence goes on along the minus strand of JARQOD010000002.1, from coordinate 275,493,135 downwards.
CATTCTATTTTCTGTCTGTGTCCGTGCTTCTTGTCTAACCGCCATTACATGTTTGGGGGCTTCCTATTTTCTTTGGGGATCTGCTCCGGGGCAAATAGCTTTCATCTTTCTGCCTTTAGGTGTAGTTATCTCTCAGGCTGTGACGAGGCATCTAGGATCAACGTAGGAATGCTCCACGGCTACCTCTAGTTGTGTGGTTAGTTCAGGGTACTGCAATCGAATAGGTTCCAGCCTCTCTGGTGTATTGCCGTTTTTGCTTATTCTCCTCAGCTACCAAAACACAACAGGCAGCCTTATTTATAATGCACCCCATAGGCAGTCTTATTTATAATGCACCCCCATAGGCAGCCTTATTTATAATGCACCCCATAGGCAGCCTTATTTATAATGCACCCCATAGGCAGCCTTATTTATAATGCACCCAATAGGCAGCCTTATTTATAATGAACCCCCATAGGCAGCCTTATTTATAATGCACCCCATAGGCAGTCTTATTTACAATGCATTCCCCATAGGCAGTCTTATTTATAATGTACCCCATAGGCAGTCATATTTATAATGCACCCCATAGGCAACCTTATTTATAATGCACCCCATAGGCAGTCATATTTATAATGCACCCCATAGGCAGCCTTACTTATAATGCACCCCCATAGGGAGCCTTACTTATAATGCACCCCATAGACAGCCTTATTTATAATGCACCCCATAGGCAGCCTTACTTATAATGCACACCCCATAGGGAGCCTTACTTATAATGCAACCCCCATATGGAGCCTCTGTAGTATAATGCAGCCCCATTACAAAAATAATAAATCCAGTACTCACCTCTCTTGCTCCCGGGTCCTGCGCTGCTCCCTGCTCTCCCTCTTCTCCTGACAGCGGGCGCCGGGCAGTGACGTCATCGCGCCCGCTGTCAGACGCTGAGAGGGGGATTATGGGAGAGGAGGAGCGCTCGCTCCTTCTCTCGCAATGCGGTCAGCTGTTTTGGCTAGATGCCGATACAGCTGACCCTCCGATGACGGGCGCGGGGGCCCACTGATGGCACCGGGCCCCCCACCACCTGTTCAGGCCCCATAGCTGCCGGCAGCAGAGCAGGGAGAGTGATTCTCCCTGCTCTGCTGCAGAATGTAACTGTATCGGCACGCTGTGCACGCCGAAGCAGTTACAGTAGCGTAGCTCCTGGTGGGCCCCCTCAGAGCGCGGGGCCCGGGCCACAGCCTCCTCTGCCCCCCCGGTAGCTACGCTACTGGCTCAGGTGCTCGTTGTTCGGGTCGAGCAAATTGGAATACGCGGTACTCGACCTGAGCAACGAGCCCAATGTAAGTCTGTGGAAAACTGAGCATTTTTGCCGCGATCCCCCCGGGGGTCCTTTTAAAGTATAAAAACGTCTGAAAATGATGGAAACACTGCTCAAATGATGATGGAACATCATGGGGAAAGCCCCTGGAAGTATTTCTGACTCCCAGGTCACAGCTGTGAACAATGCTGTTAGAGTCTTACGCCATTTTTACAGGCGCACCAAAAAACACACAAAAACTAAACCAAAATTGATTTTCCTAGGAAATATGTTAAGGAACATCCTTTCCAGGGTAATGACTTTTATATAAATTAATTAACCCAAAACAAAAATGTTCCTTCACCACTTGGGTTACGTTCACACATAGCATTTTTGATGCGTTTTTCAACTTTAGCATTGCTTTCAAACAATACAAATGTATTCACTGGGAAATGTCTTTTAAACATTTAACAACCTTAGCTGGCCTTGTGGTGTGTGACACATCATCAGAAACATCCTGTTTCATTTATGAAGGAAGGACTCTGACAGTCACAAAGCCTATTTTTATAGGGGCATTAATCTTCTTAAAGGGCCATCAGCTGGATATGCTTTTTTGTTCCCATTATTAAACAGTGGATCTCCTATACTGTTATTGCCTATGCAGTGAGTGGCTGGGCTGCCAAAAATTAGGACGCACCCCCATACCCCTTTGACGAGACGTACAGGAAGGTCTCATGAAAAAGTGTACCAATTATAAAAAAAATGTGTCTCCCTTAGGCCCCATTCACACATTGCGGTTTTAGATGCGTTTCCGCTGCGTTTTTGAACGCATCCAACCTGCAGCACAGTGCACAGCCAATGAATTCCTATGGGAACCGCAGGTCTGCTGTGCACATGCTGCGGAAAAAAAACGCGCGGATTCACAGCGCGTTTTTTTCAGCAGCATGTCAATTCTTTTTGCGGTTCCGTAGCGGTTCCGCACCCATTGAGTTCTATTATGTCCGTCAAACCCGCAGCCAAACCGCAGATGGAAAAAAAATCTGCGGTTTGGCTGCGGACTGGGTGTCAAAGGGGGAAGTGATGTCAGGCGGGAGGAAGTATGTGGGCGGGGATTTGTGTGTGTGAAGATGTCGCCATTGCTAGCATCATGGAGGGCTATCGTCGCATGGGGATCGATGTAGGCCGTCTGATTGATTTGGTACGTATGTGTGTCTGTCTGTGTGAAGTCTGACTGTGTGCATCTGTCTGTGTGTGTCTGTTGGTCCCCATGCGAAAATAGTGCGAGAATTGTGCTCAGTCGCCGTATGGGACTGCTACTCCCATCCGGCTATAGGATGGGAGTAGTAGTCCCTGTGTCCGGCGACTGAGCACAATTGTGAGTGAAGAAAACACAAAACACATACACTAAACATACGATACATGTAATATACATGACAGACAGTACATACAACACACAACACAGAGTACATACTCACCATACAGCACATCTTCTTCCCCGAAGCCCTCGTCATCTAGGAAAAATACCAAAAAATAAAGCAATAAATACTCCCTGTCCGCAGATATCCCACTCGAGTGTCCCACGGCGATCTGTTCTGTCCTCCGGGCAGTGTATCGCGGAGTTTACCGTATTTCTGCAGCTCCGTGCTGTCGCTTTACGGCACTAGAGCTGCGTGAGAATTTTCCCACGCAGCAGTGCCGTAAAGCGAGAGTACCGGAGTCAATGAACTCCGGTAAACTCTCGCGCATGCGCAGTAACACACTGCAGGAGCTTAGCTCCTGTCAGTGTGTTGCCAGAGCCATGGAGAGCACTCACATCTCCTGATGTGACTGTTCTCCATGGCAGATCGTCGAGGGACACTCGATATTAATGGACTGCGTCGGACCAGGGAGTATACAATTGCTTTGTTATTTTTTTTTCCTAGGAGAACGAGGGCTTCGGTCGGATACCAGGAAAATAAAATTTGGTCAAAAACTGTGTTTATTTATTTCATTAGATTATTTTTATCAAATGTCTGTGTTTTATTTTACCTTTTATTACTTTCAGATTAATAATGGATCGGCGTCTTATTGACGTCTCTCCATTATTAACCTGGGTTAATGTCACCTAACAATCAAAGGTGACGTTAACCCCTTATTACCCCATATCCCACCGCTACAGGGGAGTGGGAAGAGAGAGGCTAAGTGCCAGAATTGGCGCATCTTAGAGATGGCTCCTTCCTAGGCTATGAATATCAGCCCGCAGCTGTCTGCGTAGTCTTTCTGGCTATAATAATATAGGGGGACCCCACGTCATTTTTTGGGTCCCCCTATTTTTATAGCCAGTAAAAGCTACGCAGACAGCTGCGGGCTGATATTCATAGCCTAGGAAGGGGCCATGGATATTGGCGCCCCACCTGGCTACAAATACCAGACCGCAGCCATCAGCTTTCCCACTCTGGCGCAGAAAATTGCATGGGAGCCCACGCAAATTTTTTCCCCTTGCCCCTTTGGTTAAATCCCCGAAAAATGGACAAAAAAAAATATATTTTTTGTTGGCGTTTTCATTTTTCGCTCCCCTTCTTTCCGGAGCCATAACTTTTTTATTTTTCAGTCAATATGGCCATGTTTAGGGCTTTTTTTTTGCGGGACGAGTTGCACTTTTGATGGACACCATTTGCTTTTACCATGTATTGTACTTGAAAACGGGGAAAAAATGCCAAGTGCGGTGAAATTGAAAAAAATATGCAATCTCACACTTGTTTTTTGTTTGGCTTTTTTGCTAGGTTCACAAAATGCTAAACCTGACCTGCCATTATGATTCTCCAGGTCATTACGAGTTCATAGACACCAGACATATCTAGGTTCTTTTTATCTAAGTGGTGAAAAAAATTCCAAACTTTGCTAAAAAATAAAAAAAAATGCGCTATTTTCAGAGACCCGTAGCGTCTCAATTTTTCATGATCTGGTGCCGGGTGAGGGCTCATCTTTTTCATGCCGAGCTGACATTTTTAATGACACCACTTTTGTGAAGAGATGTTCTTTTGATCGCCCGTTATTGCATTTTAATGCAATGTCGTGGTGACCAAAAAAATAAAAAAATTCTGCCGTTTGAATTTTTTTTCTTGCTACGAAGTTTAGCAATTGGGTTAATCCTTTTTTTTATTGATAGATCGGGCGATTCTAAACGCGGCGATACCTAATATGTGTATGTGTGTTTTTTTTTTATTGTTTTATTTTGATTGGGGCGAAAGGGGGGGTATTTTTTTTTATAAAATTTTTAAACTCTTTTTTTCTTTTACTTTTGGCATGCTTCAACTATGGAGGCTAGAAGCATGCACAACTCGATCGTCTCTGCTACATATGGGTGATGAGCAGATCGCCCATATGTAGCAGATTTACTGCATTTCTGTGAGCGCCGACCACCGTGCGGCGCTCACAGCAATGTGCCGGCAACAACCATAGAGGTCTCTATGAGACCTCTGGCTGTCAAGGCAACGCGTCGCCGACCCCCTTCACGTGACGGGGGTTGGCGATGTGCTCATTTCCGGCCCGGCGGCAAAAAGCTGTAGTTAAATGCCTGCTGTCAGCTTTGACAATGGGATTTAACTAGTTAATAGGCGCGGGCGGATGACGATTCCGCTTGCGCCTATTGCGGGCACATGTCAGCTGTTTATAACACCGCCGGAGACCACCTCAAAGCGGGGGATACTGCCAGCTGACGTACTATTCCGTCATCTGGCAGAAAGGGGTTAATCATGTCAAATTAATAAAGTTAATTTTTTAAATATGTTTACTGTTTCAAATGCGGATTATGATTAGGGTTGTGGTTATGGTTGAGATTAGGGTTAGGGGTTATATGTAAATATAGTTTAAATTTAAATATTTTATTTTTATCTGGGTGTTGGATATTGTATGTAATGGCATTATTGTATACATTGTAGGTACGGGATTATCCTGCACTATGGGACCCTGCAGACTACGCCTATAAAGACCGGTTTCAACAGGACCTCTGCTGGACCAAAATTTTTCGGGAGCTGTATCCTGAATGGGACTCATGCACGAATACAAGACAGTCCCAAATTGGTAATTATAACGTTATTTAACAATAAATATGAAACTTTGTAAAAAATGGACTATGATTAATTATAGTGTGTGTATTTTTTTATTCTTTAGAGAAAGATGTGAAACAAAGGTGGCGGTCGGTGAAGGACAGGTTTTTGAAGTATCTTGCCAGCTGTTCCAAAAGTGGCTCCTCTCCTCCCAGACACACGTTTCCTTTTTATGAGGAGTTGCAATTCCTTGTGACTAGCAGGACATTGCGGAGGTAAGTTTTGACACAAAAAAAAAATCTGTAATTATATCTAGCCTGTATGTTTCCATTGGCTGCGTATTGAACGCCACGCACAACCGCAGCGTTCAATCCACAGCGTCCAGATGTTACTGCATAGTGGAGGGGATTTTCTGAAATCCCGTCTCCACTATGCGTATGTATGGGGAAGCGCCAAGCCACTGTGCCATTTAAACAGGTATTATTTAAAATCCTCTTTGTGCCTTGCAGCTTTTATTTATGGGCCATTCTCCTATATAGATAGGTATTATCTAGACACTCTCCTTTACATTTTTCTTGCACCTTCACCATCACATGGTTAATCACTATTAAATTATATTTTTTTTGTATTTTTTATGATTAATCACTATTTTTCACATGTGCATTTTCTCACATTGTTTATGTATATATATTATTTACACTGTTTGTATCTGAGAGTGCTATGTATGTGCCCTGAAATATATTAATGATGGTTCATAGGTTGGCACTTATATTATTCTTTGTGGCTATATACTTCTAGTTGGCAGTATTTTTTACTTCAATTCTATTTTTGTTGTTATATATTGCATATTAATAAAGATTATTTTAACCATATACTTTCTTGTCATATGTTTTTATATATTTTAGACTTTTTCCAGAGTTGTTTTTCTTTATTATTCCCGAATGGTCTGCCATTCTATGTTGGTAGTGATATTGTGATATTTTAATCACTTATTGTCATTGATTACTATCTAATTTACTATGGGATGGAGGATATGTATAATGGGTATATGACCACTGGACTATGGGATGGAGGATATGTATCATGGGTATATGGGCACTGGACTGTGGGAAAGAGGATATATATGATGGGTATATGGGTTCGGGACTATGGGATGGAGGATACGTATGATAGGTATATGGGCAGGGGACTATGGGATGGAGGATACGTATGATGGGTATATGGGCACTGGACTATGGGATGGAGGATATGTATCATGGGTTTATGGGCACTGGACTGTGGGAAAGAGGATATATATGATGGGTATATGGGCTCGGGACTATGGGATGGAGGATACGTATGATAGGTATATGGGCACTGGACTATGGGATGGAGGATGTGTGATGGGTATATGGGCACTGGACTGTGGGATGGAGGATGTGTGATGGGTATATGGGCACTGGACTGTGGGAAAGAGGATATATATGATGGGTATATGGGCACGGCACTGTGGGAAGGAGAAGAATCCTGATAATTTGTTTGAACAAACCCCACTTAGTAAATAGAAAACAACGCACATGAAATTAACAAGTCAAAATTTTTAATGACATAGAAATGCATACAGATTCCTTTCAAACTGGAGAATGGAAGAAAAGGGGTTGGACAAGGAAATGACATCACATTTTTTGTTTCCTCAGTCAAGTTTGTCAAAGTTCATATATCTTTATTGCTGTAAAAAACGCAGACAATTCAAGGCAAAAACCGCACTGGAAAACCGCGTCAAAACCGCGCCAAAAACCGCGCCAAAACCGCGGCAAAACCGCGCCTGCGGTTTCTGCCAAGAGATGCGGTTTCAGTGCGGAAAAATCCGCAGGCAAGTCCGCAATGTGTGCACAGGCCCTAAAAGTTCTACCCTATGTTGAATAAGATGGAATGCTGAAAAATAAAAGGTATAAGAAGAAAAAAGGCATAGTACTTACATCGCAATGATGCCCCTAGGTACAGTGCCTGTAAAGTGTTTGACCCCTAGCCCCAGCGCACATTTCGCCAAAGGCTTTGTCAGGAAGTTGATGTATTAATTGGTACCATTTTCAGGCACATGACATTTTTTGATTGCTTTCTATTCTGATTTTTGAGAGGCAGAATGAGCAAAAACCAGCAATTCAGGATTTTTTTTTGGGGGGGATATGCCATTCTGTGTGTGGTAAAATTGACAAGGCACTTTCATTCTTCAGGTCTGTGAATACAGTGCAGTGATACCTCATTTATATCTTTTTTTATGTTTTGGCACTTTTACACAATAAAAACTATTTTATAGAAAAAATTATTATTTTTGCACTGCTTTATTCTGAGAGCTTTTACTGTTTTATTTTTCCACTGATGGAGCTGTATGGCTGCTTGTTTTTTGTAGGACAAGATGACGTTTTCAACGCTACCATGTTAATTTTTATCCATCTTTTTTATTGTGTTTTATTACACTTTTTGTTCGGCGGTATGATGATAAAGCATTTTTTTGCCTTGTTTTTTATTTATTTTTTTATCACGTTCATTAAAGGGGTTAACTAATGGGACAATTTTAAAGGCCGGGTCGTTGCGGACGCGGCGATACCAAATATGTGTAGTTTTAATGTTTATATATTTTTTTATACAAATATTTATTTGTAGATACAATATCTTTTGATTTTTTTATTATTATTTTGATTTTTAAAAAAAATATTTAACAATTTTTTTTTAAACTTTTTTACTTTGTCCTACTATGGGACTATCATCTTTTGCAGGCTGATCGCTTGTATAGTATGGGGATGCAGCATCCCTATACTTTGCAAACTGTCAGCTCTGCACTGACAGACAAACTTGCTCATCATGCAATGCGCATGATCAAGCAACTTTCCAAGGTCTGGTGACCTGGATGTCGTTATGATGACATCAGGTCACCATGGCAACAATTGGGACCCTGCGTCATGCTGCGGGGTCTCTGATCCAAAGGCAGAGGGGCGTCCGCCTTTTTTTGAAAACTTCCAATGCAACGTTTTTGCCATCCGCCGTTTTCTATAATGGGCGCCTATGGGTGGCGGATCCGTTTGTGACGGAATCTGCCAGCGGATCCGTTGCTTCCATAGAAAATGCTGAAAACACTGTCCGGGTCTTTCTCTCTCTCCTCCGTGCCATACATGCGTACCATGCATTTTCCGGGTTGAAAACTTCATAACTGATCTGTCTAACAACGGATCCGTTTGCATCCGTTTTTGCACTTTTCTGGCGGATCCGCTTTTTTCAAACTTTGGCGGATTTTAACTGACGCCAAACAACTGAAGTGTGAAAGAGGCCTTAACTGAACACTTGTTTTGCTGACATCTATTCTTCCTGACTACCCTGTGCATCATTCTACTCTGATCCTCTGTAGGAATAAAGGATTAATTATGTTAAAATCCAACATTCTTGATCCTCCAGTCGACACACTCCAATACTCATCGGATAGTCACCAACACAGCCTAAATCGTCAGATTCAGCTATTTTTCTTCTAATGTTTATGCCATTAGTATGTAAAGGTTTTATTACCTTATGGACAGCAAGCAAAAATTAACCCCATACTGTAATATCCATGAACAAGTAGCTCTTTAGAATCATAGAATCATAGAATGGTAGAGTTGGAAGGGACCTCCTGGGCCATCTGGTCCAACCCCCTGCTCAAAGCAGGATTCTCTAAATCATCCCAGACAGATGTCTGTCCAGCCTCTGTTTGAAGACTTCCATTGAAGGAGAATTTACCACTTCTCGTGGCAGCCTGTTCCACTCCTTGATCACCCTAACTGTCAAAAAGTTTTTTCTAATATCTAATCTGTGTCTCCTCCCATTCAGTTTCATCCCATTGCTTCTAGTCTTTCCTTGTGCAAATGAGAATAAAGATGATCCTTCTACAATGTGACAGCCCTTGAGATATTTGTAGACAGCTATTAAGTCTCCTCTCAGTCTTCTTTTTTGCAAGCTAAACATTCCCAAATCCTGCAACCGTTCCTCATAGGACATGGTTTGCAGACCGGTCACCATTCTGGTGGCTCTTCTCTGAACTTGCTCCAGTTTGTTGATGTCTTTTTTAAAATGTGGGGCCCAAAACTGGACACAGTATTCCAGATGAGGTCTGACCAAAGAGGAGTAGAGGGCAATAATGACCTCACGTGATCTAGACTGTATGCTTCTGTTGATACATCCTAGAATTGTATTTGCCTTTTTTGCTGCTGCATCACACTGTTGACTCATGTTCAGTCTATGATCAATTAGTATACCCAAGTCTTTTTCACATGTGCTGTTACTTAGCCCTATTCCTCCCATTTTGTATATGCTTTTTTCATTTTTATTGCCCAGATGTAGTACTTTGCATTTTTCCCTGTTAAAAACCATTCTGTTAGTTGCTGCCCACTGCTCCAGTTTATTTATATCTTTTTGAATCCTCTCTCTCTCTTCTCTAGTATTAGCTACCCCTCCTAGCTTTGTGTCATCAGCAAATTTGATCAGTTTACCCTCAATTCCTTCATCTAAATCATTGATAAAGATGTTGAACAATACAGGGCCCAAAACAGAGCCTTGTGGTACCCCACTTGAGACATTCTTCCAACTGGATGTGCAGCCATTTACAACCACTCTTTGAGTCCGATCACTAAGCCAGTTATGAATCCACCTAACAGTTGCCTTGTCCATTCCATACTTAGTCATTTTTTCAATAAGGATTGTGTGAGATACTTTGTCAAATGCTTTGCTGAAGTCAAGATATACTATATCTACAGCATTTCCCTGATCCACCCAGTCAGTGATTCTGTCATAGAAGGAAATTAAGTTAGTCTGACATGACTTATTAGTTACAAACCCATGCTGACTCTGTTTAATCACTTCATTCTTATGCAGGTACTTACATACATGTTCTTTAATAATTTGTTCAAAGATCTTTCCTGGTATAGAAGTCAGACTCACCGGCCTGTAGTTCCCTGGGTCCACCTTCTTCCCCTTTTTGAAGATAGGAACAACATTTGCTCTTCTCCAGTCTTCTGGGACTTCACCTGTTCTCCAAGAATTTTCAAAGATTATGGACAGTGGTTCAAGAATTTCTTCTGCTATCTCCTTCAGTATTCTGGGGTGTAATTCATCTGGGCCTGGAGACTTGAATTCATTTAGGTTAGCTAAGTGTTTCCTCACTGTCTTTCTGTTTATAGATATCCTGGATTCTTCTATTCCTTTAATAGGACAGTGAAGATCAGTTGATGTTACATTTCCTTTCTGAGAGAAAACAGATGCAAAATAGGAATTTAAAAGTTCAGCCTTCTCAACATCCTTTCTTACCATTTCATCATTTTCATCCTGTAAAAATCCTATAGCATCTTTGACTTTTCTTTTACTTTTGATGTATCCCCAAAATCCTTTTTTGTTGCTTTTGACATCTTTTGCAAGCCTTAATTCATTGTCAGCTTTAGATAATCTGATTTGTGCCCTGCAGGTTCTGCAGATGGCATTATATTCTTCTTTAGATATGCCTCCCTCTTTCCATTTGATAAACATTTCTTTCTTCCTTTTTAGCATGTGTTTAAGTTCTGTGTTCATCCATCCTGGTTTCCTTAAATGCTTCCCATTCTTCCGTCTTTTTGGAATTGTTGACAATTGTGCTTTGAGAATCTCATTTTTCAAGATGTCCCATCCTTCCTGGACATTTTTGTCCTTAAGGATATCCTGCCATTGGATCCCTCCAATTCTCTTTCTGAGTCCCTTAAAATCTGCCTTTCTGAAATCTAATCTTGACGTCTGAGTCTTCACAGGTCTTCCTCCTCTTGTTATCCAAAATTCTAAAATAGCATGGTCACTACCTCCTAGGGTCCCAGCCACTCTTACCTCCTCAACCATTTCCTCCCTATTTATAAGGATTAGATCCAAGGTAGCAGTTCCTCTTGTTTTCTCCCCTACCTTTTGAAAGATAAAGTTGTCAGCAAGAGAGGATAAGAATTTCCTTGACCTGTTAGTTTTGCCTGAGAGCGATTCCCAACAAATGTCTGGATAGTTGAAATCTCCCATGACCACTATGTCATATTTTTTGGAGAACTTGGCCATTTGATGCATAAAGAGTTCATCCATATCTTCAGCTTGCATAGGTGGCCTGTAGTAAATGCCTACAATGGTGTCCTTTCCATTGTTCTGTCCTTGTATTCTTACCCAAACAGTTTCCACAGAACTACCAGTCTCTGAAGCATCAATCTCTGTGCAAATATACGCTTTTCTAACATACAATGCAACACCTCCTCCTCGTTTATCAAGTCTGTTTCTTGCAAATAAGTTGTATCCTTCTAGCCTTGTATTCCAATCATGTGTATCGTCCCACCAAGTTTCAGTGATTCCAATGACATCATACTTCTTCTCCTGCGTTAGTAGTTCCAATTCTCCTTGTTTGTTGCCCATGCTTTGTGCATTTGTATAAAAACATTTTAGTTTGTGATTGGTTTCTCTTCCTCCAATATTTTTATTATTTAGATTGTTTTGTCTTCGTTCTTCCTTTCCACTTCTAATAGCCGAGTTCTCAATAGCATTTGTCAGGTGTATGGCTTTTTCTGGCGTTTTGCTTCCCTTCCCACATTGTTCTAGTTTAAAGCTCTCCTGATGAGTGTAGCAAGGCGACTTCCAAATACATGTTTTCCAGTCTTCGTAAGGTGCACCCCATCTCTAGCAAGTAGTCCATCGTATAGGTAATTCACTCCGTGATCCAGAAATCCAAATCCTTGCTGACGGCACCATCGACGTAGCCAGTTGTTCACCTGCAGAATCTTATTCCACCTCCTTGTTCCATGGCCATCCACTGGGAGGATGGAAGAGAAGACCACCTGCGCACCCAGTTCTTTCACTTTCTTTAACCAGGTCTATGGAAAAACAGTACCTGTAAGTATATATGGTCATGTATACCTTTGGACTCCTATAAATACACTGCCTAAAAAAATAAAGGGAACACTCAAATAACACATCCTAGATGTGAATGAATGAAATATTCTCATTGAATACTTTTTTTTGTACAAAGCTGAATATGCTGACAACAAAATAACACAAAAATCATCAATGGAAATCAAGTTTATTAACCAATGGAGTCCTGGATTTGGAGTCACACCCAAAATTAAAGTGGAATGTAATGTCCTTAAAACAAGTCAAAATGATGCTCAGTAGTGTGTGTGGCCTCCACGTGCCTGTATGACCTCCCTACTGTACAATGCGTGGGCATGCTCCTGATGAGACGGCGGATGGTTTCCTGAGGGATCTCCTCCCAGACCTGGACTAAAGCATCCGTCAACTCCTGGACAGTCTGTGGTGCAACGTGACGTTGGTGGATGAAGCGAGACATGATGTACCGGGTGTGCTCAATCGGATTCAGGTCTGGGGAACGGGCAGGTCAGTCCATAGCTTCAATGCCTTCATTTTGCCGGAACTGCTGACACACTCCAGCCACATGAAGTCTGGCATTGTCCTGCATTAGGAGGAACCCAGGGCCAACTGCACCAGCATATGATTGTCATGTCGCCGTTGGATTCAGTGGCTGGTGTTCCTGCCTCGGCCGCTGGGAGGCGCCGGACTCCTTCGGCTGGTGGTGCCGGTGATAGGAGTGCGGTATCCTCATATGGTTCCGCTCCTTTGACGCCGGCCTCTGTCGCTGCGCATGGCCATGTTTCGCCTGTGGGTAATGTTTGCGACAGAGAAGGGGTCTCTGCACAGGCGTCTGGTGGGCGTAGGCTTCGCTCTTCTGTCAGAGGTGAAGTGGTTGGTGTCAGTCATGCATCACCATCTGGCCTGGTTCTGGGGCGGTCCAGATGAGGTCATCAGACTGTGAGCCTGTGAGAGGTAGCCATGCCCTTCAAATGCCTTGGAGCCTGGCTTGTAGGCCGCCAGATATAGTCTTGGTTTCCCCAGTGTGCTAGTTTGTTTTGCGATTGTATTTCTGACCTTTGCCTGGATTTCTGTCTGTTCATCTGCCTGCCGATTTTGTACCTCTGCTGTCCGCCTGGTTTTGACTTGAACTTTAGCCTGCATTTCTGACCCTTCTACTGCCTGCCGATTTTGTACTTTTGCTCCCCTCCTGGTTTTGACCCTTGGACTTCTGACTACGCATTTGGTCTTACTTTTTATTCCTGTCCTATCGTCCTTCCTACTCCGTCCACTGCTCTCATAGGCAGCTAACCCCTGGGCTTCGCTATATTTCCAGATCCCTGTATAGGGGTAAAGGGTCTTGGTGTTTCTCGGGGTGCTGTCTTACCTGCAGTTCAGACCTGCAGTGGGCGGACGCCACAATGATCTCACAAGGGTTTGAGGATCTCATCTCGGTACCTAATGGCAGTCAGGCTACCTCTGGTGAGCATATGGAGGGCTGTGCTGCCCTCGAAAGAAATGCCACCCCACACCATTACTGACCCACTGCCAAACCGGTCATTCTGAAGGATGTTGCAGGCAGCAGATCGCTCTCCATGGCGTCTCCAGACTCTGTCATGTCTGTTACATGTGCTCAGTGTAAACCTGCTTTCATTTGTGAAGAGCACAGGGCGCCAGTGGTGAATTTGCCAATCCTGGTGTTCTGTGGCAAATGCCAAGCGTCCTGCACGGTGTTGGGCTGTGAGCACAACCCCCATCTGTGGACATCGGGTGCTCAGACCATCCTCATGGAGTCGGTTTCTAACCGTTAGGGCAGACACATGCACATTTGTGGCCTGCTGGAAGTCATTTTGCAGGTTCTGGCAGTGCTCCTCCTGTTCCTTCTTGCACAAAGGTGGAGGTAGCGGACCTGCTGCTGGGTTGTTGCCCTACTATGGCCCCCTCCACATCTCCTGGTGTACTGGCCTGTCTCCTTGTAGGCCTCCAGCCTCTGGACACTACGCTGACAGACACAGCAAACCTTCTTGCCACAGCTCGCATTGATGTGCCATCCTGGATGAGCTGCACAACCTGAGCCACATGTGTGGGTCGTAGAGTCCGTCTGTCTCATGCTACCATGAGTGTGAAAGCACAACCAACATTTAAAAGTGACCAAAACATCAGCCAGAAAGCATTGTTACTGAGATGTGGTCTGTGGTCCCCACCTCCAGAACCACTCCTTTATTGCGTGTGTCTTGAAAATTGCCAATAATTTCCATGTGTTGTCTATTCCATTTGCACAACAGCATGTGAAATTGATTGTCAATCAGTGTTGCTTCCTAAGTGGACAGTTTGATTTCACAGAAGTTTGATTTATTTGGAGTTATATTCTGTTGTTTACGTGCTCCCTTTATTTTTTTGAGCAGTGTATATAGTTCAGCTCCAAAAAAGGCAAATGTGAACATATGGAGAAAGCAGTGCACCAGGAACTATTCAAATACAAACAACTTTATTAACACATGATTACAAAATCACAATATAGCACATAAAAACAATTAAAAAGGCAGGTGGGCCAGTCTGCTCAGTAGTAAGCCAAGAAAATGTGGCACCACAGCCAGACAGGAAAAACTGTAATGATACTAGCAGCAAAAAGGATATATATATATATACATACATATATATGTATATATATATACATATATATATATATATATACAGGGGCTGGACAAAATAATGGAAACACCTGGAAACATCAACAAAAGGAAGTTTAATATGGTGTAGGTCCACCTTTTGCGGTGATTACAGCCTCAATTCCCCCGAGGTATGGATTCATACAAGGTGTGAATTGTTTCCAAAGGAATTTTAGCCCATTCTACAGTTAAAACACCCTCCAGTTCTTTGAGTGACGATGACGGCGGAAATCGACGTCTAACTTGAATCTCTAAAATCGACCATAAATGCTCAATAATGTTGAGATCTGGGGATTGTGGGGGCCAGATGAGATGCTCAACTTCATTAGAATGTTCCTCGTGCCATGCTTTAACGATTCTAGCTGTATGAATTGGTGCATTATCATCCTGAAAGATGGCGTTCCCCTACGGGAACAGTGCTTGAACCATAGGATGCACTTGGTCGCCCAAAATGTCTAAATAATCACGGCTGTTAATTCTTTCATGAAGGGATATCATTGGCCCGGTGGATCTCCACGAAATAGCACCCCAGATCATCACAGAACCTCTGCCATGTTTTACAGTTGGGAGAAGGCAGTCTGGATGGAATGCTTCTTTGAGCTGTCTCCAAACCTACACACGGCCGGAGGTCGGAAATAGGGTAATTGATGATTCGTCAGGGAATATCACGTTTCCACTGTGCGAGGGACCAATTCTGGAAGATTCTACACCACTGTAAACGCTTGGAAACATTTGTCATTGAGAGCAGCGGTTTTCGAATTGCAGCTCTTCCGTGTAATCCAGATTTGTTCAGCTCCCGATGAACAGTTTTCGTGGAAACTGGGTTGATTTACCTGTACTGCAGCGATGGTGCCACTTCCTCAACTTTACCTTATGGGTGTAGTCACAGGTTGTGGTCATAATATTTATGTCTTTTGTGGTAAAAAATGCACCTTGACCACTATTTGCGAATATACCCTAACTATAATGCAAGCAAGGCCAATGACTGGGGTGAAGCTGTTCTGGAAGGAAGGGAGGGATGTAGGGATAGGGGCAGCTGTAATGTGGCCCTGTGTGTTGGAGAATTTTGTAGCAGTTTGTCTGTGGCTGGCTCCTTTTACAATGGCAAACATGCCATTGGTGCACCCTTTTTCCGCCACACAGGGGCCCAAGAGGTAAGGGAGCCCACTTCTGCCATCAAAGCAGTAAAAAGCCACTGTCATAAACACATAAAGGAGTTCTTCATGATTAGCCATTGGACTGCAGGGGCCCATGTGGTGTTTTTACACAGGGGCCCTCTTCAATCTTTGTCTGTCCATGTCCTATTGGGTGTATCGGTGAATTTCTACATTGGGTACTGAGGGGCACTTTATATAGGGGTCTTTGTCAGGCACTGTGGTTGGCACTGTATTTGTATCTAAAACAGGAAAATAGTTTTTTATGTAAGTGAGAATGTAAGACTTTTCTATAAAAATACCAGTGTGTAAGATACTTCTCCAGAACTATGGCTGCTGTCTTGTAATTTCAGCAGAAATGATAACAGCATGGTGGATTAAGTAGGATATCACAATCTTTAAACATTATGGTGGATTGGTCCCTTGGCTTTACAGTGTGGCAGATATTGTAGAAATTTTCATTATTTATATCACCTGTGAAAATGAAAGAACAGGGTGGCAGATTGTTACTTTATGGCTTCATATTTAATTTCTGATATCCTTCTGCAGATATTAATATTTGCGTTTGCATGGCGCATGATACATAGTATCAAAGTGATAATCACACTCATCCTATTTTAACAGTGTGCATCACTGCTCACTCCTTCCTTCCAGTCACTCGTTAAAAAAAAGACAAATGTAATATTTTGCATTAACAAGTAATACATTAACTGACTTCCCCAATCATAAGTTTTATATATAAAATTATGACAGATTTATTACTATTCAGTCAAGATGGAAATTTTGTCGTGGAGCAATCAGTGGTGGGTTTTTTTTCTTCACTTATCTTCTTTTAATTTATTTTTCTTTGTTGGATAGACACTGTCTATTGCAATTACAGTATGATTACTTCATGGTGTACCTGCCAGGTAATCTCAAAGTTAAATTATTAACTGTCACTATTGTTAAATGTATATTCGTTTGCCTGACTGAGTAGCGCTCCTTTTATACCTGTCAAATATAATAAAAAATACATTTTTAAATGAAAAGCAAGGGATCCGGGAGGAAGTTGTAATTTGTGAGATACTTTGAATAAAATTGCACATTTTGTGATGCTAATATAACCTTGTATTAACTGTTATTGGTATACTAATTATGCATGTGTACATTAGCTAGTTACTAAAGTGGAATCACGTTATTTGTCACTCTAGTCTGGAATACTTTATAGTCTGACAGCTATTGTAGAAAGTTCTAATGCAGAGTCAAAATTTGCATTAGTGAAGGGTGACGGGGGTTGAAGTGCCAAACTGGTTTTATACCAGAAATTAAGACTTTTCACTTTTGCCCAATGTCCCTATAGAGTTTCATGAATAGCCCAATATGCCTATACATGTGGTTAATCAATAGCCCAATATTACTATACATATGGTTTATCAATGCACGAATATCCATATACATATGGTTCATCAATGGGCCAATATTACTATACATATGGTTAACCAATGGGCCAATATCCATATACATATGGATGATCAATGGGCCAATATTTCTTTACATATAGTTCACCAATGGCACAATATTACTATACATATGGTTCAACAATGGGTCAATATCCATATACATGTGGTTCATCAGTGGTCCTATATTTACAGTATATGCATATGGGTCATCAATGGTCCAGTATCTATATATGTAATGTTCATCAGTGGTCCAAAGTTCCTATACATATAGTTCAAGCACATAAAAAGACAGCACTCACTAAGTTAGGATGCCTGCTCTTGATCCAAGGAACCCAATTGGAAATAGCAGCAATCAGGAAACAGTAAGAACAGCATCCAATACACGTGAAGGAGTTGAAAAAAGTTTATTCCACCATGATATGATACAACGTTTCAACCACCAATAGGTCTTTATCAAGTATGCATAACAGCACATATACATACAGTATGGTTCATCAATGATCCAGTATCCCTAAACTGATGGTTCATCAATTGTTAATATCTATATATATATATATATATATATATATATTGTAGCCTTTCCAGGGGGTTTAGCTCTAGGATCGCTGTCTGGGTAGACAGAATGGCATGAAAACAGTTCATTCAGACAGCAGTTCTGGTGCAAAACTGGCCGCAACCAGCTTTATTAAAGTCCACAGCAAACAGATTAAAACAAAGCATAAACAGAAAACCTAGGCTTGTCTAGCCTCTAATTACACTTAGATAGATGGCCCTCTCTATCCGGGACCCAGACTCTACCAGTCTGTGCCCAAAACAACACATATCACATATGTTACCAGTATGGAGCTTCACAGATACTCCTCCTTGTGTCTGAAGGCACCTTTCATGTCCAGACTTGAGAGAGATCCACTCCTATTCAGTAGTCATTATGCTGGAGGTTCACAGGGACACTCCTGTGTCCGGGGTCCTTCCTGCACCCAGACTGAGACGGCTCCCCTCCTCTTCGGTAGTCATCAGCATGGAGGTTCACAGAGACACTCCTGTGTCCGGGGTACATCTAACCCAGACTGAGATGGCTCCCCTCCTCTTCAGTAATCATCAGCATGCATGCTCACAGAGACTGCTTCCTTGTGCCAGGACACCTCTCTGTGTCCAGGCTGAAGACAGCTCTAACACTCTTGGAGACTGTTTCTTGTGCCAGGACACCTCCCTGTGTCCAGGCTAAACTAGCTCCCACACTCTTGGAGACACCTTCTGTGCCTGGACCCCTTGTCCAGACTGAATGAGCTCTCAGATTGTGTTTGCAGACACCTACTTCTGGTCTCCTAATTAAGACCTGAGTAGTTTCAGGCTTGTGCTGCAAGTGTGTGCTGAATGTGAGGTGTAGTGACCTTTCTCTACCACTAGGTTTACAAAGCCACACATTTCCCTTATACCTAGGTGAAATGTACACCCCATTCATCACATATTCACTCACTGTCTCACATATCCCCTCCCTCTTCTCCAGACCGGAGGGCTGGTCATCCAGACCGGAGGGCTGGTCAACAATCCAACAGAGACAGTGAACTCCGGACCAGTCATGGCCCTCACCAGCTTCATCTCCACCACTGTCACTTGTATCTTCACCTGAGTCATAGCCAACATCAGCTTTCTCTTTATCTGAAGCATCCGCACTACCCTGTACCTCCCAGGCCTATACTCTCTGCGGGCCTCGGGTACCCTGCACGGTTTCATCTTGACCTTAGGGCCGGGCTCAGATTCAATATAGTGCCTGGCCAAAGTAGTACGACCAGACACATCAGAACACTTCTGCTGACTCTTCCTCAGAAACTCATGTACCTCCTGTCCCTGGTGCACTGACCCTGTGTCACCAGCTGTCACAGAAGGTATAGGGGGTTTTTCACTTTTCTCCAGTTCCCCACTTTCAGGCTCTTCTGGCAAGACATGCCCAGAAGCCCCACCGTCCGTCCCACACTCTACTTCTTCAGTCACATCTGGCTCACTGTCAGGGCTATACCCTTCATTTTCATTCATATCCTGCTCACTGTCAGTGTCACACAATTCATTTTCACTCACATCCTGCTCACTGTCAGGGTTATACAATTCATTTTCATTCACATCTTGATCTGGAACCTTAGTTAACATGTCATCCACAACATTAACTGCACCATCTGGTCCCTCAAGTATGTGACTATGTGACAACCCCAGCACTATGCTTCCATATAGCTCAGGTGCTAGGAGCTGGCTCACTACCTCTCCCTGGACTTCAGTGTCCCTATACAATAGGCTATTGTCCACGGCAGCATGAGGAAACCTCTCCTCAGAACCAGGCTCCTGGGAAACCTCATTTAGAACAATCATATTTTCCTGTGCTGTTTTAAGAATGGGGTCTCGCCACTGCTCACTCTCAAAATTGCCACAGGACACAGGCAAGTCAGGGACACTCGGTTCCCGAGAACCACCACCCTCGTCTCCCAACATCACCTGCAAAGGAATTTCATCACTATCACAGTCATCATTATTATCAATATCATTATCATGACTATGATCAGTATCATTATCATGGTCATCATCATTATCATGATCATCATCATCATTATCATGGTCATCATCATTATCATCATCACATAAATTTAACGGCCCACTAGCATTGTGTTCCGCCCCTCGGGACCGCGCACCCTCCATAGGAGCCTCATCACACTGTCCATCAGAAACATTTCTCCCCCAGAGATCGTTAGACTGGGGAAAGTCATTACCCAATATGACGGGGTGCACCAGGGTCTTCACTACCCCCACTTC
This sequence comes from Oophaga sylvatica, assembly GCA_033576555.1. Taxonomy (NCBI): domain Eukaryota; kingdom Metazoa; phylum Chordata; class Amphibia; order Anura; family Dendrobatidae; genus Oophaga; species Oophaga sylvatica. The sequence continues at coordinate 275,472,906 of JARQOD010000002.1, read as the reverse complement.
ACATGAAACCTCCCCGAGTTTGGGGACCAAGTCCACGGCAGTCTCTGGGTAGACTTTGGTGTCTCCATGGATGCACACCATACTCAGGTGCTTATCAGGGATGAAGTCCCTATCAATCAGGCTGTCACATACGGAAGTCACTGGACTCTCTGAGTCCAAGAGGACCTGTGCTGGGCAGTCCTTTACAACCACCGGGGACACCTGTGGTCCAGTCTCTTCGGCTGAGGTGGACACACACACAGGTTCTGCGCAGGGAGAGAGGGACCTGCCAACATCACGGCACATAGGCTCCCCCTCTAGTGAACAGCCGGCAGCAATTTCACGACATCTCCAACACTGTCCACCACAATCACCCTCCCATATGTCCCCTCGGGCCTGAACCCGCTTATCAGCATACCCCATGTCCCCAACAGCTGGAACGCTCTTACCGCGAGAGTTCAGCGTCCGGGAACTCTGAAATGACGACCTCTCAGATGGCTGGTCACAGAGACAGTCTTTGCTGGCGAAGGCCTTCTCCATCAGGCTGACCAGACGATTGGCGTCCTGGTGGTCTCCTTGTCCGACCTCTGGTTGTACCTCAGGAGGACGTGCTTGGGTGTAGCGGTTCACTATCACCTCTTCAACTCCATGACCAGGTTTGCTGACATCAGACTCGCACTCCTTCTTTCCTGTAGGCAACGCAGGTGCCTTTACAACATTACTCGGGGACGAGGCGCTGAGAGGTTTTTCTAGTGCTGCAATCTCCACAAGAAACAACCGGTTAGCCTCCTGCTGCTGCTGCCGCCAGCTCTGCATGCTCTGCCGGACCTGCTGTATGCTCTGCAGGTCCTGGACCAGGTGCTTAATGAGCTCCTCCATACTGCCGATTTATTTGTCTTGACAACGGCAGTTTTATGTTGCACACCAACTTGCGCCATTTGTTCAAACCGCGACTCCATGCTGTCATCCATGCTGTCAGACTTCTCTGTCTTAACAACGGCAGTCTTCACTCAAGACATACACACTACACAGCTTTTTTCCACAGAAAATTCAGCCTTGCTGTGCAACCACCCTTTTTTTTTTTTTTTTCTTTTGCAAAGTCTATTAGGGCTACTGTCTCTTTAAGACTGCTCCACAGACGTTTCTGCTGACACACACTTTTTTTTTTCCTCTGTTGCTATTTCAATAGACTTCACCTTTAATGCTGTCTCTTGCCACTGTGCTGCATGCACACTCCAGCACTAACTGTACCAGGCCCTGCGCTGCCCCAGCATTCTCCACCAATTGTAGCCTTTCCAGGGGTTTAGCTCTAGGATCGCTGTCTGGGTAGACAGAATGGCATGAAAACAGTTCATTCAGACAGCAGTTCTGGTGCAAAACTGGCCGCAACCAGCTTTATTAAAGTCCACAGCAAACAGATTAAAACAAAGCATAAACAGAAAACCTAGGCTTGTCTAGCCTCTAATTACACTTAGATAGATGGCCCTCTCTATCCGGGTCCCAGACTCTACCAGTCTGTGCCCAAAACAACACATATCACATATGTTACCAGTATGGAGCTTCACAGATACTCCTCCTTGTGTCTGAAGGCACCTTTCATGTCCAGACTTGAGAGAGATCCACTCCTATTCAGTAGTCATTATGCTGGAGGTTCACAGAGACACTCCTGTGTCCGGGGTCCTTCCTGCACCCAGACTGAGACGGCTCCCCTCCTCTTCGGTAATCATCAGCATGGAGGTTCACAGAGACACTCCTGTGTCCGGGGTACATCTAACCCAGACTGAGATGGCTCCCCTCCTCTTCAGTAATCATCAGCATGCATGCTCACAGAGACTGCTTCCTTGTGCCAGGACACCTCTCTGTGTCCAGGCTGAAGACAGCTCTAACACTCTTGGAGACTGTTTCTTGTGCCAGGACACCTCCCTGTGTCCAGGCTAAACTAGCTCCCACACTCTTGGAGACACCTTCTGTGCCTGGACCCCTTGTCCAGACTGAATGAGCTCTCAGATTGTGTTTGCAGACACCTACTTCTGGTCTCCTAATTAAGACCTGAGTAGTTTCAGGCTTGTGCTGCAAGTGTGTGCTGAATGTGAGGTGTAGTGACCTTTCTCTACCACTAGGTTTGCAAAGCCACACATTTCCCTTATACCTAGGTGAAATGTACACCCCATTCATCACATATTCACTCACTGTCTCACAATATATATATATATATATATATATATATATATATAATCATTCATCAGTGATCTAATTTCCTTATACATATAATTCATCAATGGTCCAATATACCTATATAAGGTTCATCAATAGTCCAGTATCCCTATACATTTAGTTCATCAATCGTCCAATATTCTTATATATGGTTCATCAGTGGACCAATATCCCTATTTTTATGGTTCAGATAATGAAAACTTTCTATTTAGGGTTCTTTGTCAAGCCTTTTTTATTTTTGTTGCATCATCAAAAGAAAAATGATACATTACATGGTACGTAGCAGAAGAAAATCCCATAATGACATTAAAATAATGCCTAAATTGTGGACCAGCATGTCCACACTAATACACCCACTCTAAATAATTATGTAGCACAGGAGAAAAAAGAGTCATCAGGTGATATAAATCAAGGCTTTCTTATTATTAAAGATCAGTATCAAAAAATGGCATAATGAATATACAAAAGAAACAATCATAAAAAGACAAGTTACAAGAAAATAACCTCAGGATACCCAGAGAAGCAACAATTCCCCTAAGAAACAACCTAGTATAAAGATATCACAAGAACATGTGTTCAAAATATATAGAATGCATAGGTTAATATATAATCCAAGATGGCAAGCCCTGCGGTTTGGAATGGCCAATGTGCTATATAGTGTTTTGCGATCCCAATTGGATCGCAATGGGCATACACCGCAGTAAAAAATTGAGATCACTATTGAGATCGCTAGTAAAAGAGCTCTCTATTTAGTGACCAATGTGCTAAATATTATTTGCGATCCCAAATGGGCCGCAACAGACATATGCCAGTCAAAGTAGAGTATGATAGATGGATTTTGGTAAGACCTTACCTGTAAAATCCTTTTCAGCAAAGGAAGGAAGGGAGACACAGTCATTACTAGTGGGTAGGCGGAGCCCACACAGGATAGAACACCTCAGATTAAAAAGAGTGTTGACCGGCCCCTCCAGCTTGGGCTCCTCCTACTCCAGCTCTCCAGTCCGTACACAAGCTAAGGAAGAGCAAATATCACCAGCGGAGCAACATAACCCCTTCTGAATAACTTCAGAGGAAAAAACAAGAAGACAGGTTATGCATATAACAGAAAAAAACACACAGTCCCAGGTACTACTCACTGAACCTGACCACTGCGATGAGCTGGCAATGCTGGAAAAGAGCCTTAGCGCGCCGACCTCAGCCCAGATAATCGCTATCAGAGAAGGGTCACGCCGCATCTGAAAACACAACAACACACTTCTGCCATGGGAGGGATCTGTGTCTCCCTTCCTTCCTTCGCTGAAAAGGATTTTACAGGTAAGGTCTTACCAAAATCCGTCTTTCAGCAGCAGATGGAAGGAAGGGAGACACAGTCATTACTAGTGGGACGTCCCAAAGCAGTCCAGAAATTAAGGGTGGGCAAAAAACCAACAGAGGCAGATTCCCCACAACTTAGATAAATGCGCAACTAGCGCTAAATACAAGTTAACAAGAACTTTAAACTACAGCCGCCTGCAGGACCCTACGTCCTAAGGCCGCATCAGCGGAAGCACTGACGTCCACCTTATAAAATTTTGTAAACGTGTGGACGGAGCGCCAGGTCGCCGCCCGGCAGAGCTGAGCTGCCGAGGCTCCTTGATGAAAAGCCCATGATGAACCCACAGCCCTCGTGGAGTGAGCTCGAATCTTAACCGGGCAAGGTTCGCCCTTAAGTCGGTAAGCCTCTAAAATGGCCGACCGAATCCAACGAGCTATAGAGTCCTTGGAAGCTCGTTGACCACGTCGACGACCTGCTGGAATCACAAACAGAGAATCCGACTTCCGAAAACTTTGAGTAATAGACAAATAGAACTTCAAAGCCCGCACTAAATCCAAAGTGTGCAAAGCCCGTTCCTTCGCATTCCTCGGCTCCGGACAGAGCGAGGGCAACACAATATCCTGGTTAACATGAAATTGTGACACCACCTTAGGTAGAAAGTCGCCCCGTGTGCGAAGCACTACTCGATCCGGGTGAAACTCCAGAAAAGGAGGCGAGCAAGAAAGAGCCGCCAACTCAGAAACCCTTCTCAAAGAGGTGACCGCCACTAGGAAGGCAACCTTCCAAGAGAGCAAAGAAATGCTAACAGAGTCCATAGGCTCAAAAGGCCCATGTTGAAGAGCCTCCAAGACAAGATTGAGCCGCCAAGGAGACACAAACGCCTTCCATGGCGGAAACTGACGGGTTAATCCGCGAAAAAAGGAACGCACGTCCCTACGCGAAGCGATAGCCTTCCGAAACAGCAATGACAAAGCAGAAACCTGCCCCTTCAGAGTGCTAACTGCCAAATCCTTGTCCAGCCCGTACTGCAAAAAGGCCAACAAATTGGGAATGGAAAAAATCCTCGGGTTCTTTGAAGAACCCGAACACCACGAAAAGAAGGCTTCCCAAGTCTTGTGATAAATCCTAGTAGTAGCCGGACCTCTGGCAGCTCGCAGAGTAGCAATGACTTCGGCTGAAAAACCTTGACAGCTCAAGATTTCGGTCTCAAGAGCCACGCCGTCAAACGCAGAGACTTCAGGTCCGGGTGACGAACGGGCCCTTGGGTTAACAGGTCCGGGCGAAGAGGGAGTGGAAGTGGAGGCGCTGCCAGAAGCGACACCAGCGTCGAGAACCACGTCCTCCTCGGCCAATCTGGGGCTATCAACATAGCCGAGACTCTCTCCAGTCTGATCCGACGCAACACCAGAGGAAGTAAGGATATCGGCGGGAACACATAGATTAGCTCGAATTGGTCCCACGGAGCCACCAGAGCATCCACCGCCACAGCCTTCGGATCCTTGTACCTGGACATGAACGTTGGTAACTTGGCATTGAACCTGGATGCCATCAAATCCACTTGGGGAGTTCCCCAACGGGAGCACAGCAGTTCAAAAATTTCCGGATGAAGACTCCATTCTCCGGGATCCATCTTTTCGCGACTGAGGAAGTCCGCCGTGACATTCTGAACTCCTGGAATGTGAATCGCAGAGATGGCTGGCACCCTGGCCTCGGCCCATACCAGGATCCGAGACACCTCCATCATGAGCTTGAAGCTCCTCGTCCCACCTTGATGGTTGATATACGCGACCGCCGTCACGTTGTCTGTCTGCACTCGGACTGGTAGACCGCTTAAAGGGACCGTCCAGTGTTGGAGGCAAAGGAAAATTGCCCTCAATTCCAGAATGTTGATCGGCAGGACAGACTCTTCCGACGACCATACTCCCTGAATCCAGAGATCGTTCCAGACACCCACCCAGCCGTCAGGCTGGCATCGGTGGTTATGACCGACCACCTCGGAGGGAGGAAGGACTTCCCCAGGGATAACACTTCCGGACGTAACCACCATCCTAGAGACTCTCGCACCCTGTGGGAGATGATGACACTGCAATCCAGCGAAACCTGCGATCGATCCCAACGGTTCAAAATGAGCATTTGGAGAGCCCTGGAATGAAATTGGGCAAACGGAATTGCCTCCATTGATGCCACCATCAAACCCAGAAGGCGCATACACCTTCGAAGGGACATTGCTGTCGAAGACTTCATAACCTGTACATGTCGAAGAAGACTTGCTTGCTTGTCTGGGGCAGAGACACCACTGCTCGTACCGTGTCGAAATGCATCCCCAAAAAAAGTATTGACTGCGACGGTTCCAGAGCCGACTTCTCCCAATTGACCAGCCACCCGAAGTCCTCCAGGAGCTGAAGGGATAGATTGCGAGCCGTCACCGCCTCCTCCTTTGAGGACGCCACAATCAAAAGGTCGTCCAGGTAGGGAAGAATTGTAACCCCCTGTCTTCGAAGGATCGCCATGAGAGGTGCCAGAATTTTCGTGAAAACTCTGGGAGCTGAGGCCAACCCGAATGGCAGGGCCACAAACTGGTAATGGTCCTGACCTATAGCAAAACGAAGGAAGCGTTGGTGGGCCCTTCCGACGGGAACATGCAAATAAGCGTCGCGAATGTCGATTGACACCAAAAAGTCGTTCTGCGACAGGGCCGCCACAACGGAGCGAAGCGACTCCATGCGGAATTTCCGGGTGCGGACATGCCGATTCAATCTTTTGAGATCCAGAATGGGGCGAAATTTGTCCTCCTTTTTGGGGACCACAAAGAGGTTGGAATAAAACCCTCTTCCCCGGTCCTCCGGCGGAACCGCTACCACCACACCCTTCTGCAGAAGGGAATCTACCTCCCGCAGTAAAGCGGTAAATAGTTCGGGCTCTGACGGAATGCGAGATTGACAAAAACTGTCTGGGGTTCGAGAAAGAAACTCTATGAAGTAGCCTGCTGATACAACCCGCGTTACCCAGGCGTCCGACACGCGGGAAGCCCAAGTCGGTTCGAATTGAAGTAAACGACTCCCCACTCGAGAGCCCTCGAGTAAGACCCTGGCGTCAGTCCGCCTTAGCGGGCTTTTTGTCAGCTTCCCGCTTGTCTTGACGGAAGCTCTGTTTCCAGGGAGTGCGGGATTTCTGAGAGTTCTTTTTTTCCTGAAAAAGAGGGACGATCCGATCCCCAAGAGGGCTGACCGAACCGTCCCCTGGACCGAAAAGACCGTCGACTACTACCAGCACTAGGCCTGCCAGACGAATAAGTCACAGCTCTTCGCTGCGGTAACGCCGTTTCTTTTGCCTTTGCCTTGGCAATCAGCTCCGTGAGGTCAGATCCAAATAGCTGACCACCCTTGTAAGCTAAAGATAGCAAACCTTGCTTGGAAACCGCGTCCCCGGTCCACTGTCTAAGCCACAGTGCTCTTCTGACTGTGAGCGCCGAGGATTGCGCCCTGGACAGCAGTGAGGCAGTATCCAAACCTGCATCACTGCCATATCGGGCTGCATCCTCCAACAACTTGAAAAGTTCATCTACCTCGGATAGCGGGGATCCATCTTGCCACGCCGTCCGTAGACGGTCCAACCAGCTCAGGGAAGCCTTACAAGCACACATGGATCCTAGCACCGCTCTGAATCCATGACCCACGGCCTCGTAGATGGATTTCGCCGCCATCTCCGTTTTTCTGTCCAGCGGATCCTGCAGACTCGCCTTCCCTTTAACAGGAAGTAAAGAGGATTTGCTAAGCTGGGATAAAGGGACATCCACTTCAGGAGAAGGAATCCAATTATCAATCAACTCCGTCGTACACGGATATAGCGTCTCAAAAAACCGTGTCCCCTGAAAACGCTTATCTGGACACAGGCGTTCCTTCTCCACTGCCCCATTAAGCTCATCCAGAGATGGCAATGCCGATCGCGACCTATGCGACTCCTGAAACATCCGGGCCGACTTACCAGGACGTCTAGTTACCTCCTCCGGTAACTGTAATGCCTCTCTCATGGCTCCAATAAAAGCCTCTGTACGGCCAAAAAGAGAGGCAGAGTGTCCCCCAATTAAAGGTTAACCTCCTATCAAGGGGTTAATGTCGCAGACTCCCTACAACCTCTGTTAAATGAACAGGGTGTACGAGCCCCAGACTGAAAAAGGACCTCTATATGAGGTAACAGCTGCAGGACAGCGCAGTCTGCCACCAAATTGTGCCTCAGAAAGGTGCCCTGCGCTGTGAGGGTGAGGGGGTTAAGCTTCTGCCCTGACAGACAGAAGAGACTCACCCAGCTGGCCGCGGTGCAGTGTTCCTTCGGTTGTCGGGAGGAGAGGAGAGTGAGGAGCCCGAGGCAGCCTTCAGTAATGGCCGCTGCGCTGGAGAGAAAACGCCGGAAGAAGAGAGGCAGGGAGAAATCGCGCGCTCTGAGCGCTTCCTGCCCGCGAAAGACCGGGAAGGCGCGAAGCCACGCCCCCCGCCGGCTTCAAAAAAAGCACGCCCGACTCCTCCGCTCTCCCCTGTCCCATGTCCTGCAGGCATCCACCTGCGGACAAAAAACACACATCACCAACATGAAAAATGTAGCAGCGGCTGCCGCAGCAGTCGCTGAAGCACTCAAAACACATATTAAAATGTTGAGTACTCACCCAGCTGAGTGCCACAGGGACCCTCAGGGATTTGTGGCGCTGTGCCCGTAGCTTCCCCCCAGGGCGGAGAACGCAGTGACCCCAGAAGCGCGGTTTGCGTCCCCGCCAGGGAAGCCATCCTCATCCCCTGGGGCCGGCAGGGTTCTGCAGGGACCTCCTTAAAGGGTAATACAGATCTGCCAAGGGAGAGGTGGGGGTCCAGCAGCGCTGAGACCCCTGAGACCTCTAGACCATGGGGGTCCAAGTCTCTGTCCGATAAAAATAAAAAATTTTTCTGAGGAGCTGCTCCTGCAGCGACTATCCTCTGTGACCTCAAATTTTAGACTGGAGAGCTGGAGTAGGAGGAGCCCAAGCTGGAGGGGCCGGTCAACACTCTTTTTAATCTGAGGTGTTCTATCCTGTGTGGGCTCCGCCTACCCACTAGTAATGACTGTGTCTCCCTTCCTTCCATCTGCTGCTGAAATAGTATTTTGCGCACCCAGGCAAGTCGCAGCAGACGACCACTGCAGTAAAAAAATCACTAACGTGATCACTAATAGAACATATCAAAATAGGAGATGCCTAGTGCGCCATATATTAATTTGCAATCCAAATGGGATCGCAACGCACATCACAGTAGAAATGGAGATCGCAATAGGGATAGCAAGTGCTATAGGCATGCCACAAGTATGATCACTAATAGAAAGAGAGCTCCATATCCAAATAGGAGATGCCTAATGTGCCATATATTGATTTGCGATCCCCATGGGATCGCAGCAAACCCACCGCAGAGAGATGGAAATAGCAATAGGGATAGCAAGTGCTATAGGCTTACCAAGCGAATGACAGGAGGGGAAAGGGACCCTGGGTCGGATGGTGTGGACCCCCGACGCACGTTTCGCGTGCTGACCGCTTCCTCAAGGGGAGTGTACCGCATAAAACCCATGTGACGAGGTCACATGGTATATTGCCAACCAATGCTAGTGAGTATAGCGGCGCGTCCTGTAAACATGCCAAGGAGGCGTCACGGCTGTCAGAACGTGTGAGCCAATCGATGATCGGACACACGTTCCATACAAACTAAAGACGCCCCCCGCATGCAAAGAGCCGCAACACGCTGTTGCGCAAGTGCACATCACCAGACAATGGTACAAAATGAACCAAATTGTATACACAAACAATTATGAACAGTTCATATAAATATATATGGCAAGATAGGCATCATACAATAATAAGCCCAAAATTTACAATGTATACAAAGAAAAACATTTCTGCATGAATTAAATGCTGCGGAGTCCAAATCCAATTCGAACATCATGGGTCATTTGTAGATGATGGAAGTGACGACATTGGTATGGCAATTCAAAAACTTGTGTGTAATAGACGGATAATATATACATCAATTTCAACAAGAGGTCCAACTGAATGGAAATAATAAAGAAACAATACAACGTTAATATAACAAATTAAAACAAATCTTTTTCTCCTACTAATTCTTTCAATTACTTTGTAGACCTGAAGGACCTAGATATGTTTTCTCGAAAAATGTTATTACGGACACTCCACAATAAAAAGACTTCTCGTGACCCTATGAGTGAGATTGAGAGGGAAGCTCTTCAGAATCTAGAGGATCTCCTTGGCGAACAAGACTCTGTTCAAAGTAGGTTTCCTTCTTCTGTTATTCCTAGATCGACAAAGTTCCCCCCCCTTGTCCCTGAGCCCGGCTATTGAAATCTTCACCAAACTTGTGGGAGAGGACTTCAAGGCACTCTCCACACGACGACGTTTTGATAATTTAACATATGAGGAGCGTTGCGCTATTACAGAATTGCAATCTCTGTCTGATGTGGTCATTAAACCAGCGGACAAGGGGGGAACATTGTCATCTGGCCACATATTAAATATGAGAAGGAGGCCTTTCGCCAACTAAGAGACACCAATACATACACTCGCCTCACCTCTAGTCCTCTGGTTCCCTTCTCTCTTGAACTTCAATGCATTTTGAATCTGGCATATGATGCCAATGTTATCACTAAACAGATTCTCGATGGTCTTATTGTGAAGTGTCCTAGGGCTCCCACGTTCTATCTGTTGCCCAAGGTCCACAAGGATGACCTTGATCCTCCAGGGCGTCCTATAGTGTCAGGAATTGATGGTCCATGTGATCGAGTTTGTCAGTTCATTGACTTTTACTTAAAACCATTGGTGGAAACTCTACCTTCCTATATACGTGACACTACGGACGCCCTGGCTAGGATGGATGGCATCCTTGTGGAGCCAGGCACATTACTGGTGACTGCTGACGTGGAGAGCCTTTATACATGCATTGAACATTCCCTGGGATTGGATGCGGTCCGCCTCTTTCATGGGATGTCCGACCTGGGCGGCTCTTTGTGTGAGCTAGTCCTCGAGCTGCTGCACTTTGTCCTCTCTCATAATTTTTTCGTATTTAAAGATCATTTCTATCTTCAGAAACGCGGCACGGCCATGGGCGCGGCTTGTGCGCCTTCGTACGCCAACCTCTTTCTGGGTTCCTGGGAGAGGTTGGTGTTTGGTGACGGGGTGTGCCGGCCGCGTCCCATGTGCTGTGCTGGCACAGATATATTCATGATGTTCTGTTTCTATGGAGTGGGACGGTGCAGCAGCTTGAGGACTTCATGGGGACGCTGAATCGGAATGCATTCAATATCCACCTTACCTACTCCTATGATTATCATAGGTTGAACTTCTTGGATATTTCATTTGAAGTGGATGCATCTGGACGGATTCAAACGGATGCATATCGCAAACCTACTTCAGTGAATGCTCTGATTCATGCGTCCTCCGCCCACAATCCCTCTACCATCAGGGCCGTTCCGGTCGGGCAGTTCCTTCGGACGAGGCGGATCTGCTCATCCAATGCCAGGTTTGAAGTACAGGCTTCTGATCTAACTGCACGTTTTAGGTCATGGGGCTATTCAAACAGATGTATCAAGCGTGGATATGTGAGAGCCAGGGCTACACCCCGTGATAGCCTTCTGATTCCAAAAAAGTGCATGAATCTTCTAATGATAGAGGACCTATTAGGTTCATATCTACATTTAATCATGCATGGGAGGATATGAGAGCAGTGTTGAAGAGGCATTGGTCTGTTCTGAGTGCCGAACCGCGCCTGGGTATTCCTTCGGGCGAACTACCTTCTATGACTGCTAGAAGGTCTAAAAACTTACGTGACCTCCTTGTTAAAAGCTACTATGTCCCAAATGTTACCCATCCCTTTTGATCACGAGGTCCCATTGTTGGCTCAACGCCATGCAGTCGTTGTCTTGCCTGCACAAATGTCCTGCACTGCTCCACATTCCAGTCCTCTGATGGAACTAAAACCTTTGAGATTCGTCATCGAATCTCTTGTAATACGGCGAATGTCATCTACTACGCCACTTATGGCTGTTCCAAAATTTATATTGGTCTTACATCTAGAGAACTTAGGATTAGGACTAGGGAGCATGTGCGGCCAGGACAGCGACCGACCCATCCATCTTAAAAACCATCCCGCGCCATTTCTATTACCATCATAATTGCGAGCCTGCAACTTTTAAAGTTCGAGGCATTGATGTTATTCATTTCGGCGCCAGGGGAGGGGAATACAAAAAGAGACTTGCTCAAGTAGAAGCAAGATGGATTGTGGTATTGGACACCATGACCCCTAAGGGCTTAAACGAGACACTCTCCTTTTCATCTTTCCTATAATGCCCTGTGCCTATATAAATCCTTCTGATTCTTAAAAATAAATCCTTATTCATATTTGCCTTCTAAAACCCTTATCAATATTTGTGGTCTGTTTTTATTATTGTTTTAATTTGTTATATTAACGTTGTATTGTTTCTTTATTATTTCCATTCAGTTGGACCTCTTGTTGAAATTGATGTATATATTATCCGTCTATTACACACAAGTTTTTGAATTGCCATACCAATGTCGTCACTTCCATCATCTACAAATGACCCATAATGTTTGAATTGGATTTGGACTCCGCAGCATTTAATTCATGCAGAAATGTTTTTCTTTGTATACATTGTAAATTTTGGGCTTATTATTGTATGATGCCTATCTTGCCATATATATTTATATGAACTGTTCATAATTGTTTGTGTATACAATTTGGTTCATTTTGTACCATTGTCTGGTGATGTGCGCTTGCGCAACAGCGTGTTGCGGCTCCTTGCATGCGGGGGGCATCTTTAGTTTGTCTGGGACGTGTGTCCGATCATCGATTGGCTCACACGTTCTGACAGCCGTGACGCCTCCTTGGCATGTTTACAGGACCTGCGACGCTGTGCGCACACGCCGCTATACTCACTAGCATTGGTTGGCAATATACCATGTGACCTCGTCACATGGGCTTTTAAAGGTCCTCCTTGAATCTATGCGGTACACTCCCCTTGAGGAAGCGGTCAGCACGCGAAATGCGCGTCGGGGGTCCACACCATCCGACCCAGGGTCCCTTTCCCCTCCTGTCATTCGCTTGGTAAGCCTATAGCACTTGCTATCCCTATTGCTATTTCCATCTCTCTGCGGTGGGTTTGCTGCGATCCCATGAGGATCGCAAATTAATATATGGCGCATTAGGCATCTCCTATTTGGATATGGAGCTCTCTATTAGTGATCATACTTGTGGTATGCCTATAGCACTTGCTATCCCTATTGCTATCTCCATTTCTACTGTGATGTGCGTTGCGATCCCATTTGGATCGCAAATTAATATATGACGCACTAGGCATCTCCTATTTTGATATGTTCTATTAGTGATCACGTTAGTGATTTTTTTACTGCAGTGGTCGTCTGCTGCGACTTGCCTGGGTGCGCAAAATACTATATCATACTCTACTTTGACTGGCATGTCTGTTGCGGCCCATTTGGGATCGCAAATAATATTTAGCACATTGGTCACTAAATAGAGAGCTCTTTTACTAGCGATCTCAATAGTGATCTCAATTTTTTACTGCTGTGTATGCCCATTGCGATCCAATTGGGATCGCAAAACACTAGCACATTGGCCATTCCAAACCGCAGGGCTTGCCATCTTGGATTATATATTAACCCTATGCATTCTATATATTTTGAACACATGTTCTTGTGATATCTTTATACTAGGTTGTTTCTTAGGGAATTGTTGCTTCTCTGGGTATCCTGAGGTTCTTTTCTTGTAACTTGTCTTTTTATGATTGTGTCTTTTGTATATTCATTATGCCATTTTTTGATAATAAAAAAGCCTTGATTTATATCACCTGATGACTCTTTTTTCTCCTGTGCTACATTACATGGTACGTGCTGAAATTAGGAGTATCCAAAAACAGAAACAGGATGAAGTGCTATTCTTTAGCTAATTGATAGGGGTTGCAAATGAAAGACTGCCCCTATTAAGGAGAATCTGTCAGCAAGTTTTTGATATGCAGTATTAAAGCAGTATGATGTACGTGTAGAAAGCTTGATTCCAGCGATGCATCACTTACTGGACTGCATGGTGTACAGTCATGGACAAAAGTTTTGAGAATGACACAAATATTAATTTTTACAAAGTCTACTGCTTCACTTTTTCTAATGGCAATTTGCATATACTCCAGAATGTTATAAAGAGTGATCAGCTTAACAGCAATTACTTGCAAAGTCAATATTTGGCTAGAAAATGAACTTTATCCCCCAAAACACATTTCAACATCATTGCAGCCCTGCCTTAAAAGGACCAGCTAACCTCTTTTCAGTGATTGCTCCATTAACACAGGTGTGGGTGTTGATGAGGACATGGCTGGAGATGGCTGGAGATCAATCTGTCATGATTAAGTAAGAATGACACCACTGGACACTTTAAAAGGAGGCTGGTGCTTGGCATCATTGTTTCTCTTCTGTTAACCATGGTTATCTCTAAAGAAACACGTGCAGTCATCATTGCAATGCACAAAAATGGCCTAACAGGGAAGAGTATCGCAGCTAGAAAGATTGCATCTCAGTCAACAATTTATCGCATCATCAAGAACTTCAAGGAGAGAGGTTCCATTGTTTTCAAAAAGGCTCCAGGGTGCCCAAGAAATACCAGCAAGCGCCAGGACCGTCTCTTAAAAGTGTTTCAGCTGCGGGATCGGGCTACCAGCAGTGCAGAGCTTGCTCAGGAATGGCAGCAGGCAGGTGTGAGTGCATCTGCACGCACTGTGAGGCGGAGACTCTTGGAGCAAGGCCTGGTCTCAAGGAGGGCAGCAAAGAAGCCACTTCTCTCCAGAAAAAACATCATGGACAGACTGATATTCTGCAAAAGGTACAGGCAGTGGACTGCTGAGGACTGGGGTAAAGTTATTTTCTCTGATGAATCCCCTTTTCGATTGTTTGGGACATCAGGAAAACGCCTCATTCGGAGAAGACAAGGTGAGCGCTACCACCAGCCATGAATAAAGAATGGTACCAGAATGTCCTCCAAAAGCAACTTCTCCCAACCCTCCAAGAGCAGTTTGGCGATCAACAATGCCTTTTCCAGCATGATGGAGCACCTTACCATAAAGCAAAGGTGATAACTAAATGGCTCAGGGAACAAAACATAGAGATTTTGGGTCCATGGCCTGGAAACTCCCAAGATCTTAATCCCATTGAGAACTTGTGGTAAATCATCAAGAGACGGGTGGACAAACAAAAACCTAAAAATTCTGACAAAATGAAAGCATTGATTGTGCAAGAATGGACTGCTATCAGTCAGGATTTGGTCCAGAAGTTGATTGAGAGCATGCCAGGGAGAATTGCAGAGGTCCTGAAGAAGAAGGGTCAACACTGCAAATATTGACTTGCTGCATTAACTCATTCTAACTGTCAATATAAGCTTTTGTTACTCATGTTTGCAATTATATTTCTGTCTGTGATAAAAACATCTGTCAAACACACATAAAAGCCAGAGGGCAGCAGATCATGTGAAAATATAATATTTGTGTCATTCTCAAAACTTTTGGCCTTGACTGTAGTTTTGATAGAATTTCTGCTTTGTCTGTTCAAGATGTAGCAGTGGTCAGAATGTTAAGCCCTGTGTAAAACCAAACACAACAATGATTGGCAGCTTCATGTATTGAGCCGCATATATTACCTTGCATAGCTATTATTAGTGATGGGTGGATGGTTTTGCAGGACTCCGGTCCACTGGTAATGTCAGTAGCCTTTTGCCACAGGATGAAAACTCTAGAAATTCTTACCTTCCCAGACCTTGGAAAGTAAGTGATTTGCAGAGCTCCCTTCCAGGAACCAGAGACTGCTAACTTGGCCAAAGGACTAGCATACCACAATTTGATCTGCCCATCTCTAGCTTTTATCTTTTTTTTTTTCACAATTTTCCAGTGTTTTTTAAATTTTGTAGTGTTTACTATGTGTAGAGCTGGATACTCACCATCCCTGCTTCCCAGCCACATCTCCTGCCTCTGTTCCCGCTCCCCAGAGTCTCTTAGAGAGACCACGGGCACACTTTGGGAGTCACTTACTAGCTGGGAGGCACTACTTTAGGCACCTACAACTGTTGGGAGGTGCCTGAGCAACAATTGCTTTAGTTTGTTACTTGCTTGCCTTTTGTTAGGTCCCCTTGTCAGCTTTTTCTGACCTTGAACCAGTGTTTTCTAAACTGTGTCCTGATTTCATTCTTGACCTGTTTGCTATCCAAGCCTGCAGTCTGTGCCAGTAAAAGTAGCCATCCTGTCTGCTACCCAGAGCCGCACAGTCTGTACCAGTACCAGTAGCAGTCCTGTCTGGTACCCAGATCCGCACAGTCTGCACCAGTACCTGTAGCCATCCTGTCTGCTACCCAGAGCCACACAGTCTGTACAGTAGCCATCCTGTCTACTATCCCACACCGCACAGTCTGTACCAGTACCAGTGGCTGTTGTGTCCTCTACGCACAGCTGTGCAGTCTGAACATACACGAGTGGTCTACCTTTCCTGTCTGGGTCACTCTATCCAAACCAATGTCTCTGACCCTTGGAGTTAACTGCTACTGTTCAGGACACTGCCCTGGAATGGAACCTGACAGTTACCTGCTGTACAAGTCTGACCTCACTATCAGAGGCTCCAGTGAAAACCAGGTCGCTGCTTAGTTACACCCCACCAGGGTAAGCCCAGTCCGTAACGCAGTGGGTCCATGATCCGCAAGTGTCACACTATGTGATTAAGTGACATGATAATGTTATTCTGTGTGGAATCACAATTATGGTAACTTTTACAGTTTTACAAATTTTGCACATTAAAAACTGACCATTGTCACTTCATCAATACTGTTCGAACAAAAGGCAATATAGTGTCATGGGTGCATCGCCACGAAGATCGTCGCGAGTGCACATTCTGACTTCTCACAGCTGAGCTGCTGTTTCTTTGTGTTTGGTAATGAGAGAGTTAATTTTACCTAGCTCTTTGCTAAGACTAGGTCCAGCCTCGCCCGGCTGCTTTTGATTATGTTCTAATTAGTTTCCTTTATATTCCTGCCAGTCTGGGTGTTAGACGCCGGTGAAAGCATTCATGTAGTCTAGCAGACTGGATCGGTTCTGAGAATACTTAAGCTAAGAGTTCCTTAGTTGTTTTTACTCTTATAGCTTATAGTTTATCTCTGAGACCTTAGGTGTTCCTACTGTGTGTGAGTGTTGTATGTAAGACTTTATTTACTTTATTTCTTGTCTTTCTTGTATGTCTTTCTGTTCATTAACCGTTACCTGTTCATTCCCTTTGGTGGTATTCAGGGTCCTTCTTAGGACTAGAATACAGTTGGCAGGGATTGATAGGAGACAGGGTTTACGCTGGTGGCCTGGACCTCTGTACCTTTAACAGTACCTCCAGGTAGAGGGATTAGTTAGGACCCCAGTTTAGGGTCAGCATAGACCCCGGTCACCCTCTAGCCGGAGACAGCGTATAACGGATTCCGTTTTGACCCACTGGACATTCTGTCAGGTAAATCTATGTTATCATATATCTATGCGCATGTTATATTGTATGTTGCCCTTTTGATATAGATTACTGACATCACATATATATATCTGCTATACAGCGTGACATTTTCACCGGCCATACTAAAGATTCTCCCCAGCTGTCATGGATCCAGTAGCCCAGCTGGCCCGGCAGTTGCAGGGGTTGTCCATGGAGTTTGCAGACATTAAGTCCAAGGTTTTGTCCCCCCCGGAGCAAACCAGATCTGAACCTAAGGTTGCTCTCCCGGACAGGTTCACTGGTGGGCGGGACAAATTTTTTACTTTCCGGGAGGCATGTAAATTGTACTTTCGGCTGCGGCCTCAGTCATCTGGGAGTGAAGAGCAGAGGGTGGGAATTGTTATCTCGCTCTTACAAGGGGACCCTCAATCTTGGGCGTTCTCTATTCCTCCAGGCTCCCCAGATCTCCAGTCAGTGGATCGATTTTTTACTGCCCTGGGTCTGGTATATGATGATCCGGATCGAGTTTCCCTTGCTGAAACAAAGTTACGTAAAATACGGCAAGGAAATCGTCCAGCAGAGGAATATTCTTCTGAGTTCCGTAGATGGGCAACAGATACTCAGTGGAATGACCCAGCTCTTAGGAGCCAGTTTTGTCAAGGGTTGTCTGACAAATTAAAAGATGTGTTGGCTCAGTATGATTCTCCTCCATCACTGGAGGCTGCTATGGCCCTCGCTATTCGCATTGATAGACGAATTCGGGGAAGACACGAGGTAACTCCGCCTCCCGTGATGACTCCACCTACTACTAAAGTCCCTTATACTGAGGTTCCCTTGGTCTGTTCTGAGGAACCCATGCAGTTGGGAGGGACATCTTTTTGTAGGAGGGAATCGGCAGTGCGCCGCAAGGCTAGAAGGTGTTTCTTTTGCGGGAGAGAGGGGACATTTTGTTGGGGGGTGTCCATCCCGGACCTCTTTGAGCCAAGGAGTTAACCTGGGTGTGTATATTTCGTCCCCAAATCCCTCTCAGTTTCTCGTGCCTGCGGAGGTGGTGATTGGTACTAGAACTGAGAGGATTTCTGTTTTTCTTGATAGTGGGTCCGGGGCTAATCTGGTGGACGCTCGGTTTGCCCAGGTGCATGGTATGCAACTGAGTGTATTGGCCAAACCGGTCCCTATACTCTCTATTGATTCTAGACCTCTTGGTCAAGGTAGCTTGGTACAAGCTGTTCATAACATAGATCTTCGAGTAGGGGCAATACATAAAGAGCAATTGTCTTGTTATGTGTTGGAGGGTCTACCTACTCCTATTGTGTTGGGACTTCCTTGGTTGGCTAAACATAACCCAGTGATTGATTGGCAATCCAGAAAGATAAGCCAGTGGGGTGAATTTTGCAAGAATAACTGCATGAGCACGGTCATCGGTGCGGTTGTGCCTAGGACTTTGCCTCCTTTTCTGGAGGACTTTGGGGAGATGTTCTCAGAGGAGGGGTGTAAAGAGTTACCTCCTCATCGCGCATATGACTGCTCAATAAAGTTGCTTCCTGATGCCTTATCTCGTACTTTCCCAGGGACCGGGAGGATGGATGATCCAGTTCCTATTCCTCAGGAGGGAGTTGTAGTGTCAGCTGTATGCTCTGAGCTTGAGGGGGAGGTATTGGGGGCTCAGGGGACGCCCCTGTGGGACTTCCAGGAAGACTGATAGTTCCAGATCGGTTAAGACTGAAGGTTACGGAGAACCATTACAAACGGATGACTGATAGGGGGAGAGTTTCTGGTCGAGCTCTGAAGGTGAACGATCTGGTGTGGTTGTCTACCAGGAATATAAAACTTAAAGTTCCCTCCTGGAGGTTGGGTCCCAGATTCATTGGGCCGTACAGGATCAGTTCCATAATTAATCCTGTGGCACTTCGTCTGGACCTCCCTCCTACGTTTAAAAATCATAATGTGTTTCACAAGTCATTACTTAAAAAGTATGTGGCACCAGTCATACCGTCACCTCTACCTCCTCCTTCAGTGGTAGTCAATGATAACGTGGAATTTCATGGGTCGAAAATCATTGACTCACGTCTCAGTCGCCGATCCCCTCAGTACTTAGTTCATTGGAGGGGGTATGGTCCTGAGGAGAGGACGTGGGTCCCTGCGTCTGATGCTAACGCAGATCGATTGGTTCGGACCTTTCACACAACTTACCCGGACAGACCTGGTCATGAGGGTCCGGAGGCCCCTCGTAGAAGGGGGGGTACTGTCATGGGTGCATCGCCACGAAGATCGTCGCGAGTGCACATTCTGACTTCTCACAGCTGAGCTGCTGTTTCTTTGTGTTTGGTAATGAGAGAGTTAATTTTACCTAGCTCTTTGCTAAGACTAGGTCCAGCCTCGCCCGGCTGCTTTTGATTATGTTCTAATTAGTTTCCTTTATATTCCTGCCAGTCTGGGTGTTAGACGCCGGTGAAAGCATTCATGTAGTCTAGCAGACTGGATCGGTTCTGAGAATACTTAAGCTAAGAGTTCCTTAGTTGTTTTTACTCTTATAGCTTATAGTTTATCTCTGAGACCTTAGGTGTTCCTACTGTGTGTGAGTGTTGTATGTAAGACTTTATTTACTTTATTTCTTGTCTTTCTTGTATGTCTTTCTGTTCATTAACCGTTACCTGTTCATTCCCTTTGGTGGTATTCAGGGTCCTTCTTAGGACTAGAATACAGTTGGCAGGGATTGATAGGAGACAGGGTTTACGCTGGTGGCCTGGACCTCTGTACCTTTAACAGTACCTCCAGGTAGAGGGATTAGTTAGGACCCCAGTTTAGGGTCAGCATAGACCCCGGTCACCCTCTAGCCGGAGACAGCGTATAACGGATTCCGTTTTGACCCACTGGACATTCTGTCAGGTAAATCTATGTTATCATATATCTATGCGCATGTTATATTGTATGTTGCCCTTTTGATATAGATTACTGACATCACATATATATATCTGCTATACAGCGTGACATATAGTAACACAAAAACGTGTCATCCTACTTAAAGTTTAAGGACCAGATTGCTAGGACACGCCTAAGCAACATTTATCCTACAAGAAACATGGAGTATGTAGTCCAAAGAGTAGAAAAAGCAATTATATTACAACAATACTTTAGTAGTAAATCACATTAATAGAAAAGTATAAGGAAAAATGGCGCACAGTGTAAAAAAAAATATTTTTCACTATTTCCACAACATGTAAAAAGTACCAGGTATGGGATACAAGATGTACAAATAGTCAAGAGTCCTAGTAACTATACAATATGCAGTAACAAGCGGACTCTAGGCAGACATTAACTGTCAGCAGGTCAAGGAAATTACATATATTTATGGAGTGCCCACCATATTAAGTAGCAGATCATAATCATAATGAATACTCATACATAAGGGCACTTCCTAAATAGATACAAGTTAGACCTAAGCAGACATGTACAAACAGAAGAACAACTCACCCATTATAAACCATGTGTGGAAAAGCAAAAAATGGATAGCCCCGACGCACGTTTCGTGCGGGCTTCTTTAGAGGGCCGTGACTCAGTGTATGCAGTGCCATCTAGATATAGGAGCATTTTTAATTAGGTTAATTACTTCCAGCTGTATTAGAGCCCTTGTTCTGTAACTGTGCTCAGATCGGGTGGGGAACACACGCATGAGTAATGGAGCCCGGCACCAACGTCGATGCCGCTTCCGGCATTCACAATGACTAGACGGGCAGGGGAAATCCCCAATGATGTCATGCTCCCGCGAGAGTCACAATAGAGCGCCGTTGGCAGCACCGCAGATGCCGGGCCCACCGCGCATGCGTCAGACCCGAACTCCATTTTTAAAAAGGGCAAAATAACTAAGTATCCCTGGCAAGAAGAAAAGTATAGATAAGGACCATATAAAAACTGCATATTCTCATAGAGAATAAAGGACTGAAAATATGAATCCTAATCATGTTAAAAGTAAACAAGTGCAATATAAAGTGATACAGTGACACAGGTACTGAAATACAATACCGTAAAAATAAGTAATACAAAAAACTGATCAAAATTACAAAAATAAAAATGAAAATAATAATAAATAATCAAAATTAATAAGCATAATATATATCAAAAATAAATCCAAAAAGTGTCGAACGTGGATAGACTTGCTGCATGAATTGATGATAATCCATAAGGTGATCAACGGAATCCAAGTGGAACAATCGTTCATTTGACATTACTGTACCAAAGTGATGAAGAACCATATGAAAATAATATAGTCCATATAAAAATAGTGATCCCATAGTAATATAAGATAGAATAGACAGGAATATAGAGATATAGCCCAATATTCTGCTTGGATTGTAACACAAAATGCTCCGCAAAAGAAGTAAGAGGGAAGAACTATAAAAAAAAACATAAAAACAACACACAATTAAAATAATGACAAGGCAATGTGGAGCTCACGGACAACACAGAATAAAAGGAACGGGCAATAAAGTCAAATTCATAAAAAAGAGGAAAAACTCAATTGCTCATTAAATCCTGATGGAGTCATAGTTCCCAACATCATAATCCAACAGCATTCTAGCTGTGCCAGCTTTTTCTTCAAATTTACTCCTCGAACATCCCCATATCCAATCAATTCCCCTAACCTTAGACTCAGCAGGGTTTCATTGATGATGTAACCTAAAATGGCGCGGAATTGACTTAAGGGATTGCAATATTCATCGCATCCTGTGCGGCTACAATGTCTCTGACGTGCTCACGGACTGTTATGCGTAACTCACGAGATGTTAAACCTATATATATAAGATCACAAGAACACATCGCATAGTATACGACATATTCGGTACTACACGATATATAGTGTGTGATCCTGTATTACCTCCTACAATCAGATGAAAAGAAATTAGTGGATCGGGTCATATTATTCCACGCCAGGCAATCACCACAGGGGGAAAAAAACATTTTTGTTTGCCTGCACCAAAGAAATCCTTTGGTTTGCTAACATAATGACTCTGCACGCAAATATCACAGAGATTCTTACTTCTCCTGGAAGTCATAAGTGGGGTCTGTGGTAGAGATTTAGCAAGATGTGGTTCTGTCATTAATACAGGCCAATGTAGATTTAGGATTCTGCGCATAGTCTTCCATTGATGGTGATAAGTGGAGATAAAACGCATCACAGAATCTCCTCGGGCACAAATTTTTCAGCCCATCAAAAGGTCAGTTTGTCTACTCTTTCTTGCCCGATGAAGTCCATTTTTAATGGACCTATTGCTATATCCTCTATCCACAAATCTCTCCCCAAGGTCCTGTGTCTGTATCTCGAACATCACATCAGAAGAGCAGATCCTCCTGGCACAGAGAAACTGCCCTACCGGTATAGCTCGAATAGTAGGGGCATGGTGAGCAGAAGAGTTGTGCAGCAACGCATTTACTGATGCTTCCTTCCGATACAGGTCAGTATGTATGTACCCATCATCCTGGACACAAAGTTTGATGTTCAAAATGAGATCTCTTTCTGATGGAATGTATATGTGAGCTTGATGTTGGACTCATTGCTGTTTAGTGCTGACATAAAAATATGTAGGTCATGAACAGAACCCTGCCAAATAAACAAAATGTCATCAATATAGCGGTACCAACCAATGATTTGAGGAGCGGAATGTGCGCCCCTCTGGAACATATCCCTCTCTCAGTATCCCAAAAAGAGATTAGCATACGAGGGAGCACATGCCGCTCTCATGACAGTATCACGGCACTGTAAAAAGAAGCGGTCCTGGGGGGCGTGTCTGGGAGCTGCATTAGATGGAAGCATAGAACTTCTGCTCCTGAACCTGCCATCCTTATAGAGAGGATTACATGCCTAACTGATCTACAAACTGGCTAAAAAGAGAAGGGAGACATCAGCCAAAGCTTCCCTGAAGACAGGGAGAGCTCTGCATCATCTTACCTCCTTGAATCATCCCTCCCTGAGAGAAGCACATGTCCCTGTGCTATTAAACAGACTCTCTGGCGCCATCTTGATAAGCCTGATAAACAGCCTTCACTTCACACTTTCTGGCACCCTACCCAAAATAGAGTGGATGCTGTGGAAACGGTGCATGATGCCACTAGACAATATATCTAAAAATTGCAGCGCCATGTAGTTTCATACACTAAGGTGCTGGGCGAGACTAATAAACATTTGGAGGACTTGTACAACAGAGGGCGCCGCAATAACATTAGGGTGAGAGGTATCCCTGAAGCAACTGGTTCAGAGGATTTGTATACAGTACTTGAATCCATCTTCAATTCAATATTGGTTCAAACTTCATCCCATAAAATAAAGCTGGATAGAGCACATAGGGCCCTCAGCCCAAAGGGAGCTCAATGTCAGCACCGTGATGTGATATGTTGCATCCATGACTTTCAAACAAAGGAGTCCATCATGTCTAAGGCTCGTGCTCTGTGTAAGCTTGAATTTAATGGAGCCCCTATCCAACTGTATCCTGACATGTCGTGAATCACTCTCCAAAGGAGAAGACATCTGAAACCACTTCTCACCACACTGAAAAATAAGTTTACAGGGGGTACTGGGGGTACCCCTTTTCCCTCATTGTTGTGAGAAATGGACAGTCAACTACCTTACGCTACATTAAGGACCTTCCGGCTTTCTGTGTTGATCTGGAAATTCCACTTCCTGACCTGAGGGATTGGGACTTGGGCATGCCTCCCGTTTCGTCTCCACCAATCTGGCAGAATGTTGAGGCCAAGAAGAGAGGCCCTTCTCTCAGAGAGGCCTCTCAACTGGATCCAACTTGAGGAATTGTTCTTTTTTTCTTTTTTCATATATGCTTACACAACATTTTTCTTTCAGATGCTGAGCTCTGTCTGATTCTCTTTCCATATGATAGTTTAAAGTTTATGATTACACATCTGCTCTGACATTTTGGTAATTTCCTTTTTAGCCGCTCCTCTGTTTTGGACGGTAGGGGAAGGTCAGCATAGAATATTTTGTTCTTTAGTGTTTTGCACTTATGACATTTTAGTTGGGTATCTCTTAACACAACTTCCTCACAAACGGGGGGGGGGGGGGTTGTTCCTCTTGTTTACTGCAGGAAACCCATTTAAATCTTAGTGGAAATTGCAACTTTGCCAAACATTTATATCCCAAAATTTATTTAGCCTCTCAGGTCAAGAAAAAAGAAGGGGTGGCTATCCTAATTTGTAGAACATGCCCTGTACAAATCACATCAGATATATTAGACTCCCAGGGAAGATATATTATCTTGCAAGGTACATACAAAGATATACCAATTACGCTATGTGACATATATGTACCTAATACCTTACACACTTCCTTCCTAAATCAAATATTTTTTAAATTATCCAGACTTCTCCCCGTCCGCCTGGGTTATTGGAGTGGATTTTAATGTTATTTTTTCGGATACATTGGATAGGTTCTCCATACATAAAACGCAGCCAAACAGATCTCAACGTAGATTATCTGCAGACTTTAGAAAGCTAATACGCCTTTTTGATCTTTGTCGTATGTACTATCCCACAGAGCAAACCTACACCTTCCCCCCACACAGTACTTATACTAGAATAGATTTATTTTTTGGTAATATACAAACACTCAGACTGACATTAGCCACAGACATTGGGGTAATATCGTAGTCAGATCACGCACCTGTAATGCTCACCCCCACTCAGTCCTCAGCACAGACTAAAGTTTGCCATTGGAGACTCAACGAGACCCTGCTTAAGAGACCGCAACATAGAGAGGAATTGGGTGGGAAGATAGCTGAATATTTTGACATTAATAAAGAGTCAGTTCCTGTTTTTTCAACTGTATGGGAAGCACACAAAGCTGTTCTCCGCGGCGACTGTATAGCCCTAGGTTCCCGTATTAAAAAAAATAGAGCCCACCAGATGGATTCGCTTACTGTCCAGTTGAGAGACCTTGAAGCCAAACTTGCCGTCACCCCATCCAAAAGAATTTTAAGGGATATTGTCTCTACTCGTTCGCAATTAAAAGACATTACTAGTTATAAAACTAAAAAAATGTTACTTTAAAGTAGACAAAAATATTATGAAAAAGGAAATAAATCTCACACATTATTGGCGAGGCAGCTCAGGGAAGACAAAAGTCAATCTTTCATATATGCTCTCAGAGATGAAAAAGGGAGCAATAATATATGATCCTGTTAAAATCACAAATATTTTCCAGGGATATTTATCAAAGCTATATAACTTACCAAGCAATCTGCCTCCTGGCCCAGATGAGGGAAGGTGGGTTATGCAGTCCTTTCTTCAAAAATGCAATCTTCCCTCACTTACTATAGAAGCTTTATCTTCTCTTAACAAGGGGATCTCACAGGAAGAGGTGGTGGATGTCCTTTCTCTTCTTCCCAATGGTAAATCCCCTGGACCGGATGGACTAACGTATTTCTACTTTAAAACATATAGCACCATACTAGTCCCACACTTAGTCAAGTTATTTAACAAATTTTTGACAGGCTCACCAATACCACTCACTATGCTTCACTCTTATATTACCCTTATCCCTAAACCAGGAAAGGACCCTTTAGATTGTGCCAACTATAGGCCTATAGCCCTAGTTAATGCAGACTTAAAATTTTTTACCAAACTGCTTGCTCTACGGTTGTCCATTCTGCTTCTCCATTTAATTCATAAAGACCAAGCAGGTTTCATTACATGTACAGAGGGGAATATCTCCCCACATTATCTCCGCACATTATCTCCCCTAGCACAACGTGAAGTTTTGAGTTTAGGTTTGTCATTCTCACCCACCAATAATTTTGATTATTTTACAGCCTTGAAAGATCTTCATTTGTTTTCCTGGAAGCTAATTTTAAAAGAAACTTCATTATAAATCTACCACAGAGGATCCTTCATGGAACCCGGTTAAACGAGAGACTATCCAGATTCTTGAAGAATTGTCCAAGGAGTCAGAGACGGCTTCTACAGGTATTTCCCCTCTGTCTATTTTTCCTCGTTGTACCACTTTCCCCCCCTTGTCCCTGTGTGATCAGGTGGAAATATTCACCAAGTTGGTTGCAGAAGATTTATGGACCATCAGTAATAAAAAGAAAAATGATAATTTTACTCCTCAATTGAGGAAGGCAGTTGATAAAATTAGAGCATTTAATGATGTGTTGATCAAACCAGCGGACATGGGGGGGAATGTTGTTATTAGGGGGTAGACAAATATGAAAAAGAAGCCTTTAGACAGCTTCTGAACCGAGATACTTATACTCCTTTACTTCATGGTTGCTTTTTTTAAAAAAACTTAAATCTATTCTGGAAAAAGCATTGGAGGCTGAGATTATTAGCAAGAGGATCTTTCAGGGCTTGATAGTTGAGTTCCCTGTGGCTCCCACCCTCTATTTTCTCCCTAAGATCCATAAGGATGCCCTCAATCCACGAGGACGCCCGATTGTCTCTGGCATGGGGGGCTTTGTGATCCCATTTGTAAGTACCTTGATCATTATCTCAAATTACAGGTGGAGATGCTGCCCTCTTATGTCAGGGACACCACGGATGTCGTGAGGCATCTGGATGGCCTGCATCTCGAGCATGACATGTATTTGGTCACTGCAGATGTAGAATCATTATATACATCTATTGACCATGATATTGGCCTTGAAGCCACAAAATTTTATTTACAATCTAGTAGCATTTAGATTGAGGTCTGTGACCTGGTTTTGGAACTGTTGCGGTTCGTGCTGACTCACAATTTTTTTACGTTTAAGGACCATTTCTTTTTTCAGTGCCGCGGTACCAATATTGGAGCGCCATGTGCGCCCTTGTATGCTAATCTCTTTTTTGGATACTGGGAGAGGGATAACTTCCAGAGGGGTGCACATTCTGCTCCTCAAATCATTGGTTGGTACCGCTCTACTGATGACATTTTGTTTATTTGGCATTGTTCCATTCAGGACCTACATATTTTTATGTCCGCAGTGAACAGCAGTGAGTCCATCAGGCTCACATATACATTCCATCAGAAAGAGATCTCATTTTTGGACATCAAACTTTGTGTCCAAGATGATGGGTACTGACCAGTAAATGCGTTGCTGCATGCCTCTTCTGCTCACCCTGCCTCTACTATTCGGGCTATACCGGTAGGGCAGTTTCTCAGTGCCAGGAGGATCTGCTTTTCTGATGTGATGTTCGAGATGCAGGCCTTGGACCTTGGGGAGAGATTTGTGGATAGAGGATATAGCAATTGGTCCATTAAACATGGACTTCATCGGGCAAGAAAGAGTAGGCGAACTGACATTTTGATGGGCCCCAAAATTCGTGCCCGAGGGGATTCTGCAATACGTTTTATCTCCACTTATAACCATCAATGGAAGACTATGCGCAGAATCCTTAATCGACATTGGCCTGACTTGATGACAGAACCACATCTTGCTAAATCTCTACCACAGACCTCCCTTATGACTTCCAGGAGAAGTAAGAATCTCTGTGATATTTGCATGCAGAGTCATTATGTCAGCAAACTAAGGGATTTATTTGGTGCAGGCAAGCAAAAATGTTTTTTTCCCCTGTGGGGATTGCCTGGCGTGCAATAATATGACCCAATCCACTAATTTCTTTACATCTGATCGACTCCATCAGGATTTAATGAGCAATTGAGTTTTTCCTCTTTTTTATAAATTTGATTTTATTGCCTGTTCCTCTTATTCTGTGTTGTCTGTGAGCTCCACATTGCCTGGTCCTTATTTTAATTGTGTTGTTTTTATGTTTTTCTTTTTATAGTTCTTGCCTCTTACTCCTTTTGCGGAGCATTTTGTGTTACAATCCAAGCAGAATATTGGGCTATATCTCTATATCTCTTTCTATTCTATCTTATATTACTATGGGATCACTATTTTTATATGGACTATATTGTTCTCAAATGGATCTTCATCACTTTGGTACAGTAATGTCAAATGAACGATTGTTCCACATGGATTCCGTCGATCACCTTATGGATTATCATCACTTCATGCAGCAAGTCTATCCACGTTCGACACTTTTTGTATTTATTTTTGATATATATTATGCTTAATTAAATTTGATTATTTATTATTATTTTCATTTTTAGTTTTGTAATTTTGATCAGTTTTTTGTATTATTTCTTTTTATGGTATTGTTTTTCAGTACCTGTGTCACTGTATCACTTTATATTGCACTTGTTCACTTTTAACATGATTAGGATTCATATTTTCAGTCCTTTATTCTCTATGAGAATAAAGTAGTTTTAATATGGTCCTTATCTATACTTATTTTTCTTCTTGCCAGGGATACTTAGTTATCTTGCCCTTTTTAAAAATGGAGTTCGGGTCGGATGCATGCGCGGTGGGCCCGGCATCTGCGGTGCTGCCAACGTCGCTCTATTGTGACTCTCATTGTAGCATGATGACATTGGGGATTTCCCCTGACCGTCTAGTCACTGTGAATGCTTGAAGCGACGCCGACGTTAGTGCCGGGCTCCACTACTCATACGCCGGTTCCCCACCTGATCTGAGCACAGTCACAAGGGCTCTGATACAGCTGGAGGCAATTAACCTAATTAAAAATGCTCCTATATCTAGATGGCACTGCACACACTGAGTCACGGCCCCCCCGAAAAAACCCAAGCGAAACGTGCATCGGGGCTATCCATTTTTTGCTTTTCCACACATGGGTTACAATGGGTGAGATGTTCTTCTGTTTGTACATGTCTGCTTGGGTCTAACTTGGGTCTATTTTGAAAGTGCCCTGATGTATGAGTATTCATTATGATTATGATCTGCTACTTAATATGGTGGGCACGCCATATACAGTGGTGGCCAAAAGTATTGGCACCCCTGCAATTCTGTCAGATAATACTTAGTGTCTTCCTGAAAATGATTGCAATCACAAATTATTTGCTATTTTTATCTGCATTTAATTTGCTTGCAAGGAAAAAACACAAAAGAGAATGAAGCAAAAATCAAATCCTTGATCATTTCACACAAAACTCCAAAAATGGGCCAGACAAAAGTATTGGCACCCTCAGCCTAGTACTTGGTTGCACAACCTTTAGCCAAAATAACGGCGAACAACCGCTTCTGGTAACCATCAATGAGTTTCTTACAATGCTCTGCTGGAATTGTAGACCTTTCTTCTTTGGAAAACTGCTCCAGGTCCCTGATATTTGAAGGGCGCCTTCTCCAAACTGCCATTTTGAGATCGCTCCACAGGTGTTCTATGGGATTCAGGTCTGGACTCATTGCTGGCCACCTTAGAAGTCTCCAGTGCTTTCTCTCAAACCATTTTATAGTGCTTTTGGAAGTGTGTTTTGGGTCATTGTCCTGCTGGAAGACCCATGACCTCTGAGGGAGACCCAGCTTTCACACTGGGCCCTACATTATGCTGCAAAATTTGTTGGTAGTCTTCAGACTTCATAATGCCATGCACACAGTCAAGCAGTCCAGTGCCAGAGGCAGCAAAGCAACCCCAAAACATCAGGGAAACTCCGCCATGTTTGACTGTAGGGACCGTGTTCTTTTCTTTGAATGCCTCTTTTTTTTTCCTGTACACTCTATGTTGATGGTTTTTCCCAAAAAGCTCGACTTTTGTCTCATCTGACCAGAGAACATTCTTCCAAAACGTTTTAGGCTTTCTCAGGTAAGTTTTGGCAACCTCCAGCCTGGCTTTTTTATGTCTCGGGGTATCCTACCATACAGTCCCTTTTCATTCAGACGCCGACGGATAATATGGGTTGACACTGTTGTACCCTCGGACTGCAGGGCAGCTTTAACTTGTCTGGATGTTAGTCGAGGTTCTTTATCCACCATCCACACAATCTTGCATTAAAATCTCTCGTCAATTTTTCTTTTCCTTCCACATCTAGGGAGGTTAGCCACAGTGCCATGGGCTTTAAACTTCTTGATCACACTGCGCACGGAAGACACAGGAACATTTAGGTCTTTGGAGATGGACTTGTAGTCTTGAGATTGCTCATGCTTCCTCACAATTTGGTTTCTCAAGTCCTCAGACAGTTCTTTGGTCTTCTTTCTTTTCTCCATGCTCAATGTGGTACACACAAGGACACAGGACAGAGGTTGAATCAACTTTAATCCATGTTAACTGGCTGCAAGTGTGATTTAGTTATTGCCAACACCTGTTAGGTGCCACAGGTAAGTTACAGGTGCTGGTGATTACACGAATTAGAGAAGCATCACATGATTTTTCAAACTGTGCCAATACTTTTGTCCACCCCTTTTTTAGGTTTGGTGTGGAATTATATCCAATTTGGCTTTAGGTCAATTCTTTTTGTGTTTTTTCATTGAAGATAAACTAAATGAAGATAATAATACCAAAGAATTTGTGTTTGCAATCATTTTCAGGAAGAAACTGAGTATTATCTGACAGAATTGCAGGGGTGCCAATACTTTTGGCCACCACTGTATATATATGTAATTTCCTTGATCTGCTGACAGTTAATGTCTGTCTAGAGTCCGCTTGTGACTGCATGTTGTATAGTTACTAGGACTCTTGACAATTTGTACATCTTGTATCCCATACCTGGTACTTTTTACTTGTTGTGGAAATTGTGAAAAATATTTTTTTGACACTGTGCGCCATTTTTCCTTATCCTTTTCTATTATATGTGATTTACTACTAAAGTATTGTTGTAATAAAATTGTTATGTCACTTCACGTAGTAATAACTCTGGAATGCTTCAACATGTTCCATTTTCTAAGAGCTGTAACATTTTTTTAATGACTTTCTGATTGCTTTCTATTCAATTTTTTGTGTGTCAGTATGATGAAAAAGTGACTTTTTATTTGTTTGTTTTTTGATATGCAACATATAAAACAAATGATGATTGACGAAAAAAGAGGCACAGAAAAAATGCACACTCATACTAACTGTTAGCTATGGAGGTGACATGCTGCACATGGGGAGGCTATGGGGGTGACATGCTGCACATGGTGAGGCTATGGGAAGGCCGTATACTGTCATGCAATATATTAGGAGGCTGTGTGGGGCTCAATCAGGATATGAGGTGGCAGTGGGGGCCTCATGCAGTATATGGGAGGCTCTGTGGGGCCTCATGTGGAGAGACTGGGGCTCATGCTGTATATAAGAAGGCTGTGTTGGGCTCATGCTGTATATAAGAAGGCTGTGCGGGACTCATGCATTTTATGTGGAGGCTGTATGGGGCCTCATGCAGTATATGGGGAAACTGTGTGGGGCTGTACATGGCTCGGCTTTGTGGGGCTCATACAGTACATGGGGAGACTGTGTGGGGCTCATGCCGTATATAGGGAGGCTGTGTTGGGCTCAAGCCGTATATAGGGAGGCTGTGTGGGGCTCATGCCGTATATAGAGAGGCTGTGTGGGGCTCATGCCGTATATAGGGAGGCTGTGTTGTGCTCATACTGTATATAGGGAGGCTGTGTGTGGCTCATGCTGCATAAAGGGAGGCTGTGTGGTGCTCATACTGTATATAGGGAGGCTGTGTGGTGCTCATACTGTATATAGGGAGGCTGTGTGGGGCTCATGCCGCATATAGGGAGGCTGTGTGGGGCTCATGCTGTATATAGGGAGGCTGTGTGTAGCTCATGCCGTATATAGGGAGGCTGTGTGGGGCTCATGCCATATATAGGGAGGCTGTGTGGGGCTCATGCAGTATATATAGGGAGGCTGTGTGGGCTCATGCCGCATATAGGGAGGCTGTGTGGGGCTCATGCTGTATATAGGGAGGCTGTGTGGGGCTCAAGCCGCATAAAAGAAGACTGTGTCAGGCTCATGCTGCATATGTAGTAGGCTGTGACAGGCTCATGCTGTATATAAGGGGCTGTGGGGGGGGTTCAAAGATATATAGGGGTATCAGCATACTTAATTATGCTCAATATTAAGTGATACAATTAATATTAATAAATTAATATTGAGCAGAATTAATTTCAAGCTATTAGTTTGGCCTTCCACAACAGTCATGGTCTCTCGTGTGGCCCCTCGGGAAAATTAATTGCCCACCCCTGCTCTACACCATTCCTGAATACCAGGTAAAATATAATTGGCTACTTTGGAAGGGCGGCAGCTAATTGTCAATTTATTGAAAGATACTTACAGAGGAACATCATAAGATTACACATTGGCATCACTATTTTGGCTGCTATACATATATTTTGGCCCATTTTATACTCCAATCTTAATGAAAGCAGCACTGGAGTGAATTATGCCTATCGTAATTAATTACAAGGCACACTACTCTTTGCATCCCAGCCAAGCTTCACCCACTTTGATGAAGCTGTCAGGGACTGTTGTAAAAACAACAAAAGTTGCAAGATTTTTGCACAACTTCGAGCTGCGCAAAAATTTTTCATTATTTCATGTCTAAGGGGTAAGGTCTTTCCTTGTGGAGAGTGACATACCAGCTCTGGCGTGTAGAGGTAAGGAGGCTTACTCACCGTGCATTGCTCCTCTGGGAAATTTAATATGCAAATTGCCTCTTCAAAAAAGAGGACTTGTACTCTATAGCGCCACCTATTGTAAGTAGCGATCCTACAAGTCACAATCAACCCTTTAACGAGTCTT
Source organism: Oophaga sylvatica (assembly GCA_033576555.1). Taxonomy (NCBI): domain Eukaryota; kingdom Metazoa; phylum Chordata; class Amphibia; order Anura; family Dendrobatidae; genus Oophaga; species Oophaga sylvatica. The sequence goes on along the minus strand of JARQOD010000002.1, from coordinate 275,440,285 downwards.
GTAATATGACTTAGGATAAAAGCCATATTACTTGACTCGTTAAAGGGTTGATTGTGACTTGTAGGATCGCTACTTCCAATAGGTGGCGCTATAGAGTACAAGTCCTCTTTTTTTGAAGAGGCAATTTGCATATTAAATTTCCCAGAGGAGCATTGCACGGCGAATAAGCCTCCTTACCTCGACACGCCAGAGCTGGTATGTCACTCTCCACAAGGAGAGACCTTACCCCTTAGACCCCAGTCCAGAGCCTCTCATCTAGCCAAATCAGATCTCTCCTACTTTGCACTGACGAGGACCAATAGTCCGAAACACCGTGTCTGCAAATGGAGATACTGATTTGGCTTTTATCCTAAGTCATATTACAAGACTCGTTAAAGGGTTGATTGTGACTTGTAGGATCGCTACTTCCAATACGTGGCGCTATAGAGTACAAGTCCTCTTTTTTTGAAGAGGCAATTTGCATCATTATTTCATGGTATTTTATGGCAGAAAACTGTCGAAAACACCTTGAATGAATTGGGCCCTTGGTGTTCCTATATGTAATATTCAGTTTAACTCACAGCAAACGTTTTTTTGCATCATATAAAGTTATTTTTGTGTAATTTTGGCTTTTATGATTGTTTTTAAAATTGATGTTAATCCTTGTATAACATTTACATAATTTAAAACGTTAAAATGTTATCCCCTCTTAGCAATTTATATACAGGGTAGGTCATATCGGATGAGAATCCAGTTGGTATGTGACCACAAGTATGCAAATCACATACTACTGATCATGTGACTACTACTGGAAACGTGAAATAGAGCAAAACCCTAACAATATGTATATTACACACCGTCTGTATTGGGCAAACTGCAGAGCTTGCTGAGAGTTTGTCCTCAAGGGTAGAACCACTTTATTGACTCTGGAAATGTCAAGGAGAGTGGAGTAAAGAACATGAATATCTCCACAACCCTGACATAGACAATGCATAGAGTGGATGCTCCATATGATGGGACTACCAGGGATCATTAAGTTCTCACCTATCCTGTGAATAACCCTTTAATCAAATTATGCTTAATCAAAGGATCTGTGAATGTTTTGCTTGCAAAAAGAAGACTAAGAAGAGACGTAATAGCTGTCTACAAATATCTGATTGGATGTCACATTGTAGAAGAATAATCTTTATTCTCATTTGCACATGGAAACACTAAAAGTAATGGGATGAAACTGAATGGGAGGAGACACAGATTAGATATTAGAAAAAAATTTTGACAGTGAGAGTGATCAATGAGTGGAACAGGCTGCCACGATAGGTTGTGCGTTCTCCTTCAATGGAAGTCTTCAAACAGAGGCTGGACAGACATCTGTCTGAGAGGGTTTAGTGGATCCTGCATTGAACAGGGGGTTGGAGCAGATGACCCTTGAGGTCACTTCCAACTCTAAAATTCTATGATTCTATGTTTTTAGCTGTTCTTTTTGAGGGCTACTACTTCAAACTTTCTATTGTTGCATCTGTTGCATGACTTTTATATGTAATGAATAACTTTTTCAAACTCCAAATCATTTTATTACAGAATCATATATAAATGAATGCTGATCCAAATGCTGAAATCTTCCATAACATCGTAAGCTGAGTGGCGCCTCCTCTAAATTCACGCTTCACTATCACTACAGTATGTTGCACACAGATTATTTTCTAAAAACGATTACTTCTATACATTCAGCAGTATAACTTAGTGCGACCATTCTATGTCATATAGTGTATAAAAATCTGACGAAATAAAGCAAAAATAAAAAAACTTTAATCAGTAAGTGAGAAGAAGAAATGGACCTGCACCGAAGAATTTTCATGAGCGTATCAAGCAGCCCCACCTGAAATTATAATGAACAGGGAATATATTACATATTTGGATGATATATCCTTGCAAGTGCTCTAAATCCTTTTATCCCTTGAATGAAACAGGCAGACTTAGACTAAAGCTGTAGTGTCACAGATAAAAGCAAATGAAATTGAGAATCATTTTTTGTGAAAAACTTGCTTCTAGTTAAGGTCTGATTTGATTGTATAGCTATGTATTGGGCTATAGTGGTAGTAAGAATTATTCCGGTGCAATGCGTGTAGAGTACTTGCAAGAAAAGGAAAAAAATTACACAGATGTACACTGCTATGCTACTTTGCCTGTCTGCAAAACGGAATAACAAAGGGACCAATGTTTCCAGTCTTTTTTTCTTTTGCAAAGAAAATGACAAAATGGTCTTGCTTTCTAAGAAGAAAAAAATGGTAATTTATTCGTATTTTTTAAAGCTTCAATTCTTATAATACTGTGCCAGCTGTGTCTTTAGCGCTAGATCATTATTGCAATCAAGGTCAAAGGTGGCATAAAAAGCACAACTCTGACTGATTACTAATTAATCTCATGCTAAAAGTAAGTAAATAGAGTATCGCAGTCAGAGATCTATTATTTAAAGTAATGCTGCTCCCATTTCTCGAAGCAAGGGAAAAAAATGAGAATGACGAGTGAAGCAATTTTATACATTGACTAAATTAAGTTAAATTGATAGGAAAATGGTACAGCACTGTACAAAAGCACAGCCATGTACTAGATCTTGCAGTAGGAATATCGTGTACTGTAGACTGGCATAATTTCTAATTGAAAAAAAACACAATTCGAATGGAAACAATGGAGTAGATTGGCTATAATAATGATGAGGGCCAACTTGCGCCTTGCACGTGCTTATTCACAGGTGCAAAAGAAAGAATCTTCTTTCTATTTGGATGCATATCATCAATGAAAGGGTAAATGCACAGTAACACATGATGGTAATGTGTATTTTTCTGTCTTTATACCCTTCTTAGACTAATACCGAGACAAGCTTGGCTGTAATGCCTTTTTAGTAGACTGGAATTGTTTTTTATATATTTGGAAATGCACAGTCTGCAAAGTAGAATTCTGCAGTATTAAATTTAGGTAACTGTGAGGGACACCCTGCCCCACAGTCCACTGTTGTGGCCTCTGTTATAGGGCGCAGCAACAACATCATCTAATCAACCTTTATCGTTATATACGCTGCACTAGCCTATGGATTTTGAAGTAGGCCAGCTCCACTTTGGATAAAGGACAGGTAAGTTGAAAGAGCATTGTTGTGAGACTGTGTGGCATTGCATGTGATACTTTATTGCTTCAGTTAGTAGCTATATAGTATTAGGTGCAGTAATGTGCAAAGTTTTAGGCAAGTGTGGAAAAAAGTTGCAAAGTAAGAATGCTTTCAAAAATAGAAGTGTTAGTTTATTTTTTATCTATTATCAAAATGTAATGAAATGAAGAAGAGAGAAATCTACATCAAACCAACATTTGGTGTGACCAACCTTTGCCTTCAGAACAGCAGAAGTTGCTTAGGAATGATGAATAAAAATTTGAAGTATTTGGCGATAAGAGGCAGTTTGTTTGCTGAAGGGCTGGAGAACGGTACGGAGGAGCGGGGTTTCAGGAGGCCGGCAGCAGAAGTGGGGTGATGCTGCAGTGCCTGGATGCTCATTAGATGTCAGCGTCCTTTCCCATTCAGTTCCCTGCAGTGCACTTTGGAAAAATGGCCGCCGGAAGCAGCACATGCACAGATTGAGATCTCGTGAGAAGAAATCTCGTGAGACGAGATCTTGTTTCCCAATATCTCAATCTGCACCCCGGCCTCCTGAAGCAGCAACCCTGCCTCCTGTGACCTTGCTCCACAGCCACTGACCCCCCTGGCAAGCTACCATTAAAATGGACTATAGGATGCGCCACCATTTTATTTAGAAAAATTTGGGTGCATCTTATAGTCCGGTTTGTATTATAGCCTGCAAAGTATGGTAATTTATATTTCTCTCTTGTTCATTCCCTTTGTATTTTATTATTATTCATTATAATTATTAAGAACATATTAATAATTTATTATTATTTGATAAAAATAAACTATTAACACTTCTTATTTTGAAATAATTTTTTCCACATCTATCTAAATCTTTTCCATCTAGAGTACAAAATAGGAGCGCTCCATGGTGAAGTCCTGGTGATAAAAACAGGGAAAAGTAGATGGAATCAGCTCACCTGGTGGAGTTGTGCAGATCAGACACAACTCTGATAGCAGTAGTAGTAAACTTTTATTCCAGGTGTCTTTTAATAAATGTTCATTGTTTTTCTACACCTTCTCATCCTTGTCTTCATTGTGACAGTGCCCGTCACATTTTTTTTTCTTTTCCTCATTATTTCACTATTTATGTTGACATTTCCTCCCACTACATGGTTACTACATTGCATTATTGATATGGGCAGTTTGCGGTACTATATGAGTATTGCATGGTAATGTATGGTACAATTCAAATGGGAAACTTAAAGTGAACCTGTCAGCAGGATTTTGCTAAGTAACCTACAAACATTGTCAGGTTAGCAGTGTTAAAATGATACATGGGGTGAAGAAATCTGTCTTGTAGTTCCTGTGTAATCAGTGTCTGAAGTTTTCAGTTAATGAGATGCCCGTACTCTGGGGCGGGTCTGTAGGCAGAGTCTTATCTTCCTGCTCTAAGCCAGAGAAACCAAGGAGAGACCTGCCCACAGGCTGCCCCGAAGCACAAACATGTTCCTCATCATAGAGACAGACTGTGCCTCTATGATACCCAGGTATCATTTTATTCAGTTTAACACTGCCAACCTGACAGTGTCTGTAGATTACTTAGCAAAATCCTGCTGACAGGTTCACTTTAATAGCACTTTCTTTTGGAAAAATAAAGAGAATGAACTAACACTTTTGAATAATTTTATATATTTGCATTACTATTTTCATTATTATTATTTTGCTCACTTATATAGCACCATTAGTTCCATAGCGCTTTACAGAGATCATCATCACTGTCCATTGGAGTCACAATGTAAGTGCCCTATCAGTATGCCTTTGGAGTGTGGGAGAAAACCGGAGAAATCCCATGCAAACACAAGGAGAGCAATCAAACTCTGTAGATGCTCTCTTTGGTGGGACCCCAGCGCTGCAGAGCAATAGTGCTAACCACTGAGCTCATTTACATTTAACAATCACTTTATTAGAGACACCAACCGTGGATATAAAAATCTATATACCCCTGTTAAAATGCCAAGTTTTTGTCATGCAGAAAGCAAGGAATTTCTGGCATGTTCTGGTTGTGCACTATACAGTTGGGAAAATAAGTATTTGATACACTGCTGATTTTGCAGGTTTTCCCACCTACAGAGAATGGAGAGGTCTGTAATTTGTATCGTAGGTACACTTCAACTGTGAGAGACAGAATCTAAAGAAATCCAGAAAATCACATTGTATGATTTTTGCATAATTAAATTGCATTTCATTGCATGAAATAAATACCCTACAATAAACAAACAGCAATAGTGCATGAAAATAATATACAGTATTTAGTTAACATAATTTTGATAAAAAATGGCAAAAGCCATCTGACCATTTTACAGTGACCCTAATTGGGACGATCCTACTCTAATATTAAAACCTTACCATTTGTCAAGTGACATGCATGTGGGTAAGGGCTGAGAAGGACTGGACCCAGCCAGTAGACACACAGCCAAGGAGAACCACATCAATAAAAAGTCCAGCTCCACGAAAAGGCAGGCCACACCTTTAAATGCACATGATTCAAACAAAATGAAAAAAAAACAAAATAAAGAAATGAACTGGGATACAAACTGGTGAGCCATGTAGCATGAAAAAATATAGGGTACATATTTAACATAATTTTGATTTAAAAAATGCAAAAGTGGTTTGATGACTTTTGCATTTTTTTTATCAAAATTATGTTAACGAAGTACCCCATATTATTTCCGTGCACTATTGCTGTTTGTTTGTTTATTTACTGCAGGATATTTACTAATGTTTCTGTCTTTGTTTTTTTCTATTTAGTGACTAATGTGAACGTGCACTTACATTTTGCATCCCACCAGTTTGTATCCCCGTTCATTTCTTTAGGTATTTTTTCAAACCGTAACAGTGTAAGATGCATGAATTTTTACAATTCCCCAATATTACCCATGCTAGTGGGCAGTCACATGATGGCTTGTATGCAATATGGATACACATGCTGGCTAGGCCCACCCAGTTTCACTCAATAGAAGAGATCTGAGAGTAGTTGGGTGAATGTAGCAAGTATGCTAATTGTATGCAGTCATGGCCGAAAGCGTTGGTTGAAATTGTTCCAGAAAATGATGTATTTATCCCAGAAAATTATTGCAAATTCACATGTTTATTTCCTTTGTATGTATTCATACAACACAAAAAACAGAGACAAAAAGACAAATTGGACATAATTTTGCACAAAATTCCAAAAGTGGGCTACACAAAATTGTTGTCACCTTTCCAAAATTGTGGGTAAACAACCTTGTTTCAGGTTTGTAATGTTTGTTCAAACTCATCTATGGCAAGTGACTGGTGTCAACAACATGAAAACACACCTGAAACCAGATAAAAAGGGGAGTTGATTCAATCTTTGCATTGTGTGTCTTTGTGTGCCACACTAAGCATCCTGAACAGAAAGAGGAGAAGAGAACTGTTTGAGAACTTGAGAACCAAATTGTTGAAAAATATAAACAATCTCAAGGTTACAAGTCCATCTCCAGAGATCTTCATGTTCCTTTGTCCCTGTTGTGCAACATAATCAAGACATTTACAACCCATGGCATTGTAGTTAATCTCTCTGGATGTTAACGGCAGAAAAAAATTATGAAAGGTTGCAACACAGAATAGTCTGGATGGTGGATAAGCAGAAACCAAATCAAGTTCCAAAGAAATTCAAGCTGTCCTGCAGGCTCAGGATGCATCAGTGTCAGCGTGAATGATCCGCCATCATGTGAACAAAATGAAATGCTATAACAGGAGACCCAGAGGACCCCACTGCTGACAAAGAGATTGCAATTTCACAAGATGTATGTGAGAAAGCCAAAATCCTTCTGCAAAAGCATCTTGTGGACAGATGAAACCAAGATAGAGCTTTTTTGTAAAACACATAATTCCACTATTTACCGAAAAATGGAATGAGGTCTACAAAGAAAATAACACAGTACCTACAGTCAAATATGATGGAGGTTTAAAGATGTTTTGGTCCTGTTTTGCTGCCTCTGGCATTGGGTGCCTTGACTGTGTGCATGGCATCATGAAATCTTAAGATTCACACAGGATTCTGGGTTGCAATGTAGTACCCAGTGTCAGAAAGCTGGGTTTACATCCTAAGTTACGGGTCTTCCAGAAGGCAATGACCCCAAACATACTTCATGAAGCACCCAGAAATGGATGCAAACAAAGCACTGGAGACTTCTTAAATGGCAAGCAATAAGTCCGGATCTAAATCCAATTGAACACCTGTTGAGAGATGTTAAAATTGCTGTTGGGAGAAGGCACCATTCAAATATTAGAGACTTGGAGCAGTTTCCAAAAGAAGAATGGTCCAGAATTGTAAGAAGTGTAAGTAGCTTGTTGATGGTTATAGGAAGCGATTGATTGCAGTTATTTATTCCAAAGGGGGTGCAACCAAATATGAAGCTGAGGGTGCCAACAATTTTGTCCAGACCATTTTTGGAGTTTTATGTGAAATTAAATCCAAGTTTTTTTGTGTTGTTTCAGTACAAAGGAAATAAACATGTATATAACAAAACATGTGTAACTGCAATCATTTTCTGAGAGAAATACTTCATTTTCTGAAACAATTTCAAGGGTGCCAACACTTTTGGCCATGACTGTAGTATGGTGATGTGGCTTGCCACCTGCACACACAATACAGAGCATTCATGGCAATGTGCGGATCGAACTCTGTCACTATTATACAATCTGCAGTAACATAAAGTGACTGCAGACCTTTCATGTCAACCAGTTTTTCTATTCATAGATCACTTGGTTAGATCATCTGTAGGAACAGATACTTGGTACTGGCTGCAATGTTCATGTGCGTTTACCATTGCAGAAGCGTAAAAAACGGAGACTGGCAGGAACCCTGTCAGCTCCAGGAGATTCAGTGAAAATGATTTTTTTTTTTCTAGTACGTAATTTCTTTTTAACAATCAGTAGTTGAAATCACTTTTATCTTCCTAGAAAATGTATTAGAATTTCTACAGTGAAATCCCTTTTTCTAAGCTCTGTGCTTAGTGTATTCTGCCCTTTACTACTGGTTTAAATAGTGGTAGTTGAGCTTGTTTGTTTCCTGTTCAGCCTTTTACTTTCATGCACAGTAGCTCTCTGTCTTGGCATCTCTAGTATATTTTTGTTACTTGTCTGGAATTGGCTATTGTACATTGCTATGGCTGAAGCTATAACACATTACACATTTCTTTTTACATTTATGTATTATATGGTACATAAATGTAAAAACAGGGACCCAAAAGATGTAGAAATGGAACTCCTTCTTTATATGATGTTCAGTAAATAATTCCTGAAGAGTACATTCACATGAACTTATTTTCAGTCTGTATACTGTCTGTGTGCAACAACGGTTCGTACACAGACCAACTGTACAATTCACAAGAATGGTCTGATTTATGGACCAGACTAGTGCATATAAATTGCAGGCGGCTCCCGCACCCACCCCGCTACTTGGCCGCTCACACAGAACTACATATAGGGCCAGTCACATTACTAGGCTGCAAAGCTCAGCGCTCATCTGAAGTTAAAGGGACTGTCAGCTCAGAATGACTGTTCAAATCAAGTACAGACGCTCACTGAACCATGGCGGGGCCAATCATTTATACACACCTTCCCACCTGCCTGTTTCCCCTCAGTCTCCACCCTTCTCTGCCTCTACAAAGCCAGAGCTGTCAATCAAAGAAAGGGGGTGGAGATAGAAGAAAATCAAGGAGGTGGGAAGGTGTATATAAATGTTTGGCTACGCCATGAAGTATCGAGCGACTCGACTTGGTTTGAGCAACCATTGTGTTGTGACAGAACTAAACATTAAGGTAAAAGATAGTCTCTCAGCCCACCCACATAAACTCAAAAGCTTATTGAGCCAAACGGGGATATAGGGTCACAGAAGCCAAGCATCAGCTTGCAATACTTCATCAGGTTTCAGAGGCAGATTGAGTTAATGAATGGATTCTCATTATTTACAGGCAGATTCATCACACTATACACAAATCCCCACCTTATGACTTTCTATGTCGCATGACACAATTCACAGAACATACCAACTGGCTCCAAATTTCAGCACACATGCCAAATACCCAAATAGTAAAGTGTTTTAGACCCTTTTCCATGCCTCACTAACAATGGAGGTGTGACTTTATAGAAATGGATATTACATAAAAGGAATCTGTCACTAGGTTTTTGCTACCTCATCTGAGAGCAGCATAATGTAGAGAAAGAGACCCTGAATCCAATGATATATCACTTAGTTTGCTGGGTGCAGCCATTCTGAAACAAGCAGAGCTTTTAGATTTAGCAATGCAGCAGAGAGGAGAAAGCTAATCCTGCCCCCAGGCTCTGTATGTACATGGTCTATTGAGACAAAGCTGATTATCACTGGAGTGGGCAGAGTCGGACTTGTGAGCAAGTGCCAACTGGTCTCAGCAATGCAAATACCTTAGTGATAAAACTTTAAGTGTAAGTAAACAACAGCACACAGCCTGATATAAGACACATCATTGAATTCTGCATTTGAACCCCTATTTCATGCTGTCCTCAGATTACATAGCAAAATCCTGCTGACAGATTTCCTTTAAAATGCACTAATGTGCCCAATAGTTCTGGTTAAAAAATGTCAAAAGTAAGCCAACCAAGAGGTGGTATAAAGTGAGACAAAAGTGTCTAAACATGTGCCAAGTTTATCATCAAGCAGGAGTGGTAATTTGGTGTATGTAGTATAACTATAAGCTTTGTAAATGTAAGACTTTATTAATAAATCCGCCCCGTGGTATGTCGTCTACATATTGTTACGCTCAGCAATGGCCGTGTTTATATCATAACTGCGGATTCAGCATGTAGCCTAACAAGCTCGCCATTTCCGCGGTGCCGTCCTATCAGCATATTGTGAGCTTGATTTCAATTCTTTAACTGGGTTTCTCAATGCTCTACTCTGCAGGTTAATGCAGATTTGGAGCCTCAACAAGCAGCTGTTAAACATGTCATTAGCACTGCTACAGCTACAAATGGAACTCAGCTCCCGGGATTATACCAAGAGCTCTATTTTTGTGATGAGCTTTGTCAATCACAGTTGACCCGCTGTGTGCAGAATGAAACTCAGATTATCTTCTTTCTCCCTCAGACTCTCGTCAGTTTTTTTGCAAAGAATTACTATTCTACTACCCGAAAGATTGATTGCTTGCACAAATAAGAGAACCTAAGACATTAATACAAAATTCACAGGCTTTCCTTTATCTCAGACCTGCAACCCCCTCTACATTTTCTCCTGGTAATTATATTAGAATTGTGTACTCTAGGTATTGCCATCTGATTATTAGGAAGCTAGTTTTGTCATGACAAAAATGAGCTTAAGTCTTGTTTTTTTTTTCTTTTTCCGCGAATGATCAGTACAGTGCACTGGATACGAGAGAAGGAGATTAAATCCAACTTGCTTTCATCCATGAATGCTTTCATCTCTTTTTCAAACACAGGAAATGATTACCACCGCTATAAGCCGCAGTTCATATGAGTGACAAAGGATAAGGAAATATTGAAAGTTCAGTATCCAGTACTATGGCATAATATGAATGCCTTTTACCCTTGTGCGGCATACACTGTTAACCCTGCACGTGCAAAGCAGCATGGTGTGATTGCTTTCGGCAATTTCAATATCACATTGACAAAAATATACATTTTAAATAACAAAAGCAAATATTATTGTAAAGGGATTTCCTACATCTATCATAGAATATGAACACACACATAGTTACACTTGGTAAGGTTCAGTCAATGTGGCTTCTACCAAATAACAATGTAGTGTTTCTCATGAAGAAGGTCCGGAACAGTCAATGGCAGTAGAACCTACCCTTTAAAAACTGAAGGCCTATTTGTACATCATCAGCAAGAAACACTTTCTTCCAAATCATATATGTTCCTCACTATGACCATTTAGTCCTAGGACCGGCGCATGTGTACTCAATGACTGCCAGCTGGGATGGGAGAAAACTTCAGCCTGTTTAACACCTTAACATCTCTGCTTCAAAAAATTGGTTCAAAATTGCTTTAAAATCTCTTCCTATTCATTTCTATGGTAAAACCACTTTGCTGTTCATATGTTCAGTCTTTTCAGCGTTTTTTTTCCAATTCAGGTTTTAAAAAGACATGGTTAGAAAAAAGAAAGTGCATGTAACAGTTTTTGAGTCATCTATTGATGGAATATGCTAGACGCTGGATAATCAAAAAGCTCTTCAAAAACTTTTCAAAAGGAAATTTGTCGGCAGGTTTTCACACCTTAAACTATTTATATGTGCGTGCAGCTCTTTTATAGATATGTCCAGCACAATACCTGCCTGTGCATAGCCAGTTTGTTCCTCCATTACTGAGAATTCATATGCAAATGAGGCTGTAGATCTGAAGCCTCTGTCACTCCAGCTCTATTCCCTGCACAGCCCCGACTCTTCCTGCTTGACTGACAACTCTGCTGCCTGAAGATACACAGCATAACAGCTATCTGTCAAGCATGAGGACTTGGCACTGGGTGGGGAATAGAGCTGGAGTGACAGAGGCTTCATGTCTACAGTCTTATTTGCATATGAATGCAAATGTTAATTTCTCAGTAATGGAGGAACCTACTGGCCATGCAATGGTATTGCTGGATTTGCTTTTGAAAAAAGCTACATGTGACGCGCACCACATTGGTGGTACCAGGGCTATGGGGTACTCGGCACCGAGCCCATGGAAGTCTATGGGAGTTGTCACTGGCAGCAGGACTCGGTCCGTGGCCCTGGCGGTCATGCAATGGGGGATTATTTACAGGGGATTTGTAGTTAGTTCGTGACGCCACCTGTGGTATCTGATCAATTGGACCAGCGCTGCTATATGGATCTTCACAGGGGATGTTATAGGGCAGCTAGATGGTAAGTCTCCCACAGGCGAGACTGGTCCCTGAAAGTCTATGGTGAAGCAGGGTGCAGATAAGAAGTCAGTCACACACAATGCAGTCTCTTTGCATACCTTTACTGATGTTGTTGCAGGTATGTCCCGGAGTACTGTAGGTGAAGGGTGCACATCCAGAGTCCTCCACTTGATAGGTGTGTAGCCTCCTGTTCTCTCCCTTTCTTGTAATAAGTTCTGGCCTGCGTGTAGCTGGGCCTAGCTTAGTCTCTGTCTTGTACCTGGCTGACTTTGTTATTGGATCTTCTTTCTGAAAGAACAGGGTCCTGGGTGGCCCGGCCGAGCCGGACTCCGTCCTCCTGATCCTGCTACGTATCAGCGCGGTGGTACCCCTGGGACTTGTAGTCCTCCAGGAACTCTGGCGTTCTCCTATTGGGTCGTGGAGATCCCTATAGGCTCGGATCCCAGCGTCCGGCAATACTTGTTGAGATGAGCTATTAAGGCTCCTCTGTCTCATTAAATTCCTCTCACCTTCGACCTATCTAGGTCCTTCTATGATCACACACACTGGCAGTGGTGAGCTGCCTCTTCGCCGCTCTCTAAGCGTCGGCACGCTTGCCTCAGAGCCACACTTAATTCAGCTCTGAATAGGCTGGAGTGACTTCCCTGTGTCACTCTCTACTAAACTCCACTAGCAGACTGAACTGCGCTGAGCTGCTTTGCTCTCTGCCTGAGCTCTGACTGAACTCTCCAAGCAGACAATCTGTCTGTCTGACAGTCTCTGGAAGTCTGATCTTATCTGAGGCAAAGTGAAACTAACTTCTTGTTTTTATGTGCCTATCACAGCTCCCTCTACTGGTCTTTTAGGATGAGCTGCGTGTGTGGAAGTGTAATGACCTCTAGTGGGATCCTCTGTCAGTGCACCCCTCTGGAAGATGTGGCTTCAGTCACAGCTGGGCTCCACACATGCACATATAAATAAGGGTGAAATCTTGCTGACAGATTCCCCTTCAAGCTAAGTTCCCTGATCACTATTTGATGTTGATGTTTTTTTGCAGCATTTCTGCACCCATTCTGTCAATTAGCTTATCTGCAATTTTCATTAAGCTTTTAATTTTTTTTACATACTTTTTTGCTGTATTTTTTTCTGCTGCAGTTTTTGTCTCTTTCTGGTATGTCAAGTTTTAAATAAAATACTTTGATTTGCATATTTCCTGTTACTTTGCTAGCTTTCATAAAACTTTATTGATAAAGTCATGTGGAGATTCATACCCTAATTCCACTTCAGAAAACACTTCAGGAAACAAAAAACTGCTCCAATAAAGTCCTCAAAGAAACGTTTCCATTAGATAGCTCGTCGTTTTTGACAGTCTCAAAAACACTGTGCCCGTAATTCATTTTTGTTTTTTTAAGTCACCTTTCTTTTATGATAATGACTTGCGATATTCATTGCCATTTTTTATACTAAATTCTTCAGAATATCACACATTTGATGAATGTTGATGAAAATTGGCTTTTTTTCATCTTTGATCCGTTTCACAACTTTTTAGTACAAAGAGTTGCACATTTCACAGAATGAAACACAACTTGCACTAAGATAACTGAAATACATTAAATCTCTCCATGGAACTGAAGTTCATTTGCACCAAATTTTGTGACTTTTTAATAATTCACATTTGATGAATCATCAATTTAAAACTTCTGGTAAAGCCACATTGATGTAAAAATCAGAAAAACAAACACCTAAAGAAAATTTTAAAACGGCAGAAATTGTTTAATGAATTTGTCAAAATTCGATAATTGAGAGATATTCTCGCAAAAAAAAATTGGTGAAAATGCAATGACGAATTGGGCCCTATATGTGCACGTAACCTTAGATGACACACAATTGTTCCCATAGTATCAAAATGGTCTACAGCAGAAGGCAGTTCCTTTAGTCAATTTATTTCCCCTGCTTTATTGCAATTACCCTGTGCTTACATTTACTAGGCCTTGCCATAATTATTGTAGGGTCCCCATAAGAAGCTGTTCAGCATTTGGCTGACAAGTATAATAACCAGCCATTCATAGTTATTTTCATATTTAAGTTCCTAGTGGGACTAAAGAAAGTAAACTTTTTTTTTTATAAAATACAATAAATACAAAGGAAAAGAAAACCTTTCCTGCATTATTATTCAAAATAAAATAAAAATTCAAAAACACACATAAAAGGTATTGCTTTGATCCAAACTTTAATGTAATGCTATTAGAAGGGATACTGTGACAAAAAACAGTATTTACCCACAGCCATAGTGCTAATCTGCAGGTAAATACCATTTTCAACATATGTGGTTGTCTAACTACATGTTCTGCTTCATGGAGAAGATCAAATGATAATCTTACTGCAGCTGCTTGATTGCAGTCAAGTGGGTGGAGCTGGGGTCTGTAGGAAGTTGGCAGTGAGCGCACTGCTATCACTTTCTCCTGTTCCTTGCCTTACATCCTGCTCTGCTGCCTGTATGTGGAGAATGATGTCCTTCAATAATCAGTTGGAATGATTACAGTGCGCTCACTATGTAGAGAACACTGACAGTTCATAGTCCTCAGTGTCACCCACTTCACTCCCTGTAGAAGAACCTTTAGGGCGCAGACTGTAGGCCTTTTAATTTGTGCGATGATCACATCCAATGCACAGACTGGCCCATCACCTCTCCTGACCTGAGCATGACAGCTTGATGTATTTCTATGCAACTGTCAAGCTCAGGTCCGAAGAGCGGACAGCCAGTACGAGGATTGCGATGCAATCCCCGCACGAATTATACGGCCGTCTGTCTGCACCCTTAGTTTGGTGGTCACATATGATTAAAACAGTATTTAGCAGCAGTTTCGCTGCAGGTTGATACTGATTTTTTTTACATTAACCTGAAGTAGAGCCTAGTAGCAAAAATGCCAAGAGTACTGTTTTAGCTTGAACTGTCAGCTAAGAAAAATTAAAAATTAAGAGTGATCAAAAAGTCTTTTACCCACAAATTGGTATAAATTTAAATTGAATTGAATGTGATAAAAAATTCATATGTACTTCAATGAAATGCTATTGAGAACTTTCTCATACGGCTCATTGATCGGAAAAATCTAAAAGTTGTGTCTCCCAGAATATGGCATTACAAAAATATTGATTGTAAACATAATAAAATGAATGGTGTAATTCCAAAGTATGAAAGCAGAAATACAACCAGCTCACCTCCATTCAGCAAGATTTACTCCCCAGTGCAGCGGAACTTGTAATGACCATGTGTCCTCAACAGCAAAAAATAGAAAGAAAAATTGCCCCGGCTCACAAGGATTAAATCTACATTTATATATTTATTTTAAATTCCATCACTTAGACAAGATGATACAGATAAAAAATCCAACACATTTCAAAAGCAGCAAGCGTTCTTAGTTATGGCATAGCCAAGATGCCATGACCAAGAACGCTTATTGCATTTGAAACCCTTTTACATTTTTTATCTGTATCATCTTGTCTAAGTGATGGAATTTAAGATAAACATATAAATAAATTGACTTTTTATCCTTCTTTCTTGCCATTTTTTTCTTTCTTTTAATTTTTCTTTCTGCCATTTAAATATACAACTCATCCTGCACCCTTCTCCCACTCAACCTTCATAGTTCCATGTCAAATGAAAAATTATGGCTCTTGGAGGAAGATGAGAAAAAGATAAAGTGTGAAAAAAAATTGCTCTGTCATAAAGCAATAGTAAACCTTATTAGCCTATAAATCCAGTAGACTTAACCACTTAACGTCGAATGACAGATTTATCCGACATTGGACGCCTTCCCCTGTTTGGTGCGGGCTCCGGAGATGAGCCCACACCTTTTCTGGCACATGACAGCTGATCTGATCAGCTGTCATGTGCCCCTATCAGCCGCAGGTGGAATCGCGATCCACCCTCGGCTGTTAACATGTTAAATTCCACTGTCCATCTTTGATAGCGGTATTTAACATGCACACGCAGGAAGCGCATCATTAACCCTCCCATCTGTACCCGTGTCACATGACTGTGGGTCGCAGATGGGTTGACATGGCAACATGGGGTCTGCAGGAGACCCCTATGGTTGTCATAGCTGGATAGCTATGAGCGCCGCCCATCGGTCAGCGCTCATAGCAAGTGAGCATTAATGCTACATAGAGCATGGCTGCAGCCCTGCTCTATGTAGCACAAACGTTCGGATGATCACACCTTCTAGTCTCCCATGGAG
The DNA here is from genome assembly GCA_033576555.1 of Oophaga sylvatica. Taxonomy (NCBI): domain Eukaryota; kingdom Metazoa; phylum Chordata; class Amphibia; order Anura; family Dendrobatidae; genus Oophaga; species Oophaga sylvatica. The sequence continues at coordinate 275,424,054 of JARQOD010000002.1, read as the reverse complement.
ACTATTGTAGCAAGTAAAAAAAAATGTTTTTAAAAATATTTTAAAATTTAAAAATATAAAAGTTCAAATCACCCCCCATTCGCCCCATTCAAAATAAAACAATAAAAAAATCAAATATACAAAAATTTGTATCGCTGTATTCAGAATCACCTGATATATTAATATATAAAAAGAATTAATCTGATCGGTAAACGGCGTACTCAGAAAAAAAATCAAAACGCCAGAATTATGTTTTTGGTTGCTGCAACATTGCAATAAAATGTAATAATGAGCGATCAAAAGATCAAATCTACACCAAAATGTTATCAATAAAAACATCAGATCGGCATGCTAAAAATAAGCCTCACCCAGCTCCAGATCACGAAAAATGGAGATGTTACGGGTCTCAGAAAATAACAATTTGGTTTTTTTTTACAAACTTTGGATTTTTTTCACCACTTAAATAAAAAAGAACCTAAACATGTTTGGTGTCTTTGAAATTGTAATGACCTGGAGAATCTTAATGGCAGTTTTAGCATTTAGTGAACATGGTAAAAAAAAATCCAAAAAACATTTGTGGAATTTCACTTTTGCAATTTCACCACACTTGGAATTTTTTTTCCCGTTTTCCAGTACACGACATGGTAAAATCAATGGTCTCATTCAAAAGTACAATTCATTCCACAGAAAACAACCCATCACGTGACCATATTGACAGAAAAAAAATTATGACTGTGGGAAGAAGGGGAGCAAAAATGGAAACACAAAAACGGGTCCTTAAGGGGTTAAAGAGGTTGTCCACTGAAAACAAGTTATCACCTATCTGCAGAATAGGGGATAACTCATTCATTAGTTGGTGTTTGACTGTTGGGACCTGCACCGATCAGTAGAATGGGGAGTTTTTATCACAAACAGAGCACTTTTATCCCCTTTATAAAATGGAGTGGCAACTCGGTCTGCCAGCACTCCAATCGTTCTCTGGGGTGGTACTGGAAAAAGCCGAGTGCAGCGCAAAATCTATAACTGCACTAATCAACAGTCATAGTTATTCTTAACACTGCTGTCATTTTTGTATAAGAGAGATACAGTTCCACTTACTCATAAAGTACGGTATGTCCAAGGTACATCTGCAGCCTCTCTCTGCATTATCTATAGTTATGCTAATGCACAGTATTCCTTGTACTATTTTTTCCAACTACCATTTTTTTATGATGTTTTTAAATAAAATTTAAAGACAATTTTGTGAAAGCGATTTTGATTTTACAGTTGCAAATAAGCTTTGCACGTTTTTTTTTCCCTCAAATACGTCTTTCTAATTTAGCATTCATTTTAGAACAAAGTTTCCTTATTGACTAGTACTGAAAAAGTAAAACTCACTGATACAGCATCCATATATAGCATGATTGAGAATGCTGGAAATAATTCAGTCATTCAGCATAAACTCTCTACATGAATATTTATTGTTCAAGGCAGCACTACTAAATATAATTTTACAAAGCAAAAATAGTTTTATTGCAAACGGTGATACGCGATATATAATAGTTGCCATAATCATATCCAGACATAATAGTATATAAAATATATGGAAAAAATCAGCAAGGAAGATATTATCATCTACTTGCATGGATACATGCTTGGACTTTCACAAAGGTTAACAAAGGAATCCCTTGGTGGGCCCCCCATATCTTTAAATGAGTAGTGTTTGGCACAATATACTTGATTCACTATGTACTGACAAAGAAAGCAGCTAATGATTCATGTAACAAACAATCCAGTGTATTAAATAGCATAGGTAAATTTGTGAATGAAGGTAATGTAATATTTGCATGCAGTTGAACAGTGGGTACTCAGAGTCGATAATACTGGTGGGCCCTTGGCATCCCAGTCTGACCCTGCATGGTTATACAATAACAACCAGTGACGAAGAAGCTATAACTCTAAAGATTGATAAAAATGAAGTGATTTCTGATAAAATCATGGCAAAAATTAAATGAAAAACATGGTTGGCCATAGGGATCAATAATTTCTGGGACAAATACAAAAACAATATGGCATGAAAAATGATAGAAAATTTATGAACGTACCACTGTCACTCTTACTGTACCATGTGACTGAATAATTAGGTGGGGTTTCAGAGCCACATCAATCCATCTCAATCATCAACTTTCTAATGTGAGTCTTGGATAAAGCCATGACCTGGCATAGGTTTCTGATATAATTTGTGCTAGTTTTCTGGTGTACAGTAAAGGGAATCAGTCAAATCCCCTAAGGTTATTTATGCCAATTCCTGTTTTCTAATAAGGTCTTTTTTGTCCAATCCTAAAGTTGCTATTTTTTAACCTCTTCGGGCAAATTTTCAATTTTACACTTCCGTTTTCTTTTCCCATTCTTCCAACAGCGATACCTTTTTTTTCTGTCAAAATAGCCATATGAAGGCCTGTTTATACTACCTTTTTTTAATAGGTCGAGATGTAATTTTGAATGAGAACATTTATTTTAACATTCAATTGACAGCGAAAACAAAACAAATAAAACGCTTAAAGTGTGGTAAAATTGCATCATTGCTTTTTTGGGTATTTTTATTACAGCGTTAATTGTAAATGTGACCTTGCAACATGATTCATTTATTGAACACAAGAAAATCCCATAATGACATTAGAATAATGCCTAATTTGTGGACCAGCATGTCCACACCAATGCACCCACTCGAAATATTTATGTAACACAGGAGAAACACGAGTCATTAGGTGATATACATCAACACTTTTATTATTAAAGATCAGTATCAAAAAATAACATAATAGTAATACTACGCAACAAACATGTTCATAAAAAGACAAGTTGCAAGGAAAGAACCTCAGGATGCCCAGAGTACAACAATTCCCCAAAAAGACATAACAATATAAAAATATATATAACAAGAACAAGTGTTCAAGACATATAGAGTACATAGAGTTAATATCAGATCAAAGTCAGAGATGGCAAGCTATGCGGTTTAAACTAACCAATATCTGTATGGTGTTTGGCGATCTCAATTAGATCGCAAAGGAGGTCTCAATAGCTATGAAATGAATCAATGCGCATTCTGCGATTCTACATGGGCCGCAACAGGCATACACATAAAATAGCATATCGTGTTTGTGATCTCAAATGGATCGCAATAAAGATTGAGGATCGCTATTGAATAGATATAAGGGAGACAAGAAATGCAAAATAACCGTTCTGCTGAGTGTCAGTAACACAATAAATGAACCTCAACAAACAGGTGCTGAGAGTAGTCAATAGATAAGTGCAACGTAGTATTTTGCGCTCCCGGGCGAGTCACAGTAAATGGCCACTCTAGTATAAGGGTTGCAAATGTGATCACAATTAGATCTAGAGTGCCTAGTGCGCCATGTACCAGTTTGCGATCCAAATGGGATCACAAAAATCACTATGGTAAAGATGAAAGCAATGAGAATAGCGAGTGATATAAGTTTACCAAAAGTACAATCACTCATGAGACAAAAAGAACAATTAACAGGTCAGAGATGCCAAATAGGACATATGTTAGATTGCGATCCCTATGGGATCGCAGAAAGTTAACCGCAAAAAGATGGATATAGTAATGGAGATAGCAAGTGCTATATGCTTACCAAAGTATGACAAAGAGGGGAAAAGGACCCTGGGTCGGATGGTGTGGACCCCCGACGCGCGTTTCGCGTGCTGACCGCTTCCTCAAGGGGAGTATATGTTGGTATGATTGTGGAGATATCAAATATAAATATTTTGTTGTTTGTTTATGGAGTGCATAAAATAGAATTTTGTAAAAAAATTGGTTTGTGTGTCCATTTTCTTACACCCAAAAGTTTGACATTTTTCCATTGAGGGAACTGTGTTACTGCTTACATTTTATTGATATGTATTTTTGTGTAGATATGACATGTTGATCTCTTTGAATTGCAATTTTTTAGGGAAGTGTGGCGATCAAGAAAATTGTACTTCTCGCGTTTCATGTTTTTATTTTTTCATTATGATGTTTATAGTTTGGATTAATTGATTATAGATTGTAATAGATAAGACTTTTTTAAAAGTGGTAATACCAAATTGTTAATGAATTTATTTATTAATATGGAAATATGGGGGTGACTCAAATTAAATTTTATTTTTTAGTCCCTATAGAGAACTTCAAACTGTGAACATCTGATTGCTTACACTATACTCTCCAATACCAATGTACTGTAGACAAAATAATTTTCTCTTATGAAATCAGCCACAGACTGACACAGGAGGAAAAAGATGGTAGATTTAGGGGACTTCACCAGCCCTGTCTGCCATGACAATACACTGGCACATCACGAGGACCTGATAGGAGCTGGTCCACTACCAGTATGTTATATGTCGATAAAGGGTTAAAAATTTATTTTTATTCCACAGCTAAGCATATGCATGAGTAAGGACTCAGGAGATAGCTTCTGCTAATATAGTCCTGCCACATTTTCTCTAAGGCCGGAGTCACACTACCGTTTAATACGGACGAGCGTGAGGCGATAAAAATACGGATTTTTGTGTTACTCACCGTAAAATCCTTTTCTCCGAGACGCTCATTGGGGGACACAGGACTGTGGGTGTATGCTACTGTCACTAGGAGGCTGACACTAAGTAAACATAAAAAAAGGTTAGCTCCTCCTCCGCCGTATACACCTCAGCACTGGCCGCAGGCAAACCCAGTTTAGTGCAAAAAGCAGTAGGAGGCTAAAGAATAAATTAATGTTAATACAGGTACAATATATCCAGAAGTAAATCTACTCATATAGACCCAAGCAAATAAAATTAACTTAGAAATCGAAGCCATCCGGCTAATAGGGAGGGAGCTGTGTCCCCCAATGAGCGTCTCGGAGAAAAGGATTTTACGGTGAGTAACACAAAAATCCGTATTTCTCCTTCGTCTCATTGGGGGACACAGGACTGTGGGACGTCCCAAAGCAGTCCCTTGGGTGGGAAACCGACTCCACAGTGTAATTTATAATCAAGCATTGCTTATATGTGCGCAACCGCGCCCTGAAGAATCCTTCTACCCAGACTGGCATCCGCAGAAGCCTGGGTATGGACATTATAATGCTTGGAAAAGGTATGCAGACTGGACCAGGTTGCTGCTTTACAAACCTGTTCCACTGAAGCCTGATGCCGAAGGGCCCAGGAGGCACCCACCGATCTGGTGGAGTGAGCCTTGATCCCTGCAGGAACCACCGCGCCTCTGATGCGGTAAGCCTCCTGAATGGCTAACCGAATCCACCTAGCCAAGGTTGATTTAGAGGCAGCGAGTCCCTTCCTGCGACCTTCAGGGAGGACAAACAGCGTGTCCGTCTGTCGAAAGGACGCCGTCCGAGATACATATCTCCTGAGTGCTCTCACCAGATCCAGCGTATGGAGAGCCTTCTCCACTCGGTGCGTCAGAGCTGGGCAAAATGAGGGCAAAACAATGTCCTCATTAATATGAAATGAGGACACGACTTTAGGCAAAAAAGGTGGAGTAGGTCTGAGCACCACCTTATCCTGATGGAAAAGCAAGTACGGAGCTCGACAAGACAGTGCAGCCAGCTCCGAAACCCGCCTTATGGATGTTATGGCTACCAAAAACACCACTTTCCAGGAAAGAAACGACAGAGAAACCTCCTGCAAAGGTTCAAAAGGAGACTCTTGCAGAACTCCCAGGACTAGATTGAGGTCCCAAACCTCTAAAGGAGTCTTGTAGGGAGGAACTATATGGACAACCCCCTGAATAAAGGTCCTAACCTGAAAATTAGATGCGATCCTTCGCTGAAAAAGCACAGACAAGGCTGATATCTGCCGTCTAAGAGTACTTGGCGCTAGACCTGAATCTAGGCCTGCCTGGAGAAATGACAGAATGTTTGGAATTGAAAACCTAAGCGGGGAACAACCATGTTCCCTGCACCAAGCAAAAAAGATCTTCCAAGTACCGTGGTAGATGCGAGCCGAGACGGGCTTTCGGGCGCTAGTCATCGTCGCGGCGACCTTCTTAGAGAATCCAGCCCTGGTCAGGATCCAAGATTCAACGGCCAGGCCGTCAAACACAGGACCGCTGAGTTCTGGTGGTAAACTGGGCCCTGGGAGAGAAGGTCCGCGCGCTCTGGCAGTCGCCAGGGTGCGTCGGCGAGCAACTGTACCAGCTCCGCGTACCAAGAGCGACGCGGCCAATCCGGATGTAGTGACCATTCCCCTGAAGCTATGCCGTGACGGCTGAGAAAATCCGCTGCCCAGTTTTCCTCGCCCGGAATGTGGACTGCTGAAATCACGGAGTGATTTACCTCTGCCCAGGACAGAATCTGTTTTACCTCGTGCATAGCCGCCCGGCTGCGGGTACCTCCCTGATGGTTTATGTATGCCACCGCCGTGGCATTGTCTGACTGATTTTGGACTGGGCGGCCTGCCAGATGCTGGTGAAAATGCCTCAGAGCCAGCCAAATAGCTCGGATCTCTAAAATATTTATCGGGAGGATCGACTCCTGCTGAGACCAAGTCCCCTGGGCTGTGTGGTGACGAAACACTGCTCCCCATCCGAGCAGGCTGGCATCCGTTGTGACTACCATCCAGATATTCGGAGGAAACAAACGGCCCTGTTGAAGAGTGGAACTCCTCGTCCACCACATAAGAGTCTGTCTGACCTGCAGGGACAGACGGCACCGAAGATTGAGGGAATAAAGGCTCCCGTCCCATACTGCCAAGAGTGCATGCTGAAGGGGGCGAAGATGAAACTGGGCAAATGGAATCGCCTCGATCGTTGCCACCATCCTTCCTAGGACCCTCATGCAAAACCGGATGGTATGAGGAATCGGTTTGTGAAGGATCCGTACCTCTTGACGGAGAACTAAGGCCTTGTCCTGAGGAAGGATTATCAACCCTTGAGCGGTGTCGAAATCCATCCCTAAGAAGGTGATCTTTCGAGATGGCACGGGAGATGACTTCTTCATATTCACCAGCCACCCCAGGCGAACAAGAGTGTCTAGGGTAATGCTGACACTTTCCTCGCATGTTTGGAAAGACGGATCCTTGATGAGAAGGTCGTCTAGGTAAGGCAAGATGACTATCCCCCTGGAGTGTAGAATGGATACAACAATAGCCATGACCTTTGTGAACACTCTGGGAGCTGTGGCTAGCCCGAATGGCAAGGCAGCGAACTGAAAGTGAAGTTTGCCGATGGCAAACCGAAGAAACCTTTGATGAGGGGGAAATATGGGGATGTGAAGATAGGCATCCTGGATGTCTATTGATGCTAGAAATTCCCCTTTTTCCATGGCAGCAATGACCGAGCGGAGAGACTCCATTCGAAAATGTCGAATTTTGACGAACCGATTCAGTCTTTTTAGATCCAGAATGGGCCTTACGGTACCGTCCTTTTTGGGTACAATGAACAGATTGGAATAAAACCCTGACCTCTTTCGACCTCTGGTACAGGTACGACAACCCCGCTGTGTCGAAGAGACTCGACCGCCTTGAATAAGGCGAGAACCCGAGACTCCTCCTTGGGAAGGCGCGAGGGAAAGAAACGATTTGAGGGAAGGCTGGTAAATTCTATCTTGTACCCCGAGGTGACTAATTCTCTGACCCATTCGTCTTGAGTAATTGATAGCCAAGTGGGACGAAACCAGAGTAGACGGCCGCCTACTCTGGATGAATCGACCGGATTCTGCCTCCAGTCATTTATCCGAAAATCTTTGGGGCCTAGACCCTCTAGATTTCGGTTGTTGAGACCGCATTCTTCCCAACGGGTTGGTCTTGTAAGAGGCCTGACGATCTCTGGCCTGATTAGGTCGACCTGAGCCGCTGGAACTGGCTGTTGCAGCCCAACCTGGGTTGCGAAAGGCTCTAAAGCGAGGCTGAGGCTGTCGGCGAAAGGGCTGTTTGACCTTCTGCTGAGGCAAAAAAGAACTCTTCCCTCCTGTCGCATCAGATATAAGCTGATCCAGTTTTTCACCGAATAAACGACCGCTTTGATAAGGCAAGGACGTAAGTGACTTCTTTGAAGTCGAGTCTGCTCGCCAAGTCCTCAACCACAAGGATCTCCTAATGGCAATCGCATTAGCAGCAGCTAATGCTGCGCAATTTGCCGCATCCATAGAAGCGTTGATCAAAAAATCACCTGCGAGAGCCATCTGATTAGATATCTCCAAAACCTCAGGTGGCACTTCTACACCGTGAAGAGCTCTGTTCAGAGACTCCGACCAGGAAATCATGGCCTTAGCAACCCAAGTCGCTGCAAAGGAAGGAGAGAGAGATGACCCAGATGCTTCAAACACCGAGCGAGCCAGGCTTTCAATCAGACGATCCGTTGGATCCTTAATCGAGGAACCATCAGGAAGGGAGAGAAGCGTCTTAGATGCCAAGCGTGACACCAGAGGATCGACCACTGGGGATTCCGCCCACTTCTTAAGAAGTTCAGGAGCAAAAGGATACCTGGTATTGAGGGCCTTCTGTCCTGTAAAGCGCTTATCCGGTTTTTCTCAGTGGTGCTGCACAAGCTCCTCAAACTCAGGATGAGCACCAAAAACCTTATGGGTCTGTCTGGCTCGTTTGAAAGACACCTTATGACCAGAGGCCAAGGTGGATTCATCGTCTACCCCCAGAGACTGATTGACAGCTTCGATCAGACTGTCAATTGTCTCCTGACAACCTGGAGCTTCCAAATTGAGGGACCCTTCAGTATCGGAATCCGAATATTGATCACTTGCCTCTAAAGGTGAGGGAGAGCGAGAAGCTGAGCTGAAGGATGCCGAAGCCCTGGACGGCATAGGCGACGCAGTGTGGGTTCGCTTCCCCTGCGTCTGCCTGGTGAGAGCGCGGCCCCTGCAGGCCGGAGGTTCCTGAGACGTCGCCAAGACGGGTGAACCACTGTCCCTGCTCCTATCAGGAGCTTGAAGGGACTCGATTGCTCTTGTTAATGATGCCACAGATTGAGACAGAGACAGGGCCCATTCCGGGGGACCTGACGCACTGGGCTGGGCTATAGGTGAGGGCTCCTGAGCCCGTTCAGAGTCACAGGCTTCGCAGACCCGATTAGTCTGGGCATGCGGAAAAGGGGATTTACAGGCAATGCATGCGGTATACAGCACCGTGTGAGCCTTAGTTCTTCTGGACATACTGTATCTGTTCAGAGCCCTGTGACGATGCGGAGGTATGGTAGCGGGGCGCAGCGAAGTGGAGCCGGGCTGGAGGTAGCAGCACTTACCCCAGTCCTGTATCCCCGGACGTCCTTAAGCAGCGTTGACAGCGCAAAAGGAAAAGAGCAAAGGCTCCAGACTTTCAAAAAAGAGCGCTCCCTGTCAGGGAGGCGTGGCTCATATAGCTGATCACAGGGGCCGGGGTCGAGAGGCGCGGCCTAGCGCCGTCAGATGCCGGAGACGCCACTTCCGGCCGCGGCCTAGTCTCCGGCCGAAGCCGGGGACTAAATTTCCGGCCGCGGCCTAGCGTCGGCCGAAGCCTCGGCCTAAATTTTTGGCAGTGGCCGCCCGAAAAACAGGGGGCGGGCCCGCCGGAAGTGACGCTGCCGGGGGCGGAGCACGGCCTATCTTCCGGCCGACGCCGGGAGCAAAATTAGACATGCGGCCTGGTTCCCGGCCGAAGCCGGGGACTAAATTTCAGCCCGCGGCCTAGCACCGGCCGAAGCCGGGAGCTAGATTTTTGGCGGCGGCCGCCTAGAAGCCAGGCGGACCGTCACACGCAGAGAGGGGATGGCGCTCTCCGGGGGTTTCACAGACAGCCTCGCGGACCGCTCCCACCGAATCTCGACCGCCCCAGACGCTACCTGACGTCCGACACTGTTCTCCGGAGCTTTGAAGGTGGGTTCTCCTGCTTGCAGTCTTCTACCAAAAAAATGGGGAACGGTGCAGACTCCAGCTCCATGACCTCTAATGGTGGGTCTTCCTTGCTGCAGTGGACTTGCGGCTCTCCCAGACATTAGTCCAGCGTCTCCGTCTTTTAGAGGGGGGCTTGCAGCAAAAAAGGAGGGACGGTGCAGGCACCCTAACTCCATCACCCCTTCAGGGGATGAGGAGAGGGACCGTCCGCCACCTTGCAGCACCGCAGTCTAGCATTGGTGGTGCAGTGGGGGCCTCACGGACTAACTCCTGCCTCTGTACAGCCTAGGGCTTCAATACCTTAGGGTGGTCAGGGCTGAGTCCGGCATTTATGTCCCACGTTGCGGGAGAGGATACGTTGGAGGCTTTACTCCACGTGCTCGCCCGTTGATGGTTTGGGGAGATCGGACCCTTTCAATAGGATCCGTCGCCCCTATCTCATCTTCGTGGGAAAGAAAAAAAAAAAAAAAAAAATGGTCTGGAAAAAGAACCAGACGTGTGCCTCCATCAGACACTAAGCAATAACTGGGTTTGCCTGCGGCCAGTGCTGAGGTGTATACGGCGGAGGAGGAGCTAACCTTTTTTTATGTTTACTTAGTGTCAGCCTCCTAGTGGCAGTAGCATACACCCACAGTCCTGTGTCCCCCAATGAGACGAAGGAGAAAATCGCATTGCGCTCGTCCCCCTGTTAATCTATGGGTCAGCTCGCATCATGCGTTTTTTTCTCGCACGTGTTGTACGTGCGAGTGAAATCGCAGCATGCTGCGATTGTACTCGTATGTCGGCCGAGAATCGCCAATGCAAGTCTATGGGAGCGCAAAAAAAACGGATTGCACACGGACCATGTGTGTGAATTGTGATAAATACGCATGCATTGGGCAGGTGACAGGAAATTGCCTCAGACATCAAATCATGAAGGTTTCACATGCTAATTAGCCTGTGAAGGTCTTAAACCAGGAAGTAGCACGCCTCCACGGAGTCCTGCAAGATGGCTAGACAAATTAATGTGGTGCTTCTCATTGTTCTTGTTCAGGAGACCCCAGAACTGTGGGATGTACGTGATGCACATTACGCAGACCGTTTGCGGAAAGATGCGTCCTGGAAGCGTATATGCCGCCAAATTTTTCTCAACTGTGCGGAAAGTTCACCAGAGGTACAGCAGGAAATGAGTAAGTGATAACCTTACTGCACCATTTTTGCTAACACTATCCTATGTCATAATCTGCTTAGTAGGCTGCATGTTTGGCACTTGTGAAATAGCCTGCATTGCAAAAATAGATGCCACAATGCTTAAACTGTGATCCTAATGTGAAACATTTGTTGCATTGCTTTGCAGTGGGTGATGTCACTAGACGCTGGCGGAGCTGCCGTGACCAGTTCCGCAGAGAGCGGCAGAATCGTGCCAGGAGTGGGTCAGAGAGAACACAAAAGCGCAAATACATTTATTATGATCGCTTGAACTTTCTGGCACCAATTATGGATCTGCGTCCGTAAGTTCATGCTTCAACTCTGCACACCTTTGCCTACTTGCCTTAAGGTATGATTTTAATGTTTTTTTTTTCCATGATAAATAGAACAGAATCCAATATAACCGAGCGTGAGACCTGCTCAGACTCAGAGGTCCACGTGGAGCCAGTTGCTGATGCGGAAGAAGAGGCTGGTCCATCTTCCCAAACAGTTTCCAGCCAACAACCACCCCCAACAGCACGGTCTTCTGCAGCACAGGAGGCACAGGCAGAGGACGACCGTGCCCAGAGTAGTAGCCCAACCCTCCGCCTTGATACCTCACCACAGGCTGCAGTAGTGTCCCGACGGGGATGCCGCCGAAGGGAGCTCAACACCACTGGGACCAAAAGCCAAGTGGATACAGGGGTATTAAACTATCTGTCCCGCACGGCAAATGATGATGGCGAAGAGGCCTGTGCAAGGAGTCTGGCTCGCTATCTACGCACTATCCCCTGAGATGTAAGGCTGCGTGCCAGAGGTGCCATTCAAATAGTGATAGATGCTTGCAACCCACCCAATAACCCAACACAGATCTTTGCTTATCTGGAAAGATGGCAACTGTCACGGGCAAACCGTCTACAAATGCCTGTGTCACCTGAAGAGAATCCAAGACCTGAAAGTGAACCCCCTTCCAAACGTAGTCCATCCCCACAACAACCTGAAGGTGTTAGTCAACACCGTCCACAACATGGTCAGATATATCCGCCAGCAGTACATCACCAGTATGCCCACTTGACCATACCCAGTGGAGGAGAATGGCCACTACATGGGTATGGTCGACATGGACATTCTGTGATGTATCCGCACATGGGCCCTGTCAATAGCCTTGATTATGTCCCTCATTACCAAAGTGGACAGTACCAACACGTTGCACCACAAGTACCTTCCATGGTCCTTCATGGCACCTCAGCCCCAAATCAGCATCATGCCCAATTGGCACAACAAACAAACCAAGCCACTCAGCCTGATGCTCCTCCTTCTCCACCACATACATATGAGAATTTGTGAATACTTTTTTTGTTTATATTACGTTTTTATAATGTTTTTTCCCATGTTGTTATGCTATTTTTTTTTATTGAATGTGGGTTTGTGGCTGCCAATAAAGGCCATCATTGCCATATGATGCAAATATGGTATGTTATGGCCACAAAGTGTTTGTAATAAAAACCACAAACTCAAGTTGGGATTGGTCACATTTTTTTTCATGTAACTGATGCTTTCAATGTCTTATTTCACACATTATATTGCATTGTTTTAAAAGGGTACATGTACAATTAGTTTCAGGTTATCACTCACACATACATTAAATCATAACATAGACAATGCATTATCTTGCCAAGGAGTATATCCCTCTGGGGAAACAAAATAATTGCTAAAGACGTCCCGCACTTTAAGTCCAGATGGTGGTCGACGTGGTTGATGTCCATGTGGATTTGGGAGCACATTATTTGCATCTAACAAATCATAAGCCTCATTTGCAAGACAGTCATATTTTCGTGTAAAATTGTGTAGTACCACACATGCTTTTATTACTTGATTCACATTTTGTTCACTTAGTTGTATTGCAGACTGCAGAACCCGCCATTTGGCTGTGAGTATACCAAAGGCACACTCGACAAGGCGTCGGGCACGGGATAGGCGGAAATTAAAAATGCGCTGCCGGTTGTCCAGTGTTCGCCGTGGATAGGGCCTCATCAGGTTCCTGGTTAGCTGAAATGCCTCATCACCAACCATCACATAAGGCACTGGTTCCAGATGAGACCCTGGAAGCTGACGTGGGAGTGGAAGGTCCAATTGATTGCTCCGCATACGCCGACCCATTATTGAGGTATTAAACACTCTGGAGTCTCCTGTTCGCCCATAGGCCCCAATATCTACTAAAGTAAACATGTAAGCACTGTCTACCAGGGCCAACAGAACAACTGAAAAATACTCTTTATAATTATAGTATTGTGAGCCAGAGTTGGGGGGCTTACGTACACGAATGTGCTTCCCATCTAGTGCCCCTATACAGTTGGGAAACTGGCACGTCTCCTCAAATCCACGGGCTATACGCACCCAATCTGCTTGTTTGTGCACAGACATCACCGAGTTATGTAGTCTTGACCAAATTTCAAGGCAGGTACAGCGGACAATACCACAAATAGTGGATTTGCCGAGTAAAAACTCAAGGTGTAGGGCCGCATATGACAGGCCAGTGGACAGAAACCTAGAGGCAAAAAGGAAACTAAATATTAAGGGCTAAACACATAAAATTTTTTCTATTACACCCACCATTAAGGTATATGACATACCGTAAAGTCAGTAGAAGACGCTCCTCCGCGGAAATCGACTTGCGCATCATCGTATCCTTATACGTGATCCCAGGGCGGACCGTCTCAAGAAGAATGTCAAAAGTTTCCAGGCTCATATGACAATATTGATAGAATTTGTCGCGATGGCTGCGTAGTGAAGCATAAAGATGGTGAAAATGTCCTTTTGTCACCCGGCGTCTCACAAGTGGATGAACCCACATTCTTCTACGCTGAGCCAAAACCCAGTGAAAAAGAACCTGCTCTGTGGTGTTAAAGGTGAGCCTGTATGACATGATGCACACAAGTCAGCTAAACACACACAACATGAAAGGAGTAGGAAGAGGAGAATTGCTTCTCAGCCAATAAATAGCCTTCAACATTATTTCCTAATTACTTTCAGCTCCGAAAATCATAGTATGCTCATTTTGCATTACTGCGATAAAATAACGCCATACGGACGCCATACGGATGTCACACGGATCCTGACATGCGAGGAAATCGCATCATCGCATTGAAAACGGATTACATACGGATCAACATACGGAGGACTGTTGTGCGATTATCGCATTACAAAATCGGACCGTTTTTTTTAACGTTCTGTGTGACTCCAGCCTAATCATTCTTCATGCAATCCTTGTCATGGTAGAATTGTTAGGCCGCGTTCACACGTTCAGTATTTGGTCAGTATTTTACATCAGTATTTGTAAGCCAAATCCAGGAGTGGGTGATAAATGCAGAAGTTTTGCCCTTATTTCTATTATACTTTTCCTCTAATTGTTTCACTCATGACGTGATTTTGGCTTACAAATTATGATGTAAAATACTGACCAAATACTGAACTTGTCAATGTGACCTTATGCTGCGTTCACACGATGAGCTTTTGGTGAATTTCTGATGTTGCAAATTTTCAGCACCATTTCTGCACCTAAAATTAAATTAGATTACTTGCATTAATAGTATAACTTTCATAATAAAATATTCAGCTTTTCTCAAAATAACTGATGCAAAAATGAATACAGCTCACATTAAAAACTACTACATTTAGCATTTTATGTGACCTCCATGATTTTTAAGGAAAGTACCAAGTCCTCTAGGCATGGAATGACCAAGTTGGCACTATATTGCAACATCTACTGGTTTACATTTTTCAAGAGAGATTCTACAGAAGATGTACTTGGCATATCCACACAAACCAGAAAAAAGAAATAACTTTGCCTGGGGAGAAAAACTTTATCACTGCATACCCTTAAAGGGGTTGCCCAGTCTAAAACGACAACTCTGCTGTTTTTGTGCGGATATGTAACTGTAGATTTTGAAGGAGATATGCAGTGTAACAAATACAGTGGGTATGGAAAGTATTCAGCCCCCTTAAAATTTTTCACTCTTTGTTTCATTGCAGCCATTTGGTAAATTCAAAAAGTTCATTTTTTTCTCATTAATGTAAATTCAGCACCCCATCTTGACTGAAAAAAACAGAAATGTAGAAATTTTTGCAAAAAACCCCTGAAATATCACATGGTCATAAGTATTCAGACCCTTTCCTCAGTATTGAGTAGAAGCACACTTTTGAGCTAGTACAGCCATGAATCTTCTTGGGAATGATGCAATGATTTTTTCACACCTGGATTTGAGGATCCTCTGCCATTCTTCCTTGCAGATCCTCTCCAGTTGGTGGACAGCCATTTTCATGTCTCTCCAGAGATGCTCAATTGGGTTTAGGTCAGTGCTCTGGCTGGGCCAGTCAAGACTGGTCACAGAGTTATTCTGAAGCCACTCCTTTGTAATTTTAGCTGTGTGCTTAGGGTCATTATCTTGTTGAAAGGTGAACCTTCGGCCAAGTCTAAGGTCCAGAGCACTCTGGAAGAGGTTTTCATCCAGGATATCTCTGTACTTGGCCGCATTCATGTTTCCTTCAGTTTAAACCAGTTGTCCTGTCCCTGCAGCTGAAAAACATACCCATAGCATGATGCTGCCACCACCATGTTTCACTGTTGTGATTGTATTGGGTAGGTGATGAGCAGTGCCTGGTTTTCTCCACACATACCGCTTAGAATTATCAACAAAAAGTTCTATCTTCATCTCATCAGACCAGAGAATCTTATTTCTCATAGTCTGGGAGTCCTTCATGTGTTTTTTAGCAAACTCTATGCAGGCTTTCATATGTCAGGCACTGAGATGAGGCTTCTGTTGAGCCACTCTGCCATAAAGTCCCGACTGGTGGAGGGCTGCAGTGATAGTTGACTTTGTGGAACTTTCTCCATCTCTCTACTGCATCTCTGGAGCTCAGCCACAGTGATCTTGGGGTTCTTCTTTACCTCTTCTCCATGATTGCTCAGTTTGGCTCGACAGCCAGGTCTAGGAAGACGTCTGGTAGTAACAAGCTTCTTCCATTTAAAGATTATGGAGGCAACTGTGCTCTTAGGAACCTTGAGTACGCAGAAATTCTTTTGTAACCATGGCCAGATCTGTGCCTTGCCACAATTCTCTCTCTGAGCTCCTTGGCCAGTTCCTTTGACCTCATGATTCTCATTTGGTCTGAAATGCACTGTGAGCTGTGAGGTCTTATATAGACAGGTGTGTGCCTTTACAAATCAAGTCCTATCAGTTTAATTAAACACAGCTGGACTCCAATGAAGGAGTAGAACCATCTCAAGGAGGAGAACAAGGAAATGGACAGCATGTGACTTAAATATGAGTGTCTGAATACTTATGACCATGTGATATTTCAGTTTTTCCTTTTTAATAAATTTGCAAAAATTTCTACATTTCTGTTTTTTTTTCAGTCAAGATGGGGTGCAGAGCCCCAACCAAGTATTTAGTGCATTTACTGAATAAACATTTCAGTAGGCCAACATTTTGGATTTTAAAATCATTTTTTCAAGCTGGTGTTGTAAAGTATTCTAATTTACTGAGACAATGACTTTTGGGTTTTCATTGGCTGTAAGCCATAAGCAACAACATTAACAGAAATAAATACTTGAAATAGATCACTCTGTTTGTAATGACTCTATATAATATATGAGTTTCACTATTTGTATTGAAGAACTGAAATAAATTAACTTTTTGATGATATTCTAATTTTGTGAGATGCACCTGTATTTAGGCTGACTCTAGAAAACAAATGTTGCCACAGGACACGGACACTGACAGAGTCAGCAATGTAGAGGAATGATTTTCACCCAGGGTGACCTCTCCAAGAAACCTTAGACCAAGACGTTTCCCATTTTCAGTGGGCAGGAGTGGATTACATGATTGGAGCTACCACAAAAGAAGCACCTTTCCTTGGTCCTGCGGATGTCCTGACAAAGCTTGGTCATCTTCACTCCGCCTACCTGCATTGACTCAGGAAAGAGTGTTGAGGTTTGCTGCATGACCGGTCTCTGAAAGGTTGGATCCAGGCATCCAGGTCTTCTATCACAGCTCACCTCCTTGGAGTGCTCATGAAATCTGATATCAAGCTGTGTTGCTAGAGGCACCATGTCATCCAGTGAGGTGAATATATCAAGACCAGCCAGCTCGTCCTTGATTTGCCCAAACAAGCCTTCACAGAAGGTAGCTACCAGAGCCTTGTTATTCCAGGTGAGTTCAGATAGCAGAGTGCAGAAACATATAGCGTACTGGCCCACTGTGAGGGTTTTCTGGCGTAGTCTAAGGAGAGAAGATGCTGCTATGGAAGCTCGGCCTGGCACATCAAAGACCTTATGGAAGGCCTCTAGAAAAGATTGAAGGTTTTACACTAGTGGCTCCCCTCTCTCCCATAAGGGGTGGAGCCACTCCAAAAAGCCTTACCAGTAAGATGAGACATAATGAAGATCACCTTGGCTCAATCTGAAAAGAACTGATGTGCCAAGAGTTCAAAGTGTAGCGTGCACTAATTAATAAACCCCCAACATAGGAGCAGACAGACAAGGTCCGAAGCCGGGTACATAGTTGCTCACTGCAGAAGCACATTGAATGTTGTTGCAGCCTGGGTAGAAGCAGAAGCGACCAGAGTTGTCAGCATGTTTAGACAGGTGTTTGTGGTCCACAGGTAGGATAAGATTTTGTCCTGTTGGTCTTTCTGGAGGGAGACCTCTTGGTACAAGTCAAAGATGGAGGGAGTCTGAGAGACAATGGATTCCATGGCCTGTGCAAACTGTAACTGACTCGTGGTGGAACCACTGTGCCGTAACCTGTGGAGAGCTTGTAGGGGAGTGACTAGGTGCCTCACCAACTCCAACCTCGGATGCACCATGGCTGATGATACCACGATTCATAGAGGGAGGAGGGAGAAGGGACCAGGTGCTACACCAAGACTGACCTCGGGTAAATGGCATCTGACCCTCAAGGGACAAGAGGCAGGAACGGTCAGGAATGGTGGACTTGGCAAGTACTGGTGGCATGCCTGGTATAGTGACTGGCAAAACAGACACAGGCAGGCAAGTACTGACAGGCATGACTGGTATCCAGGCAGGCAGATGAAGATAGGCAGGACCTGGCAGGCACGGCTCATAGACAGGCAGATGGGCATGGCTGATAGACAGACAGCCAGATGGGCACGGCTGATAGAGAGGCAGGTGGGCATGGATGATAGACAGGCAGCCAGATGGGCATGGCTGATAGACAGGCAGGTGGGCACGGCTGATAGACAGGCAGGCGTGGCTGATAGACAGGCAGGCGGCTACGGCTGATGTACTGGACAGGTATACTGGGATATTAGCACTGACACCTGAGAACTTGCAAGTGTGTTAGAAACAGGCTACATTACACGGGAACCTCCTGGCAGGTGGAGGTGCCTAAAATAGTAATTGTCTGCCAGCCATTGTTTGGGGACACTTTAGGACTGTGTGTGCGTGGCTATTTTAAGAAGGAGGGAGCAACGCACACTAATCCCAGTGCCTGGGGATCTGTGCGCAATACGGGTACCCAGGACATCAGTAGCAGGAGAGGAGGGAAAAGTGCGGGACTGTGACAGCGAGTGAGTCTGTATCTCTGACGGGGAAGGGAGGCAGAGTGGAGGGACACCCATGCTACACCCTACATAAGTTAATAAATTTTAAGTATACAGTCAGAGAGGTTGAACTGTAATCTCAATCACAATAACTGAGTTTCAATCACCTTCATTATTGCACTGGTTTCAGACATCTGAGAAACTCGGTTCATGTACTGACTATGTTGTACAGACAGGTTGCAGATCTCCAGATTCAAACTTAACATCTTCATATGTGTCTATGATGCTGTCAAGTTAAAGTCAGGAGACCTGTAACCAGCCTGTACATCGTGATCCGTACTTGGACCGTGTTTCACAGACTTCTGAATGAGGCCAAACTGTGTAACAGCTGTTGTTTAATCATCAACTGTGCTATCAGTTATTGTCTATCCCTGTAGAAAAATTATGGTAATTGGTACAGTCCAAGGAGATTCATTATACAGGAACTTTTGGTGACTGAGATAAACTTTCCCAGATAACATAAAGACATGCAATTCTTAGAGGATTACCATTAGGTGACATGACCTGAATGAGGAGAAAGAACCCCTGAATTTTCAGATAAACTGAAACAACTGAATTGCTCTTATTTTATTTCAGCTGCTCCCCTGAGAATTCCGTTTTATTATTTTTTTACATCCGCCATACAGTTGCAGAGATATGGGCCTTTTTATTAGGATTCATTTTTATGGTCTTTACCAATGGGGCGTTACTTACAGAATAAGAAAGAGTGTAAAGAGTTTAAAAACTAACATTAAATAATAAAGCTCATTTCTCTGGAACAATATGGCAGGGTTAAAAGAAAATAGAAAATGGAATACTCAGGGGGGACCAGAGGGGATAAAATAGCAGCGAAAATCAGGCCCTTTCACCTAGTGTCAAGTTTCCTTTAAAGACTGTAGAAAACTAAGTTCAGTTCCATTGAATCTTAATGTATGTTCTGTTTGTTTTAGCAATTGCTTCACCTTGGCAAAATAGCGAAATTGTGAAATAAGGTCAATTAGTCAGAATTCAAAATTAAAAATGTATAAGATTACATATATATGTATATATATATATATATATATATATATATATATATATATATATATATATTAACATAAATTTATATGTACTTTGTTGTTTTTTTGGGACAATATGGGTCAGCCACTGATAATGCTTGCAATCACCCTTAATATATTCAATTCTGCTTTACTTGAGATTTCCTATTCCAGGAAGCATGTGTGTGCAAACAACAGACATTTTTTTCCAGGAAAAAAGCTTTTGATTCTCAATGAACATTAGCAGCCACCAGAAGAAGTGCAAGTAAGTCAGCTACCACAGCTATTTAATCAGCGGTGTTTGTTGATTTGAGCAGAACCCTATGCTGTGAAATGAAAAAAGAAAACCAAATTTTCATGAGCAATCTTGCTGTTCCTGCTTCAGGTGCTAGGCCATTTCACTAAAGCAGCTCAGACGAGAATGTCATTAGTTCTTAAACCCCAGGTGAATTTGCCACTGTTCTACATGATTAAGCCAGATAATTGTGTGTTGATAGCGAATGTGGCTGGTGAAATACAATTTCTAGGACCTTCCTAAACAAACACGACACAGGAGTGTGTCAAAGTGCTGTCATTTCAGTTCCTTTTGTAGCAGTTGCACTTGCCGATATCCCTGTTGAGAGCTTGTGAATAAAATCATTATATTTTGATGATAATAAAAGGACCTTTTTAGCAGGAAAATATTCACCTTTTAACCCAATAACACAACACCCTTTAGGACACACAAATGAAACCCATTGTACTAAAAGGAGCACTGTCTAGTGTTTGGGTGACCAAAGAAAAAACTGCCTTTCAAACCCTGAGATCCCAGCCATAGGATACAAAAATGAAACCAACAGCCTACAGATCAATATACATGTGAATTTATGGACAGTGTAGTTCCTTACAAAGTCATTTTGCTTACATAGTATTCCTAAATTAGCAATAAGTAGAGATGAATGAATCAATTTGATGTGAATTTCATTTGTGTCAAGTTAAATTCTGAATTTTTCTGGACTCAGTAAAGTAGAATAATTTGCATTTCAATTTTCATTAATCACCCACAATTTATACACAATTCAGAAAATTGTATCAGCTGGAGGAGAGTCATATAACCTTGGGCATGAATGGACCGACTTCCCAATAATGCTTTACAGCTATCATATCATATCTCATGGTATAGCACAGCATAGCATAGCCTGTGCAAAAGCCGAGGCAAGGAACGCAGCGCAGTAAGCATTTTTCTAGGAATCAATTTAGTGTGAGGATGTCACAGCTTACAACATAGCCATAGAAATAGGGAGAAAAAGCCCCTAAATTCGGAATTTACTATACCATTGGTGTCTAAGGGGTAAGGTTTCTCCTTGTGGAGAGTGACATACCAGCTCTGGCGTGTCGAGGTAAGGAGGGTTATTCGCCGTGCAATGCTCCTCTGGGAAATTTAATATGCAAATTGCCTCTTCAAAAAAAGAGAGGATTTGTACTCTATAGCGCCACCTATTGGAAGTAGCGATCCTACAAGTCACAATCAACCCTTTAACAAGTCTTGTAATATGACTAAGGATAAAAGCCAAATCAGTATCTCCATTTGCAGACATGGTGTTTTGGACTATTGGTCCTCGTCAGTGCAAAGTAGGAGAGATCTGATTTGGCAAGGTGAGAGGCTCTGGACTAGGGTCTAAGGGGTAAGGTTTCTCCTTGTGGAGAGTGACATACCAGCTCTGGCGTGTCGAGGTAAGAAGGCTTATACGCCGTGCAATGCTCCACTGCGATCCTACAAGTCACAATCAACCCTTTAACGAGTGTTGTAATATGACTTAGGATAAAAGCCAAATCAGTTTCTCCATTTGCAGACACGGTGTTTCGGACTATTGGTCCTCGTCAGTGCAAAGTAGGAGAGATCTGATTTGGCAAGGTGAGAGGCTCTGGACTAGGGTCTAAGGGGTAAGGTTTCTCCTTGTGGAGAGTGACATACCAGCTCTGGCGTGTCGAGGTAAGGAGGCTTATTCGCCGTGCAATGCTCCTCTGGGAAATTTAATATGCAAATTGCCTCTTCAAAAAAAGAGAGGATTTGTACTCTATAGCGCCACCTATTGGAAGTAGCGATCCTTCAAGTCACAATCAACCCTTTAACGAGTCTTGTAATATAGCTTAGGATAAAAGCCAAATCAGTAACTCCATTTGCAGACACGGTGTTTCGGACTATTGGTCCTCGTCAGTGCAAAGTAGGAGAGATCTGATTTGGCAAGGTGAGAGGCTCTGGACTAGGGTCTAAGGGGTAAGGTTTCTCCTTGTGGAGAGTGACATACCAGCAGAGCCGGCTCCAGGTTTTTATGGGCCCGGGCGAAAGAGTCTCAGTGGGCCCCCTTAACACAGAGCACGATTCATGATGCACAGATACTGCAGAGAAATATGGGTATTGCACAACGCCAAACACTTCTCTTCTTCCATTACATGACTGATACCTATTGTAAATTGTACAATAGCTCAAAAATCGCCAAATCCTCACAGCGCACAGTACAGACTGGACAGTACAGTCCTCCATACAATATTATGGGCACCACATAGTCTCCCCCTCATCACTCATATAATACCCCATGCAGGATGTCACCCCCCATCCCCCATATAATGCTCCATACAGAATACTGGACCCAAAATAATGCTCCATACAGAATACTGAACCACATATAATGCTCCATACAAAATATGGAGCTCTCCTCTGCACTGTGCTGCATTCTGCACTGTTACGGCTCAGGAAAGGGCACTGTGGAAAGACTCCCCATTATCATCATCATTGCCTGCCCATTATCATCATCATTGCCTCCCCATCATTATCATTGCCTGCCCATCATCATCATCATCATTATTGCCTCCCCGTCACCATCATCATTGCCTCCCAATTATCATTGCCTCCCCATTAATATCATCATAATCATTGCCTCCCCACTATCATTGCCTCCCCATCATTATCATCATTGCCTCCCATTAATATCATCATCATCATTGCCTCCCCATCATCATTGCCTCCCCATTAATATCATCATCATCATTGCCTCCCCATTATCATTGCCTCCCCATAATCATCATCATTGCCTCCCCATTAATATCATCATCATCATTGCCTTCCCATTATCATTGCCTCCCCATCATCATGATCATTGCCTCCCCATCATCATTGCCTCCTCATCATAATCATCATGATCATTGCCTCCCCATCATCATTGCCTCCCCATCATCATCATCATTGCCTCCCCATCATCGTCATCATGATCATTGCCTCCCCATCATCATTGCCTCCCCATCATCATCATCATGATCATTGCCTCCCCATCATCATTGCCTCCCAATCATCATAATCATTGCCTCCATCATCATCATCATGATCATTGCCTCCCCATCATCATTGCCTCCCCATCATCATCATCATGATCATTGCCTCCTCACCACCATCACTACCTCTCCTCACCACCATCACTGCATCACACATACAGCACCACACACACACACCTCACCTGTCCGGCGTCCGCGCTCTCTGCCACAGCCGGCCGCTGAATGATGACGTCATTCAGCGGCGCTGCTGTGAGAGAGGAAGTGCCGGCGCAGGTGTCCCCTGGAGCCCGGAGCTGCGGCAGCGGAGGTACGGGGAGAGGTAAGTATTGCCCCGGCTGCTGCCAGGGCACTGAGCAAGCGGGGGGGCCCAGTGGCGGCGCTGGCACCGCTAACGGGCGCTGGGGTGCCTGACGGCGAGTGGGCCCCCGCCTGCTCAGGGCCCCGGCACTTGCCCAGGTATGCCGGGTGCTGGCGCCGGCCCTGCATACCAGCTCTGGTGTGTCGAGGTAAGGAGGCTTTTTCGCCGTGCTATGCTCCTCTGGGAAATTTAATATGCAAATTGCCTCTTCAAAAAAAGAGAGGATTTGTACTCTATAGCACCACCTATTGGAAGTAGCGATCCTACAAGTCACAATCAACCCTTTAACGAGTCTTGTAATATGGCTTAGGATAAAAGCCAAATCAGTATCTCCATTTGCAGACACGGTGTTTCGGACTATTGGTCCTCGTCAGTGCAAAGTAGGAGAGATCTGATTTGGCAAGGTGAGAGGCTCTGGACTAGGGTCTAAGGGGTAAGGTTTCTCCTTGTGGAGAGTGACATACCAGCTCTGGCGTGTCGATGTAAGGAGGCTTATTCGCCGTGCAATCCTCCTCTGGGAAATTTAATATGCAAATTGCCTCTTCAAAAAAAGAGAGGATTTGTACTCTATACCGCCACCTACTGGAAGTAGCGGTCCTACAAGTCACAATCAACCCTTTAACGAGTCTTGTAATATGACTTAGGATAAAAGCCAAATCAGTATCTCCATTTGCAGACACGGTGTTTCGGACTATTGGTCCTCATCAGTGCAAAGTAGGAGAGATCTAATTTGGCAAGGTGAGAGGCTCTGGACTAGGGTCTAAGGGGTAAGGTTTCTCCTTGTGGAGAGTGACATACCAGCTCTGGCGTGTTGAGGTAAGGAGGCTTATTCGCCGTGCAATGCTCCTCTGGGAAATTTAATATGCAAATTGCCTCTTCAAAAAAAGAGAGGATTTGTACTCTATAGCGCCACCTATTGGAAGTAGCAATCCTACAAGTCACAATCAACCCTTTAACGAGTCTTGTAATATGACTTAGGATAAAAGCCAAATCAGAATCTCCATTTGCAGACACGGTGTTTCGGACTATTGGTCCTTGTCAGTGCAAAGTAGGAGAGATCTGATTTGGCTAGATGAGAGGCTCTGGACTAGGGTCTAAGGGGTAAGGTTTCTCCTTGTGGAGAGTGACATACCAGCTCTGGCGTGTCGAGGTAAGGAGGCTTATTCGCCGTGCAATGCTCCTCTGGGAAATTTAATATGCAAATTGCCTCTTCAAAATTTGTACACTATACCATTAGTGATGAGTGAACGTGCTCGGATAACATCTTATCTGAGCACTTCCAGGTGTTATCTGAGCATCTGGAAATGCTCGTATATTAAGTTCGAGTCCCTGTGGCTGCATGATTTGTGGCTGTTAGATAGCCTCAACAAATGTGGGGATTCGCTAGCAAACAGGCAATCCCTGCATCTTTTGAGGCTGTCTGGCAGGCGTAAATCATGCAGCCACAGGGACTCGAACATAATATACGAGCATTCCCAGATGCTCAGATAACACCTGAGCATGCTCGGATAATACATCATCAGAGCACGTTCACTCATCACTAGTTGCCATCAAAGGCTGTATTTGCATTCAGGAGCTTGAAAGTGGTTGTAGATAGTCCTATAATAGTCTCATACACATTTTTTTCAGGGCAATTGGAGTACATAAATTTGAATTTCAAAATTGTCTATAATCTCTAGAACTGAGTAACTGTGTTACTGGATACTTTATGAAAGATAATCTGGTATTTATCGTAACAACAAACATGCTCATGTGCTGGGTTATAGATTTTATTTGCAAAATTGAATCTTAAGTCATTTGTTTAAAATCTGTTCCATTAATAATATCCCATCATCAAGCTGTTTCTCAAACTATAGATTGATCTTAAATTGTCTTAAATGACCTTTAACCCTTAATTATAACATCATTTACCTGGCTTCACATATTATTCGATGGCCATTTAAATATCCCTATTTTTTCGGACATTTGGAGTCCTGTACATCATTTATTGCACCCATACACGTAGTTACCAGCATTCATATTGGTAACTTGAGAAATTTTAGTCTCCACCTTAACCCCAACCAGATGAGCCAATTTGTAGGTGTGGTTTATGTGATCTAGGACACTGCAAATATTTTTGGGATTGTTTTAAAAAATCAATGCTGTCTTTGCAAATTCAGGAGACTTTACATATTTGCATATACAACCCATATGCAATCTTAATACTTTTCTCATAGGTTTTCCATAAACCAGACCAGTAAAAGTACAATGGCACAGAATTGAAGGCCAGGACCATGCAATATACAGTCATGGCCAAAAGTTTTGAGAATGACACAAATATTATATTTTCACATGATCTGCTGCCCTCTGGCTTTTATGTGTGTTTGACAGATGTTTTCATCACAGACAGAAATATAATTGCAAATATTATGAGTAACAAAAGCTTATATTGACAGTTAGAATGAGTTAATGCAGCAAGTCAATATTTGCAGTGTTGACCCTTCTTCTTCAGGACCTCTGCAATTCTCCCTGGCATGCTCTCAATCAACTTCTGGACCAAATCCTGACTGATAGCAGTCCATTCTTGCACAATCAAAGCTTTCATTTGGTCAGAATTTTTAGGTTTTTGTTTGTCCACCCGTCTCTTGATGATTGACCACAAGTTCTCAATGGGATTAAGATCTGGGGAGTTTCCAGGCCATGGACCCAAAATCTCTATGTTTTGTTCCCTGAGCCATTTAGTTATCACCTTTGCTTTATGGCAAGGTGCTCCATCATGCTGGAAAAGGCATTGTTGATCGCCAAACTGCTCTTGGAGGGTTGGGAGAAGTTGCTCTTGGAGGACATTCTGGTACCATTCTTTATTCATGGCTGTGTTTTTAGGCAAGACTGTGAGAGAGCCGATTCCCTTGGCTGAGAAGCAACCCCACACATAAATGGTTTCAGGATGCTTAACAGTTGGCATGAGACAAGACTGGTGGTAGCGCTCACCTTGTCTTCTCCGAATGAGGCTGTCAGGAATCAAACCCAGTACCTCTTGTCCACCGGCCAGCAGCTCTACCATCTGAGCTATTCTGCTGGCTGCAAAGTTCCTTGCCCTGTGGGTGTGTCATTGCAAGATTATTGTGCTCCTAGCCTCTAGTCAAGCTCTTCCTGCTGTTCCTGATCCATTGCTACCAATACCGCTCTCCTGTGAACTGACCTCGGCCTGCCCTTCTGACTACGCTCTCCGCTAGAGTTGAGCGATACTTTTTGATATCCAAAAGTATCGGTATCGGAATGGTATCGCCGATATCCAAAAAATATCGGCGATACCCGATACCGATACCGGAAATCCAATGTAAGTCTATGGGACAGAAATATCGTAACTAAAAAAACCTCTTTCTTTCCTTGTAAACACTAAATATACACACATAGAATATAATATATATATATATATATATATATATATACACATGTCATTGTGACATATATATACATATATTTATAGTTTATAACACTTCTACATAGTAAAATAGCCTCTGATTCAATTGCCGGGTAAAGCCGGCTTTTGTGAAAAGACAGAAGCACCCGACATGAAATGACACTTGGTTTACATAGAGTTAACCATGTCTTTTCATGTAGTTTGATATCTGATTTGCACAAACAATTACATGAGTGGCTGTGTGCAAAATTTCACACCTGTAGGGGTTAATTAAAGGTGTAAATTCGTTGTAAAAAAAACGGACTTTTTTGCTACGAATTTACACCTTTAATTAACCCTACAGGTGTGAAATGTTGCACACAGCCACTCATGTAATTGTTAGTGAAAACAATAGATCAAACAACTTGAAATGACATGGTTAACTCTATGTAAACCATGTGTCATTTCATGTCGGGTTCTGCATTTTCACAAAAGCCGGCAATTGAATTAGCGGCTATTATACTATGTAGAAGTGTATGAACTATAAATATATATATATATATATATATATGTGTCACAAATTCAATGACATGTATATATATGAGGTGTAAAATTGTTGAAAAAAATGCGTGGGCTCCCGTCCTATTTTCGCAACCAGACAGACAAAGCCAGCGAGTGGAGGCAGATAATAATAGCCCAGAGAGGGACCATTATTTTTGCCCCCCCTGGCTACTAACATCTGCCCCCAGACTCCCCAGAAAAGACAAATCTATAAATAGATTCGCCCTTTCTGGCACTTTGCCCGTCTATTCCCATTGCCCTGTAGCGGTGGCGAATGGGTTAATATGGGGTTAAAGCCACCTTGCTATTGAAAGATTACCTTAAGCCAGGTTAATAATTGAGAGCTGTCAATTAGACAACTATCAATTATTAATCCTATTGCATGAAATAAAAATAAAACACACACACTTTAATTAAAAATTATTTTAATGAAATAAAGACACATGTTTTTGACCATCTTTTATTTTACTGCAAAAACCATTTCCTGTAATAAAAATAAAATAAAAAAGCAAAATTATTCTTACCTATCCCATGCACAGTCAGGTCCCATGGTGTAATCCTTCAGAAAGGGTTAATGTTTACTGCAGGGACCGCAGCTAATGCTGCAGCCTCACAGTAAACCCCCAAATGAATGAGTTCCTCTCCTGGCTGACAGGAGAGGAAGTGGAAAGCTTAATTGATTGCTTTCCACTTTCACTTCAGGTCAGCCAGGGACACAATCAGTGACGTCAGAGGGAACTGATTAACAAAAATAGGGGTTCCCTTCGAAAAAAAAATGGCGTGGGGTCCCCCCTATTTTTGTTAACCAGCCTGATGAAGCAGACTGCTGAGCAGTGGCGTACCGTGAATGAAGCAGACCATGCAGCTGCTATGGGGCCCGGACAGGTGAGGGGGCCCGCGACGGTCGGGTAGCTGTGCTGACACAGTACTACCAGGGGGTCGGCGGGGGAGGGGGAGCGCAGCTCTTCTATATACTCACCCTTCCGCCGGCGCGGTCTCTGCAGCCCCTGCTCTTTTCCCACGGTCTCCGACGCCTGTGTTCAGCGGTCAGGTGGTACCGCTCATTACAGTCATGAATATGCACATATTCATGACTTTAATGAGCTGTCCCGCGTGACCGCTGAACACTGGCGGCGGAGACCGCGGGAGAAGAGCAGGGGCTGCAGAGACCGCGCCGGCGGAAGGGTGAGTATAAGGGATATTTACCTGTCCCGTTCCACCGTTGCTTGCGTCTTCTTGCTGCAATGTTCAGGTCAGAGGGCGCGATGACGTCGTTAGTGCGCGCCGCGCCCTCTGCCTGATCATTCACTGCTGGAGGACCCCGAAGACAGCGGCACTCAGCAGTGGAGAGAGGACAGGTAAATATCTCAGGTGCCGGGGCCCTGAGCGAGCGGTGACATCGGCACCTGGTGTCACCCCCTGCTCAGGACACCGGCACCTGGCCCCCAGCGACGAGAGGTGAGTATGTCTTTTTTTTTTTTTTGGTTGCAGCAGCTGCGGCAGCATAAGGGCCTATACTATGGAGCATCTATGGGGGCACAATCTATGGGGGCACAATCTATGGGGGCATGATCTATGGGGGCACAATCTATGGGGGCACAATCTATGGGGGCATAATACATTTTTTTGTTTAATGTGTCCCCTCACTGTGCTGGCACTTTACATTTACAATGGCTCTGGGTTTTTTTTTTGGGGGGGGGCCCATTCAGACTTTTGCTATGGGGCCCCATGATTTCTATGTACGCCCCTGCTGCTGCTGAGGCATGGTATTTAGGCTGTTAAGGAGCCAATATCCATGGACCTTGCCAGCAGCGTCGGACTGGAGTACCTTGGGCCCACCAGAGAAAAATTATTCTTGGGGCCCACCATCATACTTCCCAACCTTTGAAGAAGGGAAAGAGAGACAAAGGCTGTGGCACGCTGTGCCTGCTGCAGCAAATTTTAGGCCATGCCACGTTGCACCACAGACTGTCCAGGAGTTAGTGGATGCTTTAGTCCAGGTATGGGAGGAGATCCCTCAGGAGACCATCCGTCGCGCTCATCAGGAGCATGGCCAGAAGTTGTAGGGAGGTCATACAGCATACCTCCCAAGTTTTGAAGACAGGAAAGAGGGTTAAAGGCTGCGGCGCGCATAGCGCGCCGCTGCACATTTTAGGCCACGCCCCGACCACACCCATTACACAGCTAATCACACCCATATCCTCGCCCCAAGCGTACCCATTTAGCACTGCTGATCACACTGACTGGTAATGATGAGGGCACAGTGGCTGGTACTGAGGAAAAGAAAGAAAGAGCAGCGAGAGAGAAAGAACAAACAGAGAAAGAAAGAGAGGAAAGAAAGAAAGAGAGAGAAAGAAAGAACAGAGAGAAAAAAGAACAGAGAGCGAGAAAGAAAGAACAGAGAGCGAGAAAGACTAGAGAGAGAAAGAAAGACGAGAGAGAGAGCCAGAGGCGTAGCTAGGGTTTTGGTTTAGTGGGGGCGAAACTTCTGAGTGGGCCCCTAATCAGAGAACCTCAGCAAATGACCGCGCTGTTGCCAAAAATAATCTATATATAAAAAGACCAATATTGATATTACCGCCATATGGTCTGTGTTAAATAATACCAGTCCTACAGAACATATAATAGATTACAGCACAGGTACAGATAATGACTTACCGCTGATGTTCTTTCTAATGGAATTGTTCACTTTTCATGTCTTTTCCATCTGGCCCAGACTGACATGACGACTTCTCCAGCCAGGACTCGACTGCAGAGATTACAACAAAGACACATTTCACTTCTCATATTTTTAGCACTGTCACGGTCACCAATTGGACTATTCTCAACCTGCACAAACTCCTCATCCTGCTGATACCCCAATACTGAGCCGCTGCTGCCATATGTGTCCCTATTTCTGCACCTGATACCCCAATACTGAGCCGCTGCTGCCGTATGTGTCCCTATTACTGCACCTGATACCCCAATACTGAGCTGCTGCTGCCGTATGTGTCTCTATTACTGCACCTGCTGTGTGGTTCTGTGTGACCTCTAAATTTTAAAGCACCCCTCTAGAATATAGTAATGCCGGGTGCAAGTGCCCTAGAAAACAGTGCCCACATTTTGTCCCCTAGACTGTAATAATGCCCTGTGTGCCCCTTTGACAGTCACAGTAACCCGAGTTCCCCTATAACAATAAGTGTCCACTTTACATTTAATAATGTCCCAAGTCTCCCCCTGTACATCTCCCCTATACACAGAATAATGCCCCCTCACTGGATATATACTGACCCCTTAACCCCTTCACCCCCAAGGGTGGTTTGCACGTTAATGACCGGGACAATTTTTACAATTCTGACCACTGTCTCTTTATGAGGTTATAACTCCGGAACGCTTCAACGGATCTTCGCGATTCTGAGATTGTTTTCTCGTGACATATTGTACTTCACGTTAGTCGTAAAATTTCTTCCATATAACTTGCGTTTATTTTTGAAAAAAACGCAAATATGGCGAAAATTTTGAAAATTTAGCAATTTTCAAACTTTGAATTTTTATTCACTTAAAACAGAGAAATATGTAACACAAAATAGTTAAGAAATAACATTTCCCACATGTCTACTTTACATCAGCACAATTTTGGAATCAAAATTTTTTTTTGTTAGGAAGTTATAAGGGTTAAAAGTTGACCAGCGATTTCTCATTTTTACAACAAAATTTACAAAGCCATTTTTTTTAGGGACCACCTCACATTTGAAGTCACTTTGAGGGGTCTACATGACAGAAAATACCCAAAAGTGACACCATTCTAAAAACTGCACCCCTCAAGGTACTCAAAACCACATTCAAGAAGTTTATTAACCCTTCAGGTGCTTCACAGGAACTAAAGCAACGTGGAAGGAAAAAATGAATATTTAACTTTTTAGCCACAAAAATGATCTTTTACAAACTTTTTTTTTATTTTCACAAGGGTAAAAGGAGAAAATGGACAGATAAGGTTGTTATGCAATTTCTCCTGAGTACGCCAATACCCCATATGTGGGGGAAAACCACTGTTTGGGCACACGGCAGAGCTCGTAAGGGAAGGAGCGCCGTTTGACTTTTTCAAACTAAAATTGGCTGGAGTTGAGATTGGACGCCATGTCGCGCTTGGAGAACCTCTGATGCGCCTAAACAGTGGAAACCCCCCACAAGTGACACCATTTTGGAAACTAGACCCCCTAAGGTACTTATCTAGATCTGTTGTGAGCACTTTGAACCCCCAAGTGTTTCACAAAAGTTTATAATGCCTGGGTGTGAAAAAAAAAAAAAAAATTCCACAAAAATGATTTTTTAGTCCTAAATTTTTGAATTTTCCCAAGGAAATTGGACCCCAAAAGTTGTTGTCCAATTTGTCCTGAGTATGCTTATACCCCATATGTGGGGGTGGAAAACTGTTTGGGCGCACGGCAGGGCTTGGAAAGGAAGTAGTAACGTTTTGGAATGCAGACGTTGATGGGGGTCATGTTCCGTTTGCAGTGCCCCAGATGAGCCTAAACAGTGGAAATCCCCCACAAGTGATCCCATTTTGGAAACTAGACCCCCTAAGGAACTTATCTAGATCTTTGGTGAGCACTTTGAACCCCCAAGTGCTTCACACAAGTTTATAATGCCCGGGCATGAAAATAAAAAATCCTATTTTTTTCCCACAAAAATTATCTTTTAGTCACTAATTTTTTATTTTCCCAAGGGTATCAGGAGAAATTGGACCACATAAGTTGTTGTCCAATTTGTCCTGAGTACGCTGATGCCCCATATGTGGGGGGGAACCACTGTTTGGGTGCACGGCAGAGCTCGGAAGGGAAGGAGCACCATTTGACTTTTTCCAACCAAAATTGGCTGGAATTGAGATTGGATGCCATGTTGCATTTGGAGAGCCCCTGATGTGCCTAAACAGTGGAAACCCCCCACAAATGACCCCATTTGGGAAACTAGACCCCCTAAGGAACTTATCTAGATCTTTGGTGAGCAATTTGAACCCTCAAGTGCTTCACACAAGTTTATAACGTAGAGCCGTAAAATTTAAAAATCATATTTTTTCCACAAAAATGATCTTTTCACCCGAATTTTTATTTTTCCAAGGGTAACAAGACTCCAAAAGTTATTGTGAAATTTGTCCTGAGTACACTGATACCCCATATGTGGGGGTATACCACTGTTTGGGTGCATGGCAGAGTTTGGAAGGGAAGGAGCGCCGTCTCACTTTTTCAACGCAGAATTGGCTGGACGCCATGTCGTGTTTGGAGAGCTCCTGATCTGCCTAAACAGTGGAAACCCCCCACAAATGACACCATTTTGGAAACTAGACCCCTCAAGGAACTTATCTAGATGTGTGGTGAGAACTTTGAACCCCCAGGTGTTTCACTAAAGTTTATAACGTACAGCCTTAAAATAAAAAATCCTTTTTTTTTTTTACAAAAATGATTTTTTCGCCCCCAATATTTTATTTTCACAAGGGTAACAGAAGAAATTGGAACCCAAAAGTTGTTGTCCAATTCGTCCTGAGTACGCTGATACCCAATATGTAGGAGAAAACTACTGTATGGGTGCACGTCAGGGCTCGGAAGGGAAGTAGTGACGTTTTGGATTGCAGACTTTGATGGAATGGTCTGGGGGCGTCATGTCGCATTTGGAGAGCCCCTGATGCGCCTAAACAGTGGAAACCCCCCATAAGTGACCCCATTTTGGAAAATAGACCCCACAAGGAACTTATCTAGATGTGTGGTGAGCACTTTGAACCCCGAAGTGCTTCACAGAAGTTTATAACGCACAGCCGTAAAAATAAAAAATCCTTTTTTTTTTACAAAAATGATTTTTTCGCCCCCAATATTTTATTTTCACAAGGGTAACAGTAGAAATTGGACCCCAAAAGTTGTTGTCCAATTTGTCCTGAGTACGCTGATACCCAATATGTGGGAGAAAACTACTGTATGGGCGCATGTCAGGGCTCGGAAAGGGAAGTAGTGACGTTTTGGATTGCAGACTTTGATGGAATGGTCTGGGGGCGTCATGTCGCATTTGGAGAGCCCTTGATGCGCCTAAACAGTGGAAATCCCCAACAAGTGACCCCATTTTGGAAAATAGACCCCACAAGGAACTTATTTAGATGTGTGGTGAGCGCTATGAAGCCCCAAGTGCTTCACAGAAGTTTATAATGTACAGCCGTAAAAACAAAAAAATCTTATTTTTTTTTACAAAAATAATATTTTCGCCCCCAGTTTTTTATTTTCCCAAGGGTAACAGAAGAAATAGGACAAATTTCACAATAACTCTTGGGGTCCAGAGTACGCTGATACCCCATATGTGGGGATAAACTACTGTTTGGACGCATGGCAGAGCTCAGAAGTGAAGGAACACCGTTTGACTTTTTCAACGCAGAATTGGCTGGAATGGAGATCAGACGCCATGTCACATTTGGAGAGCCCCTGATGTGCCTAAACAGCGGAAACCCCCCAATTCTAACTCCAACCCTAACCCCAACACACCCCTAACCCTAGTCCCAACCCTAATCCCAACCCTAACCCTAATCCTAACTCTAACCCTAATCCTAACTTTAGCGCCAACCCTAACCCTAACTTTAGCCGAAACCCTAACCCTAACCCTAATGGGAAAATGGAAATAAATACATTTTTTTTATTTTATTATTTTTCCCTAACTAAGGGGGTGATAAAGGGGGGTTTGATTTACTATTTATAGCGGGTTTTTATGATTGGCAGCTGTCATGCTAAAAGACGCTTTTTATTGCAAAAAGTAGTTTTTTGCATCACCACATTTTGAGAGCTATAATTTTTGCATATTTTGGCCCACAGAGTCATGTGAGGTCTTAATTTTTGCGGGACGAGGTGACGCTTTTATTGGTACCATTTTTGAGCACGTGACATTTTTTGATCGCTTTTTATTTCGATTTTTGGGAGGTTAGAATGAACAAAAATCAGCAATTCATGAATTTCTTTTGGGTGAGGCGTTTTTATTGTTCCGCGTGTGGTAAAATCGATAAAGCAGTTTTATTCTTCGGGTCAGTACAATTACGGCGATACCTCATTTATATCATTTTTTTATGTTTTGGCGCTTTTATAGAATAAAAACAATTTTATATAAAAAATAATTATTTTTGCATCGCTTTATTCTGCGAGCTATAACTTTTTATTTTTTTGCTGATGATGCTGTGTGACAGCTCGTTTTTTGCGGGACAAGATGACGTTTTCAGCGGTACCATGTTTTTTTATATCCGTCTTTTTGATCGCGTGTTATTCCACTTTTTGTTCAGCGGTATGATGATAAAGCACTGATTTTTTGCTTCGTTTTTATTTTTTTTTTTAAGGGGTTCACAAAAGGGGTTAACTAGTGGACAGTTTTATAGGGGGGGTCGTTACGGACGCGGCGATACCATATATGTGTACTTTTATTGTTTTATTTTTTTTATTTAGAATAAGTAATGAATTTATTGGGGAATATTTTTTTTTTTATTTTGGATTTTTTTTTACACATGTTTATTTTTACTTTTTTTTACTTTTTTACTTTGTCCCAGGGTGGGACATCACTGTATTTCATCAGATCGCTGGTGTGACAGTGTGCCCCCCCACCGCCTGTTCAGGCCCCATAGCTTCCGGGCGGCAGAGCAGGGAGAGCGATTCTCCCTGCTCTGCCGCAGAATGTAACTGTATCGGCGTGCTGTGCGACCTATCCTTTCAAATCAGGGCCCACCATGCAGGAGCTGGGGCCCACCGGAGGTTTCTCCGGTGTTCCGGTGGCTCAGTCCGACCCTGCTTGCCAGCCTGATAATACCAGGCCACAGCAGTCTGCTTATCTTTGCTGGTTAACAAAAATAGGGGATCCCCTCGAAAAAAATTGGCGTGGGGTCCCCCCTATTTTTGTTAACCAGCCAGATGAAGCAGACTGCTGAGGCCTGGTTTTTCAGGCTGTTAAGGAGCCAAGATCCATGGACCTTGCCAGCCTGATAATACCAGGCCACAGCAGTCTGCATATCTTGGCTGGTTAACAAAAATAGGGGATCCCCTCGAAAAAAAATTGGCGTGGGGTCCCCCCT
The DNA here is from genome assembly GCA_033576555.1 of Oophaga sylvatica. Classification (NCBI taxonomy): domain Eukaryota; kingdom Metazoa; phylum Chordata; class Amphibia; order Anura; family Dendrobatidae; genus Oophaga; species Oophaga sylvatica. Next base: position 275,388,743 of record JARQOD010000002.1, on the reverse strand, counting down.
ATTTTTGTTAACCAGCCAGATGAAGCAGACTGCTGAGGCCTGGTTTTTCAGGCTGGTAAGGATCCAATATCCATGGACCTTGCCAGCCTGATAATACCAGGCCACAGCAGTCTGTTTAGTTTGGCTGGTTAACAAAAATAGGGGATCCCCTCGAAAAAAAAAAACGGCGTAGGGGTCCCCCTATTTTTGTTAACCAGCCAAGTAAAATGCAGACTGCTGCGGCCTGGTATTAAAAGACTGTCAAGGCCCATGGATTTTGGCCCTCAACAGCCTGATAATACCAGGCTACAGCAGCCCCACATTTGGCGCATCAAAAGATGTGCCAATTGTGGCACTTTACCCGGCTCTTCCCACTTGCCCTGTAGCGGTGGCAAGCGGGGTAATAAGGGGTTAATGTCGCCGTTGATTGCACGGTGACAATAAGCCCGGTTAATAATGGAGAGGCGTCAATAAGACATCGATCCATTATTAATCCCAAAGTTTTTAAATGTTTAAAAAAAAGACACAGCAAGAAAAAAGTATTTTAATGAAATAAAAGAGACAACACAGTTTTCATTAATTTTATTACTCTCTCATTCCTGCGACGCCATCGATCTCCTGTAAAAAAAGAAAAAAAACAAACCAACAGTATACCACCTGTCCGACGCAGTCCATAGTAACGAGTGTCCCACGACGATCCAGCTCTGCTACATCGCAATGCCAGGCAGGGCCTAACATCCCGACGCAGCACAGCTGATTACCTGCTTCCCCGGCGGTGACGTCATCGGACTGCTTTACGGATTACCCAGCAGTCACTGCAGTTATCGCGAGAAACTGCATGTGACCGCCAGGGAGAAGAGGATGGCGGCCATCAAAGCAGTCCAGGACGTGACCGCCGGAGATCTTCTGCCGGGTAAGTGCCGCTGACTCCTGACAGACTCGACCGACGGACACTGACAGTGACAGTGACATTCCGATTCCGGTATCCGATATGACGAAAATATCGGTACTCGGAATCGGAAGTCCGATACAGCTAATATCGGCAGATACCCGATATTTGCAGTATCGGAATGCTCAACCCTACTCTCCGCCTGATCCATTGCTACCAATACCGCTCTCCTGTGAACTGACCTCGGCCTGCCCTTCTGACTACGCTCTCTGCCTGATCCAGTGCTACTAATAACGCCTTTCCAGTGTACCGACCCGGCTATCCTTTGACCACGTTACCTGCCTCTGCTTCCTCTAGTGTTTGCAGTAACATCGGCTCCAACCCTGACGGGATCCTGACAGAATAATCTCGCGCCAAAATGGAGTCCGCTGTAAACACCCTGAGGCAGCAAGTTACGAAACTTCCGAATTTTTGTACTAACTATCAAGGAAAATATTCCAAGTTACAAACTGAGTTCACGGGTCTACAACAGGAAGTAATTGAGCTACAAAAACAACTTCTGGACGTGCGCAATTCAGGGTCTGAATCAAACGCGCGGCTGCCGCTGCCTGCAAAGTTCAATGGGGATCGCCAGCAGTACCGAGGATTCCTCAATCAATGCCGCATATACTTCCAGATGCAACCTGCTCCCTTTACCAGTGAGAGGAAGAAAGTTTTTTTCATGATAAATCTCCTGACGGATGAAGCTCTTGCTTGGGCTTCACCTTATGTAGAAAAGGACTATGACCTCCTTAATGACCTGGAAGCTGTCACCGCAGCTATGAATCAAGTTTTTGATGACCCAAACCGCTGTGCCACAGCAGAAACCAAATTACATAATTTGCGCCAAGGACGTTGCTCTGTTGCGGAATATACATTGGAGTTCCGTCGCTGGGTGGCCGACACCACCTGGAATTCAGCGGCCCAGAGAAGTCAATTTCGACGAGGGTTATCAGAACCAGTGAAAGACGAGCTTGCCAGGGTTGAGACCCCTGACCAGTTGGAGGACTTTATTCAACTGTGTATCCGGATAGACCAGAGACTTACTGAAAGGAGAAAGGAGAGACTGCGAGCACTTGGGAATAGCCCTGGCTTCTCATTTTCAGCATCAGACCACCAAGAAAAGACACAAGGCGTGTCTGAACCGATGCAGATCGACGTCATCCGAAGACCACTCTCTGCACAGGAGAAGGAGAGGCGACGTGCAGAACATCTCTGCCTCTATTGTGGGGACCCTGGACACTATGCCATCAACTGTCCTAACAAAAGGACTATAGCCTTTACCAACAACAGGTCTGCCAGCAATATGGACCTTTCTCAGCAGTCGGATTCCATCATGTAGACTATCTCATCGGTAACACCAGAAACAGACAAAATACATACTACATCATCTCATTTTGTAATCCCCATTCAGGTCGTAATGGGCACCCAAAAAATACAATGCTCTGCCCTGTTGGATTTGGGAGCAGGAGGAAATTTTATGGACTTAAAATTTATACGTGATAACAATATTTCCAGTAGGACCAAATTCACACCAATTGAAATGGAAACTGTGGATGGATCACCCTTGTCTTCTGGACCTGTCACGCATGAGACAATTGAACTTGAGATTTGTATCGAACCGGATCATCATGAAGCTGTCAGTTTCCACCTTATTTCATCTCCGAAATTTCCGGTTATCCTGGGGATCACCTGGTTTTCAGTCCATAACCCTTCTATCAACTGGGCATCAAGGACCATCACCTTTCCATCTGACTACTGCAAGAATAATTGTCATAAGGAACCCCCTGTTCTCCAACAAGTCCAAATCTCTGAGATTTCGCATGAGAAGGAAGAGAAACTACCACCTCAATATCAGCAGTTCTCTGATGTCTGCAGTAAGAAGAAAGCAGATCAATTACCTCCTCACCGTCCTTACGACTGTCCCATTGAATTGCTGCCAGGAACAACCATTCCATTTGGGCGGATTTACAATCTTTCCGAACCTGAATTGAAGGTATTAAGAGAGTTCCTGGATGAAAATTTAGAGAAAGGCTTTATTCGACCTTCCACATTTCCAGCTGGGGCACCCCTGTTCTTTGTTGAAAAGAAAGACTCCACTCTGCGGCCATGTATTGACTACAGAGAGATTAATAATATCACCGTCAAGAATCGCTACCCGCTACCCTTGATTCCTGAACTATTCGAGAGACTCCGTTGTGCGAAAATCTTTACGAAGCTGGATCTTAGAGGGGCTTACAACCTCATACGGATTCGCCCAGGAGATGAGTGGAAGACCGCCTTCAGAACGAGATATGGACATTTTGCATCTCTGGTTATGCCCTTTGGCCTTAGCAATGCCCCAGCCACCTTTCAACATTTTATTAATGATGTATTTCGAGATTTCTTGGATCAATTCGTTGTGGCTTATCTCGATGACATTCTTATATTTTCAGACACCTTGGAAGAGCATCGCAGGCACGTCCAGTTAGTCTTGGAACGACTACAGGAGAACCATCTTTACATTAAACTTGAAAAATGTGAGTTTGAACAAACCAGTATCCAATTTCTGGGATATATCATCTCCCCAGAAGGTCTGAGCATGGATCCCAGCAAAATCAATGCTGTAGTGGACTGGCCTGTTCCAAGAAATTTAAAAGACGTCCAGCGTTTCATAGGATTTGCAAATTTTTACCGAAAATTTATAAAGAACTTTTCACGGATCATACTACCAATTACTACACTAACAAAAAAGACCAAAGCATTTTTCTGGTCTCCGGAGGCACAGGAGGCTTTTGACAAGTTGAAAACTCTTTTTACGTCTGCTCCATTGTTAGTACACCCAAATCCTGAATTGCCATTTACTGTCGAAGTGGATGCCTCGGACTCTGCAGTGGGAGCCATTCTGTCTCAGCGAGTTGGGGACAAAATGCAACTTCACCCATGTGCGTTTCTTTCCCACACCATGTCATCTGCAGAAAAAAACTACGACATCGGTAATAAAGAACTGTTGGCCATTAAAGTTGCCTTCTCCGAGTGGAGACATCTTCTGGAGGGTGCCAATCACCCTGTGACTGTCATCACGGACCACAGGAATCTTGAATTCCTCCGTACAGCAAAAAGATTGTCTGCAAGACAAGCACGATGGGCCTTATTTTTCTGAAGATTCAATTTTATAATTTCTTACCGGCCTGGTTCAAGAAATGGCAAGGCTGATGCCCTGTCCAGGATGTGTTCGGAACCTCAGGAGAGGTCTAGTAATGACGATACAATTCTAGGCCCTAAAAATTTTTTGGGAATATTGCACTCTAAAGGACTATGTAATAGAATTAAAGATGGATACCAAGAGGACTCTTTCCTTAACCATCCTTCGGAAGACGTCGATCTTTCATTCAAAGAGGGGTTTTGGATGCAGAAACACAAAATATATGTACCTGAATCTTCTCGCCTTGAAGTCCTCAAAAGTGTCCATGATTCTAAACTGGCAGGACATCCTGGAGTTGCAAAAACACAAGACTTACTACTTTGTTTCTTTTGGTGGCCTAATTGTAGGAAGGACGTGAGGAAATATGTTTCAACCTGTTTAACACGCGCACGAAACAAGACCCTACGATCGTCTCCTCTAGGACTCCTGCAACCACTCCCAGTTCCATCCAGGCCTTGGGGATCTATTTCCATGGATTTTATTGTGGAACTACCCCCTTCCAAACAGATGACCGTCATCCTTGTCACAGTGGACCGACTCACAAAAATGGCCCACTTTATCCCAACTGAAGGAATTCCTACTGCTGAAAAAACTGCAGAACTGATGATCAAAGAGGTATTCAGGTTACATGGAATTCCTGACAGCGTGGTGTCTGACAGAGGCGTTCAGTTTACGTCAAAATTTTGGAAGAGTTTCTGTACAGCCTTGGGAGTCACTGTGAATCTTTCGACCACTTTCCATCCTCAGTCCAATGGCCAGACGGAGAGAACGAACCAGACTTTGGAGCAATACCTCCGTTGTTTCATTTCCTATCTTCAGGATGACTGGGTGGACTATTTACCAACAGCAGAGTTTGCCTACAACAACTCCATACATAGCGCTACATCTCAAACCCCATTTTTTGCTAACTATGGATTACATCCAGTATTTATCCCTAATCTGCCAGTGAACACTCCCATTCCTGCTGTTAATGACAGGCTTGCAAAATTACAGGAATCCCAGAAGGAACTATCAGAGATGTTACTCAAGACCCAGGAAGAATATAAGGAAGCAGCAGATAAACATCGGAGAGTGCCCCATGCTCTTCAGGTTGGAGACAAAGTTTGGCTGTCCACTAAAAATCTAAAGACCCAGGTGCCATCCTCCAAATTGGGTCAAAAATTCATTGGACCTTTTCAAATTTCTGCAAAAATTAACCAGGTTGCTTTTCGTTTAAAACTTCCCAACAATCTAAAGATTCATCCAGTATTTCACATATCCTTGCTCAAACCCTTTTGTGAAAACCCATTTCCAGGAAGAACTCAGCCACCTCCTCCACCAGAAAGGATCAGTGATGAAGAAGAATACATTGTGGATAAGATTCTGGACTCCCGAAAAT